>JAVHNO010000230.1:0-39263 GCA_031439595.1 Pterocarpus santalinus | reverse complement strand
AAGGATTAAGACTTGCTTCCAATCAATGGCCAAAAGAACTTAAAGGACAAGGATAAACCAATTCATTAAAGGATAAAGACTTGCTTCCAATGAATGGCCAAAAGAACTTAAAGAATAATGAGAAACCAATTCCTTAAGGATTAAGACTTGCTTCCAATCAATGGCCAAAAGAACATAACTTACAAAGTGAAACCAATTCATTATGGATTAAGTCTTGCTTCCAATAAATGGCCAAAAGAACTTAAAGGACAAGGATAAACCAATTCATTAAGGATAAAGACTTGCTTCAATCAATGGCCAAAAGAACTTAAAGAATAATGAGAAACCAATTCGTAAGGATTAAGACTTGCTTCCGATCCATGGCCTAAAGAACATATCTTCCAAAGTGAACCCAATTCATTATGGATTAAGTCTTGCTTCCAATCAATGGCCAAAAGATCTTAAAGGACAAGGATAAACCAATTCATAAAGGATAAAGACTTGCTACCAATGAATGGCCAAAAGAACTTAAAGAATAATGAGAAACCAATTCCTTAAGGATTAAGACTTGCTTCCAATCAATGGCCAAAAGAACATAACTTACAAAGTGAAACCAATTCATTATAGATTAACTCTTGCTTCCAATCAATGGCCAAAAGAACTTAAAGGGCATGGATAAACCAATTCGTAAAGGATAAAGACTTGCTTCCAATGAATGGCCAAAAGAACTTAAAGAATAATGAGAAACCAATTCCTTAAGGAATAAGACTTGCTTCCAATCAATGGCCAAAAGAACTTAACTTACAAAGTGAAACCAATTCATTATAGATTAACTCTTGCTTCCAATCAATGGCCAAAAGAACATAAAGGACAAGGATGAAACCAATTCATTATGGATTAAGACTTGCTTCCAATCAATGGCAAAAGAACTTAAAGAATAAGGAGAAACCAATTCCTTAAGGATTAAGACTTGCTTCCAATCAATGGCCAAAAGAACATAACTTACAACGTGAAAACAATTCATTATGGATTAAGTCTTGCTTCAAATAAATGGCCAAAAGAACTTAAAGGACAAGGATAAACCAATTCGTAAAGGATAAAGACTTGCATCCACTCAATGGCCAAAAGACCTTAAAGAATAATGAGAAACCAATTCCTTAAGGATTAAGACTTGCTTCCAATCAATGGCCAAAAGAACATAACTTACAACGTGAAAGCAATTCATCATGGATTAAGTCTTGCTTCCAATCAATGGCCAAAAGAACTTAAAGGACAAGGATAAACCAATTCGTAAAGGATAAGACTTGCTCCAATCAATGGCCAAAAGAACTTAAAGAATAATGAGAAACCAATTCTTAAGGATTAAGACTTGCTTCCAACCAATGGCCAAAAGAACATAACTTACAAAGTGAAACCAATTCATTATGGATTAAGACTTGCTTCCAATAAATGGCCAAATGAACTGAAAGGACAAGGATAAACCAATTCATTAAGGATAAAGACTTGCTTCAATCAATGGCCAAAAGAACTTAAAGAATAATGAGAAACCAATTCCTAAGGATTAAGACTTGCTTCCAATCAATGGCCAAAAGAACGTAACTTACAAAGCGAAACCAATTCATTATGGATTAAGTCTTGCTTCCAATCAATGGCCAAAAGAACTTAAAGGACAAGGATAAACCAATTCATTAAGGATAAAGACTTGCTTCAATCAATGAATGGCCAAAAGAACTTAAAGAACAATGAGAAACCAATTCCTTAAGGATTAAGGCTTGCTTCTAATCAATGGCCAAAAGAACATAACTTACAAAGTGAAACCAATTCATTATGGACTAAGACTTACATGCAATCAAATGCCAAAAGAACTTAAAGGGCAATGATAAACCAATTCGTAAAGGATTAAGACTTGCTTCCAATGAATGGCCAAAAGATCTTAAAGAATAACGAGAAACCAATTCTTAAGGATTTAGACTTGCTTCCAATCAATGCCAAAAGAACTTAAACACAAAGTGAAACCAATTCATTAAGGATTAAGACTTGCTTCAATCAATGGCCAAAAGAACTTAAAGGACAAGGATAAACCAATTCATTAGGATTAAGACTTGCTTCCAATCAATGGCCAAAAGAACTTAAAGAACAATGAGAAACCAATTCCATTAAGGATTAAGACTTGCTTCAATCAATGGCCAAAAGAACTTAAAGAACAAATGTGAAACCAATTCATTAAGGATTAAGACTTGCTTCCAATCAATGGCCAAAAGAACTTAAAGGACAAGGATAAACCAATTCATTAAGGATTAAGACTTGCTTCCAATCAATGGCCAAAAGAACTTAAAGACAATGATAAACCAATTCATTAAGGATTAAGACTTGCTTCAATCAATGGCCAAAAGAACTTAAAGAACAAAGTGAAACCAATTCATTATGGATTAAGACTTGCTTCTTCAATCAATGGCCAAAAGAACTTAAAGGACAAAGATAAACCAATTCATTATGGATAAAGACTTGCTTCCAATCAATGGCCAAAAGAACTTAAAGAATAATGAGAAACCAATTCCTTAAGGATTAAAGACTTGCTTCAATCAATGGCCAAAAGAACTTAACTTACAAAGTGAAACCAATTCATTATGGATTAAGTCTTGCTTCCAATCAATGGCCAAAAGAACTTAAAGACAAGGATAAACCAATTCGTAAAGGATAAAGACTTGCTCCAATCAATGGCCAAAAGAACTTAAAGAATAATGAGAAACCAATTCCTTAAGGATTAAGACTTGCTTCCAATCAATGGCCAAAGAACTTAATAAATTACAAAGTGAAACCAATTCATTATGGATTAAGTCTTGGTTCCAATCAATGGCCAAAAGAACTTAAAGGACAAGGATAAACCAATTCATTAGGATAAAGACTTGCTTCCAATCAATGGCCAAAAGAACTTAAAGAATAATGAGAAACCAATTCTTAAGGATTAAGACTTGCTTCCAATCAATGGCCAAAAGAACATAACTTACAAAGTGAAACCAATTCATTATGGATAAGTAAGACTTGCTTCCAATCAATGGCCAAAAGAACTTAAAGGACAAGGATAAACCAATTCGTAAAGGATAAAGACTTGCTTCCAAACAATGGCCAAAAGAACTTAAAGAATAATGAGAAACCAATTCCTTAAGGATTAAGACTTGCTTCCAATCAATGGCCAAAAGAACATAACTTACAAAGTGAAACCAATTCATTATGGATTAAGTCTTGCTTCCAATCAATGGCCAAAAGAACTTAAAGGACAAGGATAAACCAATTCGTAAAGGATAAAGACTTGCTCCACTCAATGGCCAAAAGAACTTAAAGAATAATGAGAAACCAATTCCTTAAGGATTAAGACTTGCTTCCAATCAATGGCCAAAAGAACATAACTTACAAAGTGAAACCAATTCATTATGGATTAACTCTTGCTTACAATCAATGGCCAAAAGAACTTAGAGGGCAAGGATAAACCAATTCGCAAAGGATAACGACTTGCTTCCAATGAATGGCGAAAAGAATTTAAAGAATAATGAGAAACCAATTCCTTAAGGATTAAGACTTGCTTCCAATCAATCGCCAAAAGAACTTAAAGAATAAAGAGAAACCAATTCATTAGGATTAAGACTTGCTTCCAATCAATGGCCAAAAGAACTTAAGAACAAGTGATAAACCAATTCAGTAAGGATTAAGACTTGCTTCAATCAATGGCCAAAAGAACTTAAAGAACAATGATGAAACCAATTCATTAAGGATTAAGACTTGCTTCAATCAATGGCCAAAAGAACTTAAAGAACAAGGATAAACCAATTCATTAAGGATTAAGACTTGCTTCCAATCAATGGCCAAAAGAACTTAAGAATAATGAGAAACCAATTCATTAAGGATTAAGACTTGCTTCCAATCAATGGCCAAAAGAACATAAAGACAAAGTGAAGCCAATTCATTATGAATTAAGTCTTGCTTCCAACAAATGGCCAAAAGAACTTAAAAGACAAGGATAAACCAATTCGTAAAGGATAAACACTTGCTTCCAATTAATGGCCAGAAGAACTTAAAGAATAAAGAGAAACCAATTCATTATGGATTAAGTCTTGCTTCCAATAAATGGCCAACAGAACTTAAGGACAAGTGAAACCAATTCATAAAGGATAAAGACTTGCTTCCAATAAATGGCCAAAAGAACTTAAAGGACAAGGATAAACCAATTCGTAAAGGATAAGACTTGCTTCAATCAATGGCCAAAGAACTTAAAGAACAAAGTGAAACCAATTCATTATGGATTAAGTTTTGCTTCCAATCAATGGCCAAAAGAACTTAAAGGACAAAGCGAAACCAATTCATTAAGGATTAAGACTTGCTTCCAATCAATCTCCAAAAGAACTTAAGGGTCAAAGAGAAACCAATTCATAAGGATTAAGACTTGCTTCCAATCAATGGCCAAAAGAACTTAACTTAAAGAAACCAATTCATTATGGATTAAGACTTGCTTCCAATCAATGGCCAAAAGAACTTAAAGGACAAGATGAAACCAATTTATGGATTAAGACTGCTTCCAATGAATGGCCAAAAGAACTTAAAGAATAATGAGAAACCAATTCCTTAAGGATTAAGACTTGCTTCCAATCAATGGCCAAAAGAACATAACTTACAAAGTGAAACCAATTCATTATGGATTAAGACTTGCTTCCAATCAATGGCCAAAAGAACTTAAAGGACAAGGATGAAACCAATTCATTAAGGATTAAGACTTGCTTCCAATCAATGGCCAAAAGAACTTAAAGAATAATGAGAAACCAATTCCATAAGGATTAAGACTTGCTTCCAATCAATGGCCAAAAGAACATAACTTACAAAGTGAAACCAATTCATTATGGATTAAGACTTGCTTCCAATCAATGGCCAAAATAACTTAATGGACAAAGGATGAAACCAATTCATTATGGATAAAGACTTGCTTCCAATCAATGGCCAAAAGAACTTAAAGAATGATAAACCAATTCTTAAGGATTAAGACTTGCTTCCAATCAATGGCCAAAAGAACTTAAAGAACAAAGTGAAACCAATTCATTAAGGATTAAGACTTGCTTCCAATCAATGGCCAAAAGAACTTAAAGGACAAGGATGAAACCAATTCATTAAGGATAAAGACTTGCTTCCAATCAATGGCCAAAAGAACTTAAGGACAAGGATAAACCAATTCATTAAGGATTAAGACTTGCTTCAATCAATGGCCAAAAGAACTTAACTTACAAAGTGAAACCAATTCATTAAGGATTAAGACTTGCTTCCAATCAATGGCCAAAAGAACTTAAAGGACAAGGATGAAACCAATTCATTAAGGATTAAGTCTTGCTTCCAATCAATGGCCAAAAAGAACTTAAAGGACAATGAGAAACCAATTCTTAAGGATTAAGACTTGCTTCCAATCAATGGCCAAAAGAACATAAACTACAAAGTGAAACCAATTCATTATGGATTAAGACTTGCTTCCAATCAATGGCCAAAAGAACTTAAAGACAAGTGATAAACCAATTCATTAAGGATAAAGACTTGCTTCCAATCAATGGCCAAAAGAACTTAAAGAACAAGGAGAAACCAATTCCTTAAGGATTAAAGACTTGCTTCCAATCAATGGCCAAAAGAACTTAAAGAACAAAGTGAAACCAATTCATTATGGATTAAGACTTGCTTCAATCAATGGCCAAAAGAACTTAAAGACAAAGATGAAACCAATTCATTAGGATTAAGACTTGCTTCAATCAATGGCCAAAAGAACTTAAAGAACAAGGATAAACCAATTCCTTAAGGATAAAGACTTGCTTCCAATCAATGGCCAAAAGAACTTAAAGAATAATGAGAAACCAATTCATTAAGGATTAAGACTTGCTTCCAATCAATGGCCAAAAGAACTTAAAGGACAAGTGAAACCAATTCATTAAGGATTAAGACTTGCTTCCAATCAATGGCCAAAAGAACTTAAAGAACAATGATAAACCAATTCCTAAGGATTAAGACTTGCTTCCAATCAATGGCCAAAAGAACTAAAGAACAATGAGAAACCAATTCATTAAGGATTAAGACTTGCTTCCAATCAATGGCCAAAAGAACTTAACTTACAAAGATGAAACCAATTCATTAAGGATTAAGACTTGCTTCCAATCAATGGCCAAAAGAACTTAAGAACAAGGAGAAACCAATTTCATTAAGGATTAAGACTTGCTTCCAATCAATGGCCAAAAGAACTTAAGAATAATGAGAAAACCAATTCATTATGGATTAAGACTTGCTTCCAATCAATGGCCAAAAGAACTTAAACAAAGTGAAACCAATTCATTATGGATTAAGACTTGCTTCCAATCAATGGCCAAAAGAACTAAAGAACAAGGATAAACCAATTCAATGGATTAAGACTTGCTTCAATCAATGGCCAAAAGAACTTAAAGAAAAATGAAACCAATTCCTTAAGGATTAAGACTTGCTTCCAATCAATGGCCAAAAAGAACTTAAAGACAAGAAACCAATTCATTATGGATTAAGACTTGCTTCAATCAATGGCCAAAAGAACTTAAAGAACAAGGATAAACCAATTCATTAGGATTAAGACTTGCTTCAATCAATGGCCAAAAGAACTTAAGAATAATGAGAAACCAATTCATTAAGGATTAAGACTTGCTTCCAATCAATGGCCAAAAGAACTTAACTTACAAAGATGAAACCAATTCATTAGGATTAAGACTTGCTTCCAATCAATGGCCAAAAGAACTTAAAGACAAGGATAAACCAATTCATTAAGGATAAAGACTGCTGCTCCAATCAATGGCAAAAGAACTTAAAGAATAATGAGAAACCAATTCATTAAGGATTAAGACTTGCTTCCAATCAATGGCCAAAGAACTTAACTTACAAAGATGAAACCAATTCATTATGGATTAAGACTTGCTTCCAATCAATGGCCAAAAGAACTTAAGGACAATGATAAACCAATTCAAGGATTAAGACTTGCTTCCAATCAATGGCCAAAAGAACTTAAAGAATAATGAGAAACCAATTCATTAAGGATTAAGACTTGCTTCAATCAATGGCCAAAAGAACATAAAGAACAAAGAGAAACCAATTCATTAAGGATTAAGACTTGCTTCCAATCAATGGCCAAAAGAACTTAAAGACAAAGATGAAACCAATTCATTAAGGATTAAGACTTGCTTCCAATCAATGGCCAAAAGAACTTAAAGAATAATGAAACCAATTCCTTAAGGATTAAGACTTGCTTCCAATCAATGGCCAAAAGAACTTAACTTACAAAGTGAAACCAATTCATTAGGATTAAGACTTGCTTCCAATCAATGGCCAAAAGAACATAAAGAACAAGGATAAACCAATTCTTAAGGATTAAGACTTGCTTCAATCAATGGCCAAAAGAACTTAAAGGACAAAGAGAAACCAATTCATTAGGATTAAGACTTGCTTCAATCAATGGCCAAAAGAACTTAAAGAATAAGATGAAACCAATTCATTAAGGATTAAGACTTGCTTCAATCAATGGCCAAAAGAACTTAAGAACAAGTGAAACCAATTCATTAAGGATTAAGACTTGCTTCAATCAATGGCCAAAAGAACTTAAAGGACAAGGATAAACCAATTCATTAAGGATTAAGACTTGCTTCCAATCAATGGCCAAAAGAACTTAAAGAAAATGAAACCAATTCCTTAAGGATTAAGACTTGCTTCCAATCAATGGCCAAAAGAACATAACTTACAAAGTGAAACCAATTCATTATGGATTAAGTCTTGCTTCCAATCAATGGCCAAAAGAACTTAAAGGACAAGGATAAACCAATTCATTAAGGATTAAGACTTGCTTCCAATCAATGGCCAAAAGAACTTAAAGAATAATGAGAAACCAATTCTTAAGGATTAAGACTTGCTTCCAATCAATGGCCAAAAGAACATAACTTACAAAGTGAAACCAATTCATTATGGATTAAGTCTTGCTTCAATCAATGGCCAAAAGAACTTAAAGGACAAGGATAAACCAATTCATTAAAGGATTAAGACTTGCTTCCAATCAATGGCCAAAAGAACTTAAAGAATAATGAGAAACCAATTCCTAAGGATTAAGACTTGCTTCAATCAATGGCCAAAGAACATAACTTAAAGTGAAACCAATTCATTATGGATTAAGACTTGCTTCCAATCAATGGCCAAAAGAACTTAAAGGACAAGGATAAACCAATTCCTTAAGGATAAATACTTGCTTCCAATCAATGGCCAAAAGAACTTAAAGAATAATGAGAAACCAATTCCTTAAGGATTAAGACTTGCTTCCAATCAATGGCCAAAGAACATAAACTTACAAAGTGAAACCAATTCATTATGGATTAAGACTTGCTTCCAATCAATGGCCAAAAGAACTTAAAGGACAAGGATAAACCAATTCATTAAGGATAAGACTTGCTTCCAATCATTGGCCAAAAGAACTTAAAGGATAATGAGAAACCAATTTCTTAAGGATTAAGACTTGCTTCCAATCAATGGCCAAAAGAACATAACTTACAAAGTGAAACCAATTCATTATGGATTAAGACTTGCTTCCAATCAATGGCCAAAAGAACTTAAAGGACAAGGATAAACCAATTCATTAAGGATAAAGACTTGCTTCCAATCAATGGCCAAAAGAACTTAAAGAATAATGAAACCAATTCTTAAGGATTAAGACTTGCTTCCAATCAATGGCCAAAAGAACATAACTTACAAAAGTGAAACCAATTCATTATGGATTAAGACTTGCTTCCAATCAATGGCCAAAAGAACTTAAAGGACAAGATAAACCAATTCGTAAAGGATAAGACTTGCTTCCAATCAATGGCCAAAAGAACTTAAAGAATAATGAGAAACCAATTTCATTAAGGATTAAGACTTGCTTCCAATCAATGGCCAAAGAACTTAACTTACAAAGATAAACCAATTCATTATGGATTAAGACTTGCTTCCAATCAATGGCCAAAAGAACTTAAGAACAATGATAAACCAATTCTTAAGGATTAAGACTTGCTTCCAATCAATGGCCAAAAGAACATAAAGAACAAAGTGAAACCAATTCATTATGGATTAAGACTTGCTTCCAATCAATGGCCAAAAGAACTTAAAGGACAAGGATAAACCAATTCATCAAGGATAAAGAGTTGCTTCCAATCAATGGCCAAAAGAACTTAAAGAATAATGAGAAACCAATTCTTAAGGATTAAGACTTGCTTCCAATCAATGGCCAAAAGAACATAACTTACAAAGTGAAACCAATTCATTATCGATTAACTCTTGCTTCCAATCAATGGCCAAAAGAACTTAAAGGACAAGGATAAACCAATTCGTAAAGGATAAAGACTTGCTTCCAATCAATGGCCAAAAGAACTTAAAGAATAATGAGAAACCAATTCCTTAAGGATTAAGACTTGCTTCCAATCAATGGCCAAAAGAACAAAACATACAAAGTGAAACCAATTCATTATGGATTAAGTCTTGCTTCAAATCAATGGCCAAAAGAGCTTAAAGGACAAGGATAAACCAATTCGTAAAGGATAAAGATTCGCTTCCAATCAATGGCCAAAAGAACTTAAAGAATAATGAGAAACCAATTCCTTAAGGATTAAGACTTGCTTCTAACCAATGGCCAAAAGAACATAACTAGGAAAGTGAAACCAAGTGATTATGGATTAAGACTTGCTTCGAATCAATGGCCAAAAAGAACTTAAAGGACAAGGATAAACCAATTCATTAAGGATTAAGACTTGCTTCCAATCAATGGCCAAAAGAACTTAAAGAATAATGAGAAACCAATTCTTAAGCATTAAGACTTGCTTCCAATCAATGCCCAAATCAACATAACATACAAAGTGAAACCAATTCATTTTCGATTAAGTCTTGCTTCCAATCAATGACCAAAAGAACTTAAAGGACAAGGATAAACCAATTCAGTAAGGATAAAGACTTGCTTCCAATCAATGGCCAAAAGAACTTAAAGAATAATGAGAAACCAATACCTTCAGGATTAAGACTTGCTTCCAATCAATGGCCAAAAGAACATAACTTACAAAGTGAAACCAATTCATTATGCATTAACTCTTGCTTCCAATCAATGGCCAAAAGAACTTAAGGACAAGGATAAACCAATTCATTAAGGATAAACACTTGCTTCCAATCAATGGCCAAAAGAACTTAAAGAATAATGAGAAACCAATTCCTTAAGGATTAAGACTTGCTTCCAATCAATGGCCAAAAGAACATAACTTACAAAGTGAAACCAATTCATTATGGATTAAGTCTTGCTTCCAATCAATGGCCAAAAGAACTTAAGGACAAGGATAAACCAATTCATAAGGATAAAGACTTGCTTCCAATCAATGGCCAGAAGAACTTAAACAAAGTTAAGAAACCAATTCCTTAAGGATTAACACTTGCTTCCATTCAATGCCCAAAACTACATAACTTACAAAGTGAAACCAATTCATTATGGATTAAGTCTTGCTTCAATCAATGGCCAAAAGAACTTAAAGGACAAGGATAAACCAATTCCTTAAGGATAAAGACTTGCTTCCAATCAATGGCCAAAAGAACTTAAAGAATAATGAGAAACCAATTCATTAAGGATTAAGACTTGCTTCCAATCAATGGCCAAAAGAACTTAAAGGACAAGGATAAACCAATTCATTAAGGATTAAGACTTGCTCCAATCAATGGCCAAAAGAACTTAAAGAATAATGAGAAACCAATTCATTAAGGATTAAGACTTGCTTCCAATCAATGGCCAAAGAACTTAAAGAACAAAGTGAAACCAATTCATTATGGATTAAGACTTGCTTCCAATCAATGGCCAAAAGAACTTAAAGGACAAGGATAAACCAATTCATTAGGATTAAGACTTGCTTCAATCAATGGCCAAAAGAACTTAAAGAACAATGAGAAACCAATTCCTTAAGGATTAAGACTTGCTTCCAATCAATGGCCAAAAGAACATAATACAAAGAAACCAATTCATTATGGATTAAGACTTGCTTCAATCAATGGCCAAAAGAACTTAAAGGACAAGGATAAACCAATTCAGTAAGGATAAAGACTTGCTTCCAATCAATGGCCAAAAGAACTTAAAGAATAATGAGAAACCAATTCCTAAGGATTAAGACTTGCTTCAATCAATGGCCAAAAGAACATAACTTACAAAGTGAAACCAATTCATTATGGATTAAGTCTTGCTTCCAATCAATGGCAAAAGAACTTAAAGGACAAGGATAAACCAATTCATTAAGGATTAAGTCTTGCTTCCAATCAATGGCCAAAAGAACTTAAAGAATAATGAGAAACCAATTCCTAAGGATTAAGACTTGCTTCAATCAATGGCCAAAAGAACTTAACTTACAAAGTGAAACCAATTATGGATTAAGACTTGCTTCAATCAATGGCCAAAGAACTTAAAGGACAAGGATAAACCAATTCAGTAAGGATAAAGACTTGCTCCAATCAATGGCCAAAAGAACTTAAAGAATAATGAGAAACCAATTCCTTAAGGATTAAGACTTGCTTCAATCAATGGCCAAAAGAACTTAACTTACAAAGTGAAACCAATTCGTTATGGATTAAGTCTTGCTTCCAATCAATGGCCAAAAGAACTTAAAGGACAAGGATAAACCAATTCATTATAAGGATTAAGACTTTGCTTCAATCAATGGCCAAAAGAACTTAAAGAATAATGAGAAACCAATTCTTAAGGATTAAGACTTGCTTCCAATCAATGGCCAAAAGAACATAAACTTACAAAGTGAAACCAATTCATTATGGATTAAGTCTTGCTTCCAATCAATGGCCAAAAGAACTTAAGGACAAGGATAAACCAATTCATTAAGGATAAAGACTTGCTCCAATCAATGGCCAAAAGAACTTAAGAATAATGAGAAACCAATTCCATAAGAATTAAGTCTTGCTTCCAATCAATGGCCAAAGGAACATAACTTAAAAAGTGAAACCAATACATTATGGATTAAGTCTTGCTTCCAATGGATGGCCAAAAGAACTTAAAGGACAAGGATAAACCAATTAAGGATAAAGACTTGCTTCCAATCAATGGCCAAAAGTACTTAAAGAATAATGAGAAACCAATTCCTTAAGGATTAAGACTTGCTTCCAATCAATGGCCAAAAGAACATAACTTACAAAGTGAAACCAATTCATTATGGATTAAGTCTTGCTTCCAATAAATGGCCAAAAGAACTTAAAGGACAAGGATAAACCAATTCAGTAAGGATAAAGACTTGCTTCCAATCAATAAAGGCCAAAAGAACATAACTTAACAAATGTGAAACCAATTCCTTAAGGATTAAGACTTGCTCAATCCAATGGCCAAAAGAACTTAAGAAAAGTGAAACCAATTCATTAAGGATTAAGTCTTGCTTCAATCAATGGCCAAAAGAACTTAAGGACAAGGATAAACCAATCAATGGATAAAGACTTGCTTCCAATCAATGGCCAAAAGAACTTAAAGAATAATGAGAAACCAATTCCTTAAGGATTAAGACTTGCTTCCAATCAATGGCCAAAAGAACATAACTTACAAAGTGAAACCAATTCATTATGGATTAAGTCTTGCTTCCAATCAATGGCCAAAAGAACTTAAAGGACAAGGATAAACCAATTCATAAAGGATAAAGACTTGCTTCCAATCAATGGCCAAAAGAACTTAAAGAATAATGAGAAACCAATTCCTTAAGGATTAAGACTTGCTTCCAATCAATGGCCAAAAGAACATAACTTACAAAGTGAAACCAATTCATTATGGATTAAGTCTTGCTTCCAATCAATGGCCAAAAGAACTTAAAGGACAAGGATAAACCAATTCATAAGGATAAAGACTTGCTTCCAATCAATGGCCAAAGAACTTAAAGAATAATGAGAAACCAATTCCTTAAGGATTAAGACTTGCTTCAATCAATGGCCAAAAGAACATAACTTACAAAGTGAAACCAATTCATTATGGATTAAGTCTTGCTTCCAATCAATGGCCAAAAGAACTTAAAGGACAAGGATAAACCAATTCAGTAAGGATAAAGACTTGCTTCCAATCAATGGCCAAAAGAACTTAAAGAATAATGAGAAACCAATTCCTTAAGGATTAAGACTTGCTTCCAATCAATGGCCAAAAGAACATAACTTACAAAGTGAAACCAATTCATTATGGATTAAGTCTTGCTTCCAATCAATGGCCAAAAGAACTTAAAGGACAAGGATAAACCAATTCGTAAAGGATAAAGACTTGCTTCCAACCAATGGCCAAAAGAACTTAAAGAATAATGAGAAACCAATTCCTTAAGGATTAAGACTTGCTTCCAATCAATGGCCAAAAGAACATAACTTACAAAGTGAAACCAATTCATTATGGATTAAGTCTTGCTTCCAATCAATGGCCAAAAGAACTTAAAGGACAAGGATAAACCAATTAGTTAAGGATAAAGACTTGCTTCCAATCAATGGCCAAAAGAACTTAAAGAATAATGAGAAACCAATTCCTTAAGGATTAAGACTTGCTTCCAATCAATGGCCAAAAGAACATAACTTACAAAGTGAAACCAATTCATTATGGATTAAGTCTTGCTTCCAATCAATGGCCAAAAGAACTTAAAGGACAAGGATAAACCAATTCATTAAGGATAAAGACTTGCTTCCAATCAATGGCCAAAAGAACTTAAAGAATAATGAGAAACCAATTCCTTAAGGATTAAGACCTGCTTCCAATCAATGGCCAAAAGAACATAACTTACAAAGTGAAACCAATTCATTATGGATTAAGTCTTGCTTCCAATCAATGGCCAAAAGAACTTAAAGGACAAGGATAAACCAATTCATTAAGGATAAAGACTTGCTTCCAATCAATGGCCAAAAGAACTTAAAGAATAATGAGAAACCAATTCCTTAAGGATTAAGACTTGCTTCAATCAATGGCCAAAAGAACTTAACTTACAAAGTGAAACCAATTCATTATGGATTAAGACTTGCTTCCAATCAATGGCCAAAAGAACTTAAAGAACAATGATAAACCAATTCCTTAAGGATTAAGACTTGCTTCCAATCAATGGCCAAAAGAACTAACTTACAAAGTGAAACCAATTCATTAAGGATTAAGACTTGCTTCCAATCAATGGCCAAAAGAACTTAAAGAACAAGGATAAACCAATTCATTAAGGATTAAGACTTGCTCCAATCAATGGCCAAAAGAACTTAAAGAATAATGAGAAACCAATTCATTAAGGATTAAGACTTGCTTCAATCAATGGCCAAAAGAACTTAACTTACAAAGTGAAACCAATTCATTATAAGGATTAACTTGCTTGCTTCAATCAATGGCCAAAAGAACTTAAAGGACAAGGATAAACCAATTCATTAAGGATTAAGACTTGCTTCCAATCAATGGCCAAAAGAACTTAAGAATAATGAGAAACCAATTCATTAAGGATTAAGACTTGCTTCCAATCAATGGCCAAAAGAACTTAACTTACAAAGATGAAACCAATTCATTAAGGATTAAGACTTGCTTCCAATCAATGGCCAAAAGAACTTAAGGACAAGGATAAACCAATTCATTAAGGATTAAGACTTGCTTCCAATCAATGGCCAAAAGAACTTAAAGGACAAAG
This sequence comes from Pterocarpus santalinus, assembly GCA_031439595.1. Lineage (NCBI taxonomy): Eukaryota > Viridiplantae > Streptophyta > Magnoliopsida > Fabales > Fabaceae > Pterocarpus > Pterocarpus santalinus. The sequence goes on along the minus strand of JAVHNO010000230.1, from coordinate 24,591 downwards.
TAAACCAATTCATTAAGGATTAAGACTTGCTTCCAATCAATGGCCAAAAGAACATAGGACAAGGATAAACCAATTCATTAAGGATTAAGACTTGCTTCCAATCAATGGCCAAAAGAACTTAAAGGACAAGGATAAACCAATTCATTAAGGATTAAGACTTGCTTCCAATCAATGGCCAAAAGAACTTAAAGAATAATGGGAAACCAATTCGTTAAGGATTAAGGCTTGATTCCAATCAATGGCAAAAAGAACTTAAAGGACAAAGAGAAACCAATTCATTATGGATTAAGTCTTGCTTCCAATCAATGGCCAAAAGAACTTAAAGGACAAGGATAAACCAATTTCAAGGATTAAGACTTGCTTCCCACCAATGGCCAAAAGAACTTAAAGAATAATGAGAAACCAATTCCTTAAGGATTAAGACTTGCTTCCAATCAATGGCCAAAAGAACTTAAAGGACAAAGTGAAACCAATTCATTATGGATTAAGTCTTGCTTCCAATCAATGGCCAAAAGAACTTAAAGGGCAAGGATAAACCAATTAAGGATAAAGACTTGCTTCCAATCAATGGCCAAAAAGAACTTAAAGAATAATGAGAAACCAATTCCTTAAGGATTAAGACTTGGTTTCACTCAATGGCCAACAGAACATAACTTACTAAGTGAAACCAATTCATTATGGATTAAGTCTTGCTTCCAATCAATGGCCAAAAGAACTTAAAGGACAAGGATAAACCAATTCGTAAAGGATAAAGACTTGCTTCCAATCAATGGCCAAAAGAACTTAAAGAATAATGAGAAACCAATTCCTTAAGGATTAAGACTTGCTTCCAATCAATGGCCAAAAGAACATAACTTACAAAGTGAAACCAATTCATTATGGATTAAGTCTTGCTTCCAATCAATGGCCAAAAGTACTTAAAGGACAACGATAAACCAATTCAGTAAGGATAAAGACTTGCTTCCAATCAATGGCCAAAAGAACTTAAAGAATAATGAGAAACCAATTCTTAAGGATTAAGACTTGCTTCCAATCAATGGCCAAAAGAACATAACTTACAAAGTGAAACCAATTCATTATGGATTAAGTCTTGCTTCCAATCAATGGCCAAAAGAACTTAAAGGACAAGGATAAACCAATTCAGTAAGGATAAAGACTTGCTTCCAATCAATGGCCAAAAGAACTTAAAGAATAATGAGAAACCAATTCCTTAAGGATTAAGACTTGCTTCCAATCAATGGCCAAAAGAACATAACTTACAAAGTGAAACCAATTCATTATGGATTAAGTCTTGCTTCCAATCAATGGCCAAAAGGACTTAAAGGACAAGGATAATCCAATTCAGTAAAGGATAAGACTTGCTTCAATCAATGGCCAAAAGAACTTAAAGAATAATGAGAAACCAATTCCTTAAGGATTAAGACTTGCTTCCAATCAATGGCCAAAAGAACATAACTTACAAAGTGGAACCAATTCATTATGGATTAAGTCTTGCTTCCAATCAATGGCCAAAAGAACTTAAAGGACAAGGATAAACCAATTCAGTAAAGGATAAAGACTTGCTTCCAATCAATGGCCAAAAGAACTTAAAGAATAATGAGAAACCAATTCCTTAAGGATTAAGACTTGCTTCCAATCAATGGCCAAAAGAACATAACTTACAAAGTGAAACCAATTCATTATGGATTAAGTCTTGCTTCCAATCAATGGCCAAAGGTACTTAAAGGACAAGGAGAAACCAATTCAAAGGATAAAGACTTGCTTCCAATCAATGGCCAAAAGAACTTAAAGAATAATGAGAAACCAATTCCTAAGGATTAAGACTTGCTTCCAATCAATGGCCAAAGAACATAACTTACAAAGTGAAACCAATTCATTATGGATTAAGTCTTGCTTCCAATCAATGGCCAAAAGAACTTAAAGGACAAGGATAAACCAATTCAGTAAGGATAAAGACTTGCTTCCAATCAATGGCCAGAAGAACTTAAAGAATAATGAGAAACCAATTCCTTAAGGATTAAGACTTGCTTCCAATCAATGGCCAAAAGAACATATCTTACATAGCGAAACCAATTCATTATGGATTAAGTCTTGCTTCAATCAATGGCCAAAAGAACTTAAAGGACAAGCATAGACCAATTCGTAAAGCATAAAGACTTGCTTCCAATCAATGGCCAAAAGAACTTGAAGAATAATGAGAAACCAATTCCTTAGGGATTAAGACTTGCTTCCAATCAATGGCCAAAAGAACATAACTTACAAAGTGAAACCAATTCATTATGGATTAAGTCTTGCTTCCAATCAATGGCCAAAAGAACTTAAAGGACACAGATAAACCAATTCAGTAAGGATAAAGACTTGCTTCCAATCAATGGCCAAAAGAACTTAAAGAATAATGAGAAACCAATTCCTTAAGGATTAAGACTTGCTTCCAATCAATGGCCAAAAGAACTTAAAGGACAAGGATAAACCAATTCATTATGGGATTAAGACTTGCTTCCAATCAATGGCCAAAAGAACTTAAAGGACAATGATAAACCAATTCTTAAGGATTAAGACTTGCTTCCAATCAATGGCCAAAGAACTTAAAGAATAATGAGAAACCAATTCATTAAGGATTAAGACTTGCTTCCAATCAATGGCCAAAAGAACTTAACTTACAAGGAGAAACCAATTCATTAAGGATTAAGACTTGCTTCCAATCAATGGCCAAAAGAACTTAAAGAACAATGAGAAACCAATTCATTAAGGATTAAGACTTGCTTCCAATCAATGGCCAAAAGAACTTAAAGAACAAAGTGAAACCAATTCATTAAGGATTAAGACTTGCTTCCAATCAATGGCCAAAAGAACTTAAGGACAAGGATAAACCAATTCATTAAGGATTAAGACTTGCTTCCAATCAATGGCCAAAAGAACTTAAAGAACAATGATGAAACCAATTCATTAAGGATTAAGACTTGCTTCCAATCAATGGCCAAAAGAACTTAAAGAACAATGATGAAACCAATTCATTAAGGATTAAGACTTGCTTCCAATCAATGGCCAAAAGAACTTAAAGGACAAGGAGAAACCAATTCATTAAGGATTAAGACTTGCTTCCAATCAATGGCCAAAAGAACTTAAACAAAGAGAAACCAATTCATTAGGATTAAGACTTGCTTCCAATCAATGGCCAAAAGAACTTAAAGAACAATGAGAAACCAATTCATTAAGGATTAAGACTTGCTTCCAATCAATGGCCAAAAGAACTTAAGGACAAGGAGAAACCAATTCATTAAGGATTAAGACTTGCTTCCAATCAATGGCCAAAAGAACTTAAGAATACAATGTGAAACCAATTCATTAAGGATTAAGACTTGCTTCCAATCAATGGCCAAAAGAACTTAAAGACAAAGATGAAACCAATTCATTAAGGATTAAGACTTGCTTCCAATCAATGGCCAAAAGAACTTAAAGACAAGGATGAAACCAATTCAAAGGATTAAGACTTGCTTCCAATCAATGGCCAAAAGAACTTAAAGAACAAGAGAAACCAATTCATTAAGGATTAAGACTTGCTTCCAATCAATGGCCAAAAGAACTTAAGAACAAAGTGAAACCATTATGGATTAAGACTTGCTTCCAATCAATGGCCAAAAGAACTTAAAGGACAAGGATAAACCAATTCATTAAGGATTAAGACTTGCTTCCAATCAATGGCCAAAAGAACTTAAAGAATAATGAGAAACCAATTCATTAAGGATTAAGACTTGCTTCCAATCAATGGCCAAAAGAACTTAATGAACATAGTGAAACCAATTCCTTAAGGATTAAGATTTGCTTCCAATCAATGGCCAAAAGAACTTAACTTACAAGGATGAAACCAATTCATTATGGATTAAGACTTGCTTCCAATCAATGGCCAAAAGAACTTAAAGAACAAGGATAAACCAATTCATTAAGGATTAAGACTTGCTTTCAATCAATGGCCAAAAGAACTTAAAGAAAGTGAGAAACCAATTCATTAAGGATTAAGACTTGCTTCCAATCAATGGCCAAAAGAACTTAAAGGACAAAGTGAAACCAATTCATTAAGGATTAAGACTTGCTTCCAATCAATGGCCAAAAGAACTTAAAGGACAAGGAGAAACTAATTCATTAAGGATTAAAACTTGCTTCCAATCAATCTCCAAAAGAACTTAAAGAACAAAGAGAAACCAATTCATTAAGGATTAAGACTTGTTTCAATCAATGGCCAAAGAACTTAAAGGACAAAGTGAAACCAATTCATTAAGGATTAAGACTTGCTTCCAATCAATGGCCAAAAGAACTTAAAGGACAAGGATAAACCAATTCCTTAAGGATTAAGACTTGCTTCCAATCAATGGCCAAAAGAACTTAAAGAATAATGAGAAACCAATTCTTAAGGATTAAGACTTGCTTCCAATCAATGGCCAAAAGAACTTAACTTACAAAGTGAAACCAATTCATTATGGATTAAGTCTTGCTTCCAATCAATGGCCAAAAGAACTTAAAGGACAAGGATAAACCAATTCATTAAGGATAAAGACTTGCTTCCAATCAATGGCCAAAAGAACTTAAAGAATAATGAGAAACCAATTCTTAAGGATTAAGACTTGCTTCCAATCAATGGCCAAAAGAACATAAACTTACAAAGTGAAACCAATTCATTATGGATTAAGTCTTGCTTCCAATCAATGGCCAAAAGAACTTAAAGGACAAGGATAAACCAATTCAAGGATAAAGACTTGCTTCCAATCAATGGCCAAAAGAACTTAAAGAATAATGAGAAACCAATTCCTTAAGGATTAAGACTTGCTTCAATCAATGGCCAAAAGAACATAACTTACAAAGTGAAACCAATTCATTATGGATTAAGACTTGCTTCCAATCAATGGCCAAAAGAACTTAAAGGACAAGGATAAACCAATTCATTAAGGATTAAGACTTGCTTCCAATCAATGGCCAAAAGAACTTAAAGAATAATGAAACCAATTCCTTAAGGATTAAGACTTGCTTCAATCAATGGCCAAAGAACTTAAGAACAAAGTGAAACCAATTCATTAGGATTAAGACTTGCTTCCAATCAATGGCCAAAAGAACTTAAAGGACAAGGATAAACCAATTCATTAAGGATTAAGACTTGCTTCCAATCAATGGCCAAAAGAACTTAAAGAATAATGAGAAACCAATTCATAAGGATTAAGACTTGCTTCCAATCAATGGCCAAAAGAACTTAAAGAACAAGTGAAACCAATTCATTAAGGATTAAGACTTGCTTCCAATCAATGGCCAAAAGAACTTAAAGGACAAAGATGAAACCAATTCATTAAGGATTAAGACTTGCTTCCAATCAATGGCCAAAAGAACTTAAGAACAATGAGAAACCAATTCCTAAGGATTAAGACTTGCTTCCAATCAATGGCCAAAAGAACTTAAACAATAATGAAAAACCAATTCCATTAGGATTAAGACTTGCTTCAATCAATGGCCAAAAGAACTTAAGGACAAAGTGAAACCAATTGCTTAAGGATTAAGACTTGCTTCCAATCAATGGGCAAAAGAACTTAAGGACAAGGATAAACCAATTCGTAAAGGATAAAGACTTGCTACCAATCAATGGCCAGAAGAACTTAAATAATGAGAAACCAATTCATTAAGGATTAAGACTTGCTTCAATCAATGGCCAAAAGAACATAACTTACAAAGATGAAACCAATTCATTATGGATTAAGACTTGCTTCCAATCAATGGCCAAAAGAACTTAAAGGACAAGGATAAACCAATTCATTAAGGATTAAAGACTTGCTTCAATCAATGGCCAAAAGAACTTAAAGAACAAAGTGAAACCAATTCATTAAGGATTAAGACTTGCTTCCAATCAATGGCCAAAAGAACTTAGGACAAGGATGAAACCAATTCATTATGGATTAAGTCTTGCTTCCAATCAATGGCCAAAAGAACTTAAAGGACAAGGATAAACCAATTCAGTTAGGATTAAGACTTGCTTCCAATCAATGGCCAAAAGAACTTAAAGAACAATGAGAAACCAAATGGTTAAGGATTAAGACTTGCTTCCAATCAATGGCCAAAAGAACATAACTTACAAAGTGAAAGCAATTCATTATGGATTAAGTCTTGCTTCCAATCAATGGCCAAAAGAACTTAAAGGACAAGGATAAACCAATTCAGTAAGGATAAAGACTTGCTTCCAATCAATGGCCAAAAGAACTTAAAGAATAATGAGAAACCAATTCATTAGGATTAAGACTTGCTTCCAATCAATGGCTAATAGAACATAACTTACAAAGTGAAACCAATTCATTATGGATTAACTCTTGCTTCCAATGAATGGCCAAAAGAACTTAAAGGGCAAGGATAAACCAATTTAAGGAAAAAGACTTGCTTTCAATCAATGGCTAGAAGAACTTAAAGAATAAAGAGAAACCAATTCCTTAAGGAATAAGACTTGCATTCAATCGATTGCTCAAAGAACTTAAAGAACAAAGAGAAACCAATTCCTTATGGATTAAGACTTGCTTCCAATCAATGGCTAAAAGGACTTAAAGGACAAGGATAAACCAATTCAGTAAGGATAAAGACTTGCTTCCAATCAATGGCCAAAAGAACTTAAAGAATAATGAGAAACCAATTCCTTAAGGATTAAGACTTGCTTCCAATCAATGGCCAAAAGAACATAACTTACAAAGTGAAACCAATTCATTATGGATTAAGTCTTGCTTCCAATCAATGGCCAAAAGAACTTAAAGGACAAGGATAAACCAATTCGTAAAGGATAAAGACTTGCTTCCAATCAATGGCCAAAAGAACTTAAAGAATAATGAGAAACCAATTCCTTAAGGATTAAGACTTGCTTCCAATCAATGGCCAAAAGAACATAACTTACAAAGTGAAACCAATTCATTATGGATTCAGACTTGCTTCCAATCAAATGCCAAAAGAACTTAAGGACAAGGATAAACCAATTCGTAAAGGATAAAGACTTGCTTCCAATCAATGGCCAAAAGAACTTAAAGAATAATGAGAAACCAATTCCTTAAGGATTAAGACTTGCTTCCAATCAATGGCCAACAGAACATAACTTTTAAAGTGAAACCAATTCATTATGGATTAAGTCTTGCTTCCAATCAATGGCCAAAAGAACTTAAAGGGCAAGGATAAACCAATTCGTAAAGGATAAAGACTTGCTTCCAATCAATGGCCAAAAGAACTTAAATAATAATGAGAAACTAATTCCTTAAGGATTAAGACTTGCTTTTCAATCAATGGCCAAAAGAACATAACTTACAAAGTCAAACCAATTCATTATGGATTAAGTCTTGCTTCCAATCAATGGCCAAAAGAACTTAAAGGACAAGGATAAACCAATTCGTAAAGGATAAAGACTTGCTTCAATCAATGGCCAAAGAACTTAAAGAATAATGAGAAACCAATTCCTTAAGGATTAAGACTTGCTTCCAATCAATGGCCAAAAGAACATAACTTACAAAGTGAAACCAATTCATTATGGATTAAGTCTTGCTTCCAATCAATGGCCAAAAGAACTTAAAGGACAAGGATAAACCAATTCATAAAGGATAAAGACTTGCTTCCAATCAATGGCCAAAAGAACTTAAAGAATAATGAGAAACGAATTCCTTAAGGATTAAGACTTGCTTCCAATCAATGGCCAAAAGAACATAACTTACAAAGTGAACCCAATTCATTATGGGTTAAGTCTTGCTTCCAATCATTGGCCAAAAGATCTTAAAGGACAAGGATAAACCAATTTGTAAAGGTTAAAGACTTGCTTCCAACCAATGGCCAAAAGAACTTAAAGAATAATGAGAAACCAATTCTTAAGGATTAAGACTCGCTTCCAATCAATGGCCAAAAGAACATAACTTACAAAGTGAAACCAATTCATTATGTATTAAGTCTGCTTCCAATCAATGCCCAAAAGAACTTAAAGGACAAGGATAAACCAATTCATTAAGGATAAAGACTTGCTTCCAATCAATGGCCAAAAAGAACTTAAAGAATAATGAGAAACCAATTTTAAGGATAAAGACTTGCTTCCAATCAATGGCCAAAAGAACATAACTTACAAAGTGAAACCAATTCATTATGGATTAAGTCTTGCTTCCAATCAATGGCCAAAAGAACTTAAAGGACAAGGATAAACCAATTCTGAAAGGATAAAGACTTGCTTCCAATCAATGGCCAAAAGAACTTAAAGAATAATGAGAAACCAATTCCTTAAGGATTAAGACTTGCTTCCAATCAATGGCCAAAAGAACATAACTTACAAAGTGAAACCAATTCATTATGGATTAAGTCTTGCTTCCAATAAATGGCCAAAAGAACTTAAAGGACAAGGATAAACCAGTTCATAAAGGATAAAGACTTGCTTCCAATCAATGGCCAAAAGAACTTAAAGAATAATGAGAAACCAATTCCTTAAGGATAAACACTTGCTTCCAATCAATGGCCAAAAGAACATAACTTACAAAGTGAAACCAATTCATTATGTATTAAGTCTTGCTTCCAATCAATGGCCAAAAGAACTTAAAGGACAAGGATAAACCAATTCAGAAAAGATAAAGACATGCTTCCAATCAATGGCCAAAGAACTTAAAAAATAATGAGAAACCAATTCCTTAAGGATTAAGACTTGCTTCCAATCAATGGCCAAAAGAACATAACTTACAAAGTGAAACCAATTCATTATGGATTAAGTCTTGCTTCCAATCAATGGCCAGAAGAACTTCAAGGACAAGGATAAACCAATTCAGTAGGATAAAGACTTGCTTCCAATCAATGGCCAAAAGAACTTAAAGAATAATGAGAAACCAATTCCTTAAGGATTAAGACTTGCTTCAATCAATGGCCAAAAGAACATAACTTACAAAGTGAAACCAATTCATTATGGATTAAGACTTGCTTCCAATCAATGGCCAAAAGAACTTAAAGGACAAGGATAAACTAATTCGTAACGGATAAAGACTTGCTTCCAATCAATGGCCAAAAGAACTTAGAGAATAATGACAAACCAATACCTTAAGGATTAAGACTTGCTTCCAATCAATGGCCAAAAGAACACAAAGTGAAACCAATTCATTATGGATTAACTCTTGCTTACAATCAATGGCCAAAAGAACTTAGAGGGCAAGGATAAACCAATTCGTAAAGGATTAAGACTTGCTTTCAATCAATGGCCAAAAGAACTTAAAGAATAATGAGAAACCAATTCCTTCAGGATTAAGACTTGCTTCCAATCAATGGCCAAAAGAACATAAAGAACAATGAGAAACCAATTCCTTAAGGATTAAGACTTGCTTCCAATCAATGGCCAAAAGAACTTAAAGGACAAGGATGAAACCAATTCATTAAGGATTAAGACTTGCTTCCAATCAATGGCCAAAAGAACTTAAAGAACAATGAGAAACCAATTCATTAAGGATTAAGACTTGCTTCCAATCAATGGCCAAAAGAACTTAAAGAACAATGATGAAACCAATTCAAAGGATTAAGACTTGCTTCCAATCAATGGCCAAAAGAACTTAAAGAACAAGGAGAAACCAATTCATTAAGGATTAAGACTTGCTTCCAATCAATGGCCAAAAGAACTTAAAGAACAATGAGAAACCAATTCATAAGGATTAAGACTTGCTTCCAATCAATGGCCAAAAGAACTTAAAGAACAAGGTGAAACCAATTCATAAGGATTAAGACTTGCTTCCAATCAATGGCCAAAAGAACTTAAAGAACAATGATAAACCAATTAAGGATTAAGACTTGCTTCCAATCAATGGCCAAAAGAACTTAAAGAACAATGAGAAACCAATTCATTAAGGATTAAGACTTGCTTCCAATCAATGGCCAAAAGAACTTAAAGGACAAGGATGAAACCAATTCATTAAGGATTAAGACTTGCTTCCAATCAATGGCCAAAAGAACTTAAAGAACAATGATGAAACCAATTCATTAAGGATTAAGACTTGCTTCCAATCAATGGCAAAAGAACTTAAGAAAGTGAAACCAATTCATTAAGGATTAAGACTTGCTTCCAATCAATGGCCAAAAGAACTTAAAGGACAAGGATAAACCAATTCATTAGGATTAAGACTTGCTTCAATCAATGGCCAAAAGAACTTAAGAACAATGAGAAACCAATTCATTAAGGATTAAGACTTGCTTCCAATCAATGGCCAAAAGAACTTAAAGAACAATGAAACCAATTCATTATGGATTAAGACTTGCTTCCAATCAATGGCCAAAAGAACTTAAAGAACAAGGATGAAACCAATTCATTAAGGATTAAGACTTGCTTCCAATCAATGGCCAAAAGAACTTAAGAACAATGAGAAACCAATTCCTTAAGGATTAAGACTTGCTTCCAATCAATGGCCAAAAGAACTTAAACTTACAAAGTGAAACCAATTCATTAAGGATTAAGACTTGCTTCCAATCAATGGCCAAAAGAACTTAAAGAACAATGATAAACCAATTTTAAGGATTAAGACTTGCTTCCAATCAATGGCCAAAGAACTTAAGAATAATGAGAAACCAATTCCATTAAGGATTAAGACTTGCTTCCAATCAATGGCCAAAAGAACTTAAAGACAAGTGAAAACCAATTCATTAAGGATTAAGACTTGCTTCCAATCAATGGCCAAAAGAACTTAAAGGACAAGGATAAACCAATTCATTAAGGATTAAGACTTGCTTCCAATCAATGGCCAAAAGAACTTAAAGAATAATGAGAAACCAATTCCTTAAGGATTAAGACTTGCTTCAATCAATGGCAAAAGAACTTAACTTACAAAGTGAAACCAATTCATTAAGGATTAAGACTTGCTTCCAATCAATGGCCAAAAAGAACTTAAAGGACAAGGATGAAACCAATTCATTAAGGATTAAGACTTGCTTCCAATCAATGGCCAAAAAGAACTTAAGAATAATGAGAAACCAATTCCTTAAGGATTAAGACTTGCTTCCAATCAATGGCCAAAAGAACATAAAGAACAAAGTGAAACCAATTCATTATGGATTAAGACTTGCTTCCAATCAATGGCCAAAAGAACTTAAAGGACAAGGATAAACCAATTCATTAAGGATTAAGACTTGCTTCCAATCAATGGCCAAAAGAACTTAAAGAATAATGAGAAACCAATTCATTAGGATTAAGACTTGCTTCCAATCAATGGCCAAAGAACTTAACTTACAAAAGTGAAACCAATTCATTATGGATTAAGACTTGCTTCCAATCAATGGCCAAAAGAACTTAAAGGACAAGGATAAACCAATTCATTAAGGATTAAGACTTTGCTTCCAATCAATGGCCAAAAGACCTTAAAGAATAATGAGGAACCAATTTCTTAAGGATTAAGACTTGCTTCCAATCAATGGCCAACAGCACTTAACTTACAAAGTGAAACCAATTCATTATGGATTAAGACTTGCTTCCAATCAATGGCCAAAAGAACTTAAAGGACAAGGATAAACCAATTCATTAAGGATTAAGACTTGCTTCCAATCAATGGCCAAAAGAACTTAAAGAATAATGAGAAACCAAATTCCTTAAGGATTAAGACTTGCTTCAATCAATGGCCAAAAGAACATAACTTACAAAGTGAAAGCAATTCATTATAGATTATCTCTTGCTTCCAATGAATGGCCAAAAGAACTTAAAGGACAAGGATAAACCAATTTCAAAGGATAAAGACTTGCTTCCAATCAATGGCCAAAAGAACTTAAAAAATAATGAGAAACCAAATCCTTAAGGATTAAGACTTGCTTCCAATCAATGGCCAAAAGAACATAACTTACAAAGTGAAACCAATTCATTATGGATTAAGTCTTGCATCCAATCAACGGCCAAAGGAACTTAAAGGACAAGGATAAACCAATTCGTAAAGGATAAAGACTTGCTTGCAATCAATGGCCAAAAGAACTTAAAGAATAATGAGAAACCAATTCGTAAAGGATAAAGACTTGCTTCCAATCAATGGCCAAAAGAACATAACTTACAAAGTGAAACCAATTCATTATGGATTAAGTCTTGCTTCCAAGAAATGGCCAAAAGAACTTAAAGGACAAGGATAAACCAATTCATAAAGGATAAAGACTTGCTTCCAATCAATGGCCAAAAGAACTTAAAGAATAATGAGAAACCAATTCCTTAAGGATTAAGACTTGCTTCCAATCAATGCCCAAAAGAACATAACTTACAAAGTGAAACCAATTCATCATGGATTAAATCTTGCTTCCAATCAATGGCCAAAAGAACTTAAAGGACAAGGATAAACCAATTCCTTAAGGATTAAGTCTTGCTTCCAATCAATGGCAAAAGGAATGTAAAAGAGAATGAGAAACCAATTCCTTAAGGATTAAGACTTGCTTCCAAAAATGGCCAAAAGAACATAACTTACAAAGATGAAACCAATTCATTATGGATTAAGACTTGCTTCCAATCAATGGCCAAAAGAACTTAAAGGACAAGATAAACCAATTCAAGGATTAAGACTTGCTTCCAATCAATGGCCAAAGAACTTAAAGAATAATGAGATACCATTTCCTTAAGGATTAAGACTTGCTTCCAATCAATGGCCAAAACATCTTAAAGGACAAAGTGAAACCAATTCATTAAGGATTAAGACTTGCTTCCAATCAAATGGCCAAAAGAACTTACAAAGATAAACCAATTCATTAAGGATTAAGACTTGCTTCAATCAATGGCCAAAAAGAACTTAAGACATAATGAGAAACCAATTCATTAAGGATTAAGACTTGCTTCCAATCAATGGCCAAAGAACTTAAAGAACAAAGAGAAACCAATTCATTAAGGATTAAGACTTGCTTCCAATCAATGGCCAAAAGAACTTAACACAAAGATGAAACCAATTCATTAAGGATTAAGACTTGCTTCCAATCAATGGCCAAAAGAACTTAAAGACAATGATGAAACCAATTCATTAAGGATTAAGACTTGCTTCCAATCAATGGCCAAAAGAACTTAAAAGAAAATGAAACCAATTCATTAAGGATTAAGACTTGCTTCCAATCAATGGCCAAAAAGAACTTAACTTACAAGGATGAAACCAATTCATTAAGGATTAAGACTTGCTTCCAATCAATGGCCAAAAGAACTTAAAGAATAATGAGAAACCAATTCTTAAGGATTAAGACTTGCTTCCAATCAATGGCCAAAGAACTTAAAGAACAATGTGAAACCAATTCATTATGGATTAAGACTTGCTTCCAATCAATGGCCAAAAGAACTTAAAGAACAAGGATGAAACCAATTCATTAAGGATTAAGACTTGCTTCCAATCAATGGCCAAAAGAACTTAAAGAACAAGGATAAACCAATTCATTAAGGATTAAGACTTGCTTCCAATCAATGGCCAAAAGAACTTAAAGAACAATGAGAAACCAATTCATTAAGGATTAAGACTTGCTTCCAATCAATGGCCAAAAGAACTTAACTTACAAAGATGAAACCAATTCATTAAGGATTAAGACTTGCTTTCAATCTAATGGCCAAAAGAACTTAAAGAACAAGGATAAACCAATTCATTAAGGATTAAGACTTGCTTCCAATCAATGGCCAAAAGAACTTAAAGAATAATGAGAAACCAATTCATTAAGGATTAAGACTTGCTTCCAATCAATGGCCAAAAGAACTTAAAGGACAAAGATGAAACCAATTCATTAAGGATTAAGACTTGCTTCCAATCAATGGCCAAAAGAACTTAAAGAACAATGAGAAACCAATTCTTAAGGATTAAGACTTGCTTCCAATCAATGGCCAAAAGAACTTAAAGAAAGTGAAAACCAATTCCTTAAGGATTAAGACTTGCTTCCAATCAATGGCCAAAAGAACTTAAAGACAAAGAGAAACCAATTCATTATGGATTAAGACTTGCTTCCAATCAATGGCCGAAAGAACTTGGAGAACACGGAGAAATTAATTCATTAAGGATTAAGACTTGCTTCCAATCAATGGCCAAAAGAACTTAAGGACAATGAGAAACCAATTCATTAAGGATTAAGACTTGCTTCAATCAATCAATGGCCAAAGAACTTAACTTACAAAGATAAACCAATTCATTATGGATTAAGACTTGCTTCCAATCAATGGCCAAAAGAACTTAAAGGACAAGGATAAACCAATTATAAGGATTAAAGACTTGCTTCCAATCAATGGCCAAAAGAACTTAAAGAACAATGAAACCAATTTCTTAAGGATTAAGACTTGCTTCCAATCAATGGCCAAAAGAACTTAAAGAATAATGAGAAACCAATTCATTAAGGATTAAGACTTGCTTCCAATCAATGGCCAAAAGAACTTAACTTACAAGTGAAACCAATTCATTATGGATTAAGACTTGCTTCAATCAATGGCCAAAAGAACTTAAAGGACAAGGATAAACCAATTCAGTAAGGATAAAGACTTGCTTCCAATCAATGGCCAAAGAACTTAAAGAATAATGAGAAACCAATTCCTTAAGGATTAAGACTTGCTTCCAATCAATGGCCAAAAGAACATAACTTACAAAGATGAAACCAATTCATTATGGATTAAGACTTGCTTCCAATCAATGGCCAAAAGAAATTAAAGGACAAAGATAAACCAATTCCTTAAGGATTAAGACTTGCTTCCAATCAATGGCCTAATGAACTTAAAGAATAATGAGAAACCAATTCCTTTAGGATTAAGAGTTGCTTCCAATCAATGGCCAAAAGAACATAAACTTACAAGGAGTGAAACCAATTCATTATGGATTAAGTCTTGCTTCCAATCAATGGCCAAAAGAACTTAAAGGACAAGGATAAACGAATTCATTAAGGATTAAGACTTGCTTCCAACCAATGGCCAAAAGAACTTAAAGAATAATGAGAAACCAATTCCTTAAGGATTAAGACTTGCTTCCAATCAACGGCCAAAAGAACATAACTTACAAAGTGAAGCCAATTCATTATGGATTAAGTCTTGCTTCCAATAAATGCCCAAAAGAACTTAAAGGACAAGGATAAACCAATTGCATAAGGATTAAGACTTGCTTCCAATCAATAACCAAAAGAACTTAAAGAATAATGAGAAACCAATTCTTAAGGATTAAGAATTGCTTCCAATCAATGGCCAAAAGAACATAACTTACAAAGTGAAACCAATTCATTATGGATTAAGTCTTGCTTCCAATCAATGGCCAAAAGAACTAAAAGGACAAGGATAAACCAATTCGTAAAGGTTAAAGACTTGCTACCAATCAATGGCCAAAAGAACTTAAAGAATAATGAGAAACCAATTCCTTATGGATTAAGACTTGCTTCCAATCAATGGCCAAAAGAACATAACTTACAAAGTGAAGCGAATTCATTATGGATTATGTCTTGCTTCCAATAAATGGCCAAAAGAACTAAAAGGACAAGGATAAATCAATTCGTAAAGGATAAAGACTTGCTTCAATCAATGGACAGAAGAACTTAAAGAATAATGAGAAACCAATTCCTTAAGGATTAAGACTTGCTTCCAATCAATGGCCAAAAGAACATAACTTACAAAGTGAAACCAATTCATTATGGATTAAGTCTTGCTTCCAATCAATGGCCAAAAGAACTTAAAGGACAAGGATAAACCAATTCGTAAAGGATAAAGACTTGCTTCCAATCAATAGCCAAAAGAACTTAAAGAATAATGAGAAACCAATTCCTTAAGGATTAAGACTTGCTTCCAATCAATGGCCAAAAGAACATAACTTACCAAGTGAAACCAATTCATTATGGATTATGTCTTGCTTCCAATAAATGGCCAAAAGAACTTAAAGGAAAAGGATAAACCAATTCAGTAAGGATAAAGACTTGCTCCAATCAATGGCCAAAAGAACTTAAAGAATAATGAGAAACCAATTCCTTAAGGATTAAGACTTGCTTCCAATCAATGGCCAAAAGAACATAACTTACAAAGTGAAACCAATTCATTATGGATTAAGTCTTGCTTCCAATCAATGGCCAAAAGAACTTAAAGGACAAGGATAAACCAATTCCTAAGGATAAAGACTTGCTTCCAATCAATGGCCAAAAGAACTTAAAGAATAATGAGAAACCAATTCCTTGAGTATTAAGACTTGCTTCCAATCAATGGCCAAAAAGAACATAACTTACAAAGTGAACCAATTCATTATGGATTAAGTCTTGCTTCCAATCAATGGCCAAAAGAACTTAAAGGACAAGGATAAACCAATTCCTAAAGGATAAAGACTTGCTTCCAATCAATGGCCAAAAGAACTTAAAGAATAAAGAGAAACCAATTCCTTAAGTATTAAGACTTGCTTCCAATCAGTGGCCAAAAGAACTTAACTTACAAAGATGAAACCAATTCATTATGGATTATGTCTTGCTTCCAATAAATGGCCAAAAGAACTTAAAGGACAAGGATAAACCAATTCCTTAAGGATTAACACTTGCTTCCAATCAATGCCCAAAAGAACTTAAAGAATAATGAAACCAATTCATTAAGGATTAAGACTTGCTTCCAATCAATGGCCAAAAGAACTAAAAGGACAAAGCGAAACCAATTCATTATGGATTAAGACTTGCTTCCAATCAATGGCCAAAAGAACTTAAAGAATAAGGAGAAACCAATTCCTTAAGTATTAAGACTTGCTTCCAATCTATGGCCAAAAGAACTTAAAGAATAAAGGGAAACCAATTCCTTAAGTATTAAGACTTGCTTCCAATCAGTGGCCAAAAGAACTTAACTTACAAAGTGAAGCCAATTCATTATGGATTAAGACTTGCTTCCAATCAATGGCCAAAAGAACATAAAGGACAGGGATAAACCAATTCCTAAAGGATTAAGACTTGCTTCCAATCAATGGCCAAAAGAACTTAAAGAATAATGAGAAACCAATTCCTTAAGGATTAAGACTTGCTTCCAATCAATGGCCAAAAGAACATAAAGACAAAGTGAAACCAATTCATTAAGGATTAAGACTTGGTTCCAATCAATGGCCAAAAGAAGTTAAAGGACAAGGATAAACCAATTCGTAAAGGATTAAGACTTGCTTCCAATCAGTGGCCAAAAGAACTTAAAGAATAAAGAGAAACCAATTGCATAAGGATTAAGACTTGCTTCCAATCAATGGCCAAAAGAAGTTAACATACAAAGTCAAACCAATTCATTATGGATTAAGACTTACTTCCAATCAATGGCCAAAAGAACATAAAGGACAAGGATAAACCAATTCCTAAAGGATTAAGGCTTGCTTCCAATCAATGGCCAAAAGAACTTAAAGAATAATGAGAAACCAATTCATTAAGGATTAAGACTTGCTTCCAATCAATGGCCAAAAGAACTTAACTTACAAAGATGAAACCAATTCATTATGGATTAAGACTTGCTTCCAATCAATGGCCAAAAGAACTTAAAGAACAATGATAAACCAATTCCTTAAGGATTAAGACTTGCTTCCAATCAATGGCCAAAAGAACTTAAGAACAATGTGAAACCAATTCATTAAGGATTAAGACTTGCTTCCAATCAATGGCCAAAAGAACTTAACTTACAAAGATAAACCAATTCATTATGGATTAAGACTTGCTTCCAATCAATGGCCAAAAGAACTTAAAGGACAAGGATAAACCAATTCATTAAGGATTAAGACTTGCTTCCAATCAATGGCCAAAAGAACTTAAAGAATAATGAGAAACCAATTCATTAAGGATTAAGACTTGCTTCCAATCAATGGCCAAAAGAACTTAACTTACAAAGATGAAACCAATTCCTTAAGGATTAAGACTTGCTTCCAATCAATGGCCAAAAGAACTTAAAGACAAGGATAAACCAATTCCTTAAGGATTAAGGCTTGCTTCCAATCAATGGCCAAAAGAACTTAAAGAACAATGAGAAACCAATTCATTAAGGATTAAGACTTGCTTCCAATCAATGGCCAAAAGAACTTAAAGACAAAGATGAAACCAATTCATTATGGATTAAGACTTGCTTCCAATCAATGGCCAAAAGAACTTAAGGGCCAAGGATAAACCAATTCCTAATGGGTAAAGACTTGCTTCCAATCATTCGCCAAAAGAACATTAAGAATAATGAGAAACCAATTCATTATGGATTAAGACTTGCTTCCAATCAATGGCCAAAAGAACTTAACTTACAAAGATGAAACCAATTCATTATGGATTAAGACTTGCTTCCAATCAATGGCCAAAAGAACTTAAAGGACAATGATAAACCAATTCAGTAAGGATTAAGACTTGCTTCCAATCAATGGCCAAAAGAACTTAAAGAATAATGAGAAACCAATTCATTAAGGATTAAGACTTGCTTCCAATCAATGGCCAAAAGAACTTAACTTACAAGTGAAACCAATTCTTTATGAATTAAGACTTGGTTTCAATCAATGGCCCAAAGAACTTAAAGGACAAGGATAAACCAATTCGTAAAGGATAAAGACTTGCTTCCAATCAATGGCCAAAAGAACTTAAAGAATAATGAGAAACCAATTCCTTAAGGATTAAGACTTGCTTCCAATCAATGGCCAAAAGAACATAACTTACAAAGTGAAACCAATTCATTATGGATTAAGACTTGCTTCCAATCAATGGCCATAGGAAGTTCAAGGACAAGGATAAACCAATTCATTAAAGGATAAAGACTTGCTTCCAATCAATGGCCAAAAGAACTTAAAGAATAATGAGAAACCAATTCCTTAAGGATTAAGACTTGCTTCCAATCAATGGCCAAAAGAACATAACTTACAAAGTGAAACCAATTCATTATGGATTAAGACTTGCTTCCAATCAATGGCCAAAAGAAGTTAAAGGACAAGGATAGCCCAATTCGTAAAGGATAAAGACTTGCTTCCAATCAATGGCCAAAAGAACTTAAAGAATAATGAGAAACCAATTCCTTAAGGATTAAGACTTCCTTCCAATCAATGGCCAAAAGAACATAACTTACAAAGTGAACCCAATTCATTATGGGTTAAGACTTGCTTCTAATCAATGGCCAAAAGAACTTAAACGGCAAGGATAAACCAATTCCTTAATGATTAAGACTTGATTCCAATCAACGGCCAAAAGATCTTAAAGAACAAAGTGAAACCAATTCATTAGGGATTAAGACTTGCTTCCAATCAATGGCCAAAAGAACTTAAAGGACAAGGATGAAACCAATTCATTAAGGATTAAGACTTGCTTCCAATCAATGGCCAAAAGAACTTAAAGAATAATGATAAACCAATTCTTAAGGATTAAGACTTGCTTCAATCAATGGCCAAAAGAACTTAAAGAACAAAGTGAAACCAATTCATTATGGATTAAGACTTGCTTCCAATCAATGGCCAAAGAACTTAAAGACAAGGATAAACCAATTCATAAGGATAAAGACTTGCTTCCAATCAATGGCCAAAAGAACTTAAAGAATAATGAGAAACCAATTCATTAAGGATTAAGACTTGCTTCCAATCAATGGCCAAAAGAACATAACTTACAAAGTGAAACCAATTCATTATGGATTAAGACTTGCTTCCAATCAATGGCCAAAAGAACTTAAGGACAAGGATAAACCAATTCATTAAGGATTAAAGACTTGCTTCCAATCAATGGCCAAAAGAACTTAAAGACAATGATGAAACCAATTCCTTAAGGATTAAGACTTGCTTCCAATCAATGGCCAAAGAACTTAAAGAACAATGATGAAACCAATTCATAAGGATTAAGACTTGCTTCCAATCAATGGCCAAAAGAACTTAAAGAACAAGGATGAAACCAATTCATAAGGATTAAGACTTGCTTCCAATCAATGGCCAAAAGAACTTAAAGGACAATGATAAACCAATTCATTAAGGATTAAGACTTGCTTCCAATCAATGGCCAAAAGAACTTAAAGACAATGAGAAACCAATTCATTAAGGATTAAGACTTGCTTCCAATCAATGGCCAAAAGAACTTAACTTACAAAGATGAAACCAATTCATTAAGGATTAAGACTTGCTTCCAATCAATGGCCAAAAGAACTTAAAGGACAAGGATAAACCAATTCATTAAGGATTAAGACTTGCTTCCAATCAATGGCCAAAGAACTTAAAGAATAATGAGAAACCAATTCATAAGGATTAAGACTTGCTTCCAATCAATGGCCAAAAGAACTTAACTTACAAGTGAAACCAATTCATTATGGATTAAGACTTGCTTCCAATCAATGGCCAAAAGAACTTAAAGGACAAGGATAAACCAATTCAGTAAGGATAAAGACTTGCTTCCAATCAATAGCCAAAAGAACTTAAAGAATAATGAGAAACCAATTCCTTAAGGATTAAGACTTGCTTCCAATCAATGGCCAAAAGAACAGAACTTACAAAGTGAAACCAATTAATTATGGATTAAGTCTTGCGTCCAACAAATGGCCAAAAGAACTTAAAAGACAAGGATAAAACAATTCGTAAAGGATAAAGACTTGCTTCCAATCAATGGCCAAAAGAACTTAAAGAATAATGAGAAACCAATTCCTTAAGGATTAAGACTTGCTTCCAATCAATGGCCACAGACATAACTTACAAAGTGAAACCAATTCATTATGGATTAAGTCTTGCTTCCAATCAATGGCCAAAAGAACTTAAAGGACAAGGATAAACCAATTCAGTAAGGATAAAGACTTGCTTCCAATCAATGGCCAAAAGAACTAAAGAATAATAAGAAACCAATTCATTTAGGATTAAGACTTGCTACCAATCAATGGCCAAATAAACATAACTTACAAAGATGAAACCAATTCATTAAGGATTAAGACTTGCTTCCAATCAATGGCCAAAAGAACTTAAAGAACAATGATAAACCAATTCCTAAAGGATTAAGACTTGCTTCCTACCAATGGCCAAAAGAACTGAAAGAATAATGAGAAACCAACTCATTATGGATTAAGACTTGCTTCCAATCAATGGCCAAAAGAACATAAAGGACAAAGCAAAACCAAATCGTAAAGGATAAAGACTTGCTTCGAATCAATGGCCAAAAGAACTTAAAGAATAATGAGAAACCAATTCCTTAAGGATTAAGACTTGCTTCCAATCAATGGCCAAAAGAACATAACTTACAAAGTGAAACCAATTGCATAAGGATTAAGACTTGCTTCCAATCAATGGCCAAAAGAACTTAAAGAATAAAGAGAAACCAATTCCTTAAGGATTAAGACTTGCTTCCAATCAATGGCCAAAAGAACATAAGGAATAAATAGAAACCAATTCCTTAAGGATTAAGACTTGCTTCCAATCAATGGCCAAAAGAACACTTACAAAGTGAAACCAATTCATTATGGATTAAGTCTTGCTTCCAATCAATGGCCAAAAGAACTTAAAGGACAAGGATAAACCAATTCAGTAAGGATAAAGACTTGCTTCCAATCAATGGCCAAAAGAACTTAAAGAATAATGAGAAACCAATTCCTTAAGGATTAAGACTTGCTTCCAATCAATGGCCAAAACAACATAACTTACAAAGTGAAACCAATTCATTATGGATTAAGTCTTGCTTCCAATCAATGGCCAAAAGAACTTAAAGGACAAGGATAAACCAATTCGTAAAGGATAAAGACTTGCTTCCACTCAATGGCCAAAAGACCTTAAAGAATAATGAGAAACCAATTCCTTAAGGATTAAGACTTGCTTCCAATCAATGGCCAAAAGAACATAACTTACAAAGTGAAACCAATTCATTATGGATTAACTCTTGCTTCCAATCAATGGCCAAAAGAACTTAAAGGACAAGGATAAACCAATTCTTAAGGATAAAGACTTGCTTCCAATCAATGGCCAAAAGAACTTAAAGAATAATGAGAAACCAATTCCTTAAGGATTAAGACTTGCTTCCAATCAATGGCCAAAAGAACATAACTTACAACGTGAAAGCAATTCATTATGGATTAAGTCTTGCTTCCAATCAATGGCCAAAAGAACTTAAAGGGCAAGGATAAACCATTTCGTTTAAGACTTGCTTCCACTCAATGGCCAAAAGACCTTAAAGAATAATGAGAAACCAATTCCTTAAGGATTAAGACTTGCTTCCAATCAATGGCCAACAGAACATAACTTACAAAGTGAAACCAATTCATTATAGACTAAATCTTGCTTCAAATCTATGGCCAAAAGAACTGAAACGACAAGGATAATACAATTCCTTAAGGATTAAGACTTGCTTCGAATCAATGGCCAAAAGTGCTTAAAGAATAATATAAAACCAATTCCTTAAGGATTAAGACTTGCTTCCAATCAATGGCCAAAAGAACATAACTTACAAAGATGAAACCAATTCATTGTGGATTAAGTCTTGCTTCCAATCAATGGCCAAAAGAACATAAAGGACAGGGATAAACCAATTCCTAAAGGATTAAGACTTGCTTCCAATCAATGGCCAAAAGAACTTAAAGAATAATGAGAAACCAATTGCTTAAGGATTAAGACTTGCTTCCAATCAATGGCCAAAAGAACTTAACTTACAAAGTGAAGCCAATTCATTATGGATTAAGACTTGCTTCCAATCAATGGCCAAAAGAACTTAAAGACAAGGATAAACCAATTCATTAAGGATTAAGACTTGCTTCCAATCAATGGCCAAAAGAACTTAAAGAATAATTAGAAGCCAATTCCTTAAGGATTAAGACTTGCTTCCTACCAATGGCCAAAAGAACTTAACATACAAAGTGAAACCAATTCATTATGGATCAAGTCTTGCTTCCAATCAATGGCCAAAAGAACTTAAAGGACATCGATAAACCAATTCCTTAAGGAATAAGACTTGCTTCCAATCAATGGCCAAAAGAACTTAAAGAATAATGAGAAACCAATTCCTTAAGGATTAAGACTTGCTCCCCATCAATGGCCAAAAGAACATAACTTACAAAGTGAAACCAATACATTATGGATTAAGTCTTGCTTCCAATCAATGGCCAAAAGAACTTAAAGGACAAGGATAAACCAATTCCTTAAGGATAAAGACTTGCTTCCAATCAATGGCCAAAAGAACTTAAAGAATAATGAGAAACCAATTCATTAAGGATTAAGACTTGCTTCCAATCAATGGCCAAAAGAACTTAACTTACAAGTGAAACCAATTCATTATGGATTAAGACTTGCTTCCAATCAATGGCCAAAAGAACTTAAAGAACAAGGATAAACCAATTCATTAAGGATTAAGACTTGCTTCCAATCAATGGCCAAAAGAACTTAAAGAATAATGAGAAACCAATTCATTAAGGATTAAGACTTGCTTCCAATCAATGGCCAAAAGAACTTAACTTACAAAGTGAAACCAATTCATTATGGATTAAGACTTGCTTCCAATCAATGGCCAAAAGAACTTAAAGGACAAGGATAAACCAATTCATTAAGGATTAAGACTTGCTTCCAATCAATGGCCAAAAGAACTTAAAGAACAAAGGAGAAACCAATTCATTAAGGATTAAGACTTGCTTCCAATCAATGGCCAAAAGAACTTAAAGAACAATGAGAAACCAATTCATTAAGGATTAAGACTTGCTTCCAATCAATGGCCAAAAGAACTTAAAGACAAGGATAAACCAATTCCTTAAGGACCAAGACTTGCTTCCAACCGACGGCCAAAAGAACTTAAAGAACAATAAGAATCCAATTCCTCAAGGATTAAGACTTGCTTCCAATCAATGGCCAAAAGAATATAACTTAGAAAGTGAAACCAATTCGTTATGTATTAAGTCTTGCTTCCAATCAACGGCCCAAAGAACTTAAAGGACAGGGATAATCCAATTCGTAAAGGAAAAAGACTTGCTTCCGCCGAATGGCCAAAAGAACTTAAAGAATAATGAGAAACCAATCCCTTAAGGATTAAGACTTGCTTCCAATCAATGGCCGAAAGAACATAACTTAGAAAGTGAATCCAATTCATTATGGATTAAGTCTTGCTTCCAATCAATGGCCAAAAGAACTTAAAGGACAAGGATAAACCAATTCGTAAAGGATTAAGACTTGATTCCAATCTATGGCCAAAAGAACTTAAAGAATAATGACAAACCAATTCCTTAAGGATTAAGGCTTGCTTCCATTCAAGCGCCAAAAGAACTTAACTTACAAAGTGAAACCAATTCATCATGGATTAAGCCTTACTTCCAATCAAAGGCCAAAACAACTTAAAGGACAAGGATAGACCAATTCGTAAAGGATAAAGATTGGCTTCCAATGAATGACCAAAAGAGCTTAAAGAATAATGAGAAACCAATTCCTTAAGGATTAAGACTTGCTTCCAATCAATTGCCAAAAGAACATAACTTACAAAGTGAAACCAATTCATTATGGATTCAGTCTTGCTTCCACTCAATGGCCAAAGGAACTTCAAGGACAAGGATAAACCCCTTCCTTAAGGATTAAGACTTGCTTCCAACCGATGGCCAAAAGAACTTAAAGAATAATGAGAAACCAATTCCTTAAGGATTAAGACTTGCTTCCAATCAATGGCCAAAAGAACATAACTTACAAAGTGAAACCAATTCATTATGGATTAAGTCTTGCTTCCAATCAATGGCCAAAAGAACTTAAAGGA
>JAVHNO010000023.1:72500-102312 GCA_031439595.1 Pterocarpus santalinus | reverse complement strand
CCTCGAACAGTGCCGGCCGGCATCAGGGACTCTCGTGCGAGCCATACAACGTTCCCAGGCAGGAACTGCTCCTTTCCTTTTTCTCCCTATTTAGTTCCTCCCATCCCAGGCGTTGATCTCGCAACGGCCCTCCAGCATGTCCTCATATCGCGTCCGTCACCACAGCTGCGCATCCCCAGATAGATACATTGTTTGTTGCCATTGTGACTTGGTCGTCAAAAGGGGCACAAACAGAAAGTGCTTTTCCATATCCCAAAAGTCTTCGATCCTTAGCATCTCGGGTGCCAACGAATGCCTTTGGTTTCGCTTGATTCGAACCATCTCCGTCGAGCCACTGCTTACGGCCTTCTCTAGTATGGGGACCTCGCCGCTATTCTCTAAAGCTTGCCACCCGGTCACACAAGAAGGCTATTCGACCGACAAAACGTAGGAATTAGTGCGTGCTGAAAAATGGACTTTTCTTTCTAAGTGAAGGGCAGGAGAAAGAATCTTGCATCTATCTCGAGTTGCTCCCTTGAGCGATCTATCCCTGGTTTTGTGACGTCGAGTTTGCTCTATTCTCTCGGGCTCCTATCAAGCTTCGCTTCGCGCATGATAGCGGCATTCTTTTTTTGTTTTGGGGAAGGAAGTCGCTCGCTAGTGCACCTCACCCAAGGTTCACGTCGCTAGGTCAATTCATGCTTCGACGCACTCCCGCCTCGTGTTTTCGACAGAGTGTTGTGCCATACTTCGAGAATGACACGGTTCGGAGGAAGTCTAACTCATTTGGGTGAAAACTCCTTCTTCCAATCCCGTAGAGAGGCCTGGAAGAATTGATTGAGAATAACAAGACGATTGACCAATTGAATCATATTTAATTAAATAAAGACATCATGCCCTAGACGCGAAGGTGAGTAAGAGAGCCAGGTGAATTCTGCGAAGATAGAAGAGCGGACTTCTGAGGAGACTGGAAGCCTATAAATAATAGGAATGGCGAACTGGAACCTCATCCTTCAAAGGTTTGGTGTATATGTGTCCTATTCGTAACGACCCCGACCTTGCGTCAGGGAAAGTGGGAAAAAGCCTAAGACTCTACGGGCTAGCCGGGCCTAAAGGAGCTTATCAAATTCCATCTATGTAGTGACTCGCATTCAACAACTAAGAGTCTTCCTTCTCATCTCCTTCTTTGGAATGAAATTCTTCTTCATTTCCCACCCTAGCCGCCCTTCCTTAACAAGATGGCTCGGAGCAAGCAAAGTCTTACGTTATCCACCATTTTTTTTTAGCGCAGAAGGGGAGTAAGCACACAATGAAATAGGTGGAGAGTCACATTTCTTAATAATGCCCAAAAGCCCGTTTAGCCCTTCGGACTAAGGCGTGACCATAGGATCTCAAAGTGTCGGAATGAGTTGAAGACGAGATGTGGTGTCCAGTCGGATAGGGCGAGGCGAGAAGGGGAACAAGCATCAAAACAGGCATGGTGCTTAGCGTGGCCTCCTTCATTTCCTGACGTTGGGTTCATTCGCGAACGAGACAAGTTTAGCTAGGAGCCTCCTTATTGCCCAGCCCCCTTATTAGTTGCCGAAGTATAGGCCCGCGTGAGATCAAAGTCACCCGCCGTCCGTTCGCTTTGTTTTGGTCTTGACGTGCTTTGAAAAACATAGAGATATGATTTGCACTAGAACACTGACGATAGACCCACCGGGAACACATTCACTACTGGGCATTGACATCTTAATGCGTTGCAATCTGGACATTGATTGATCTTTATGCTTCCCAGCAGCTATACAATCCGAATCGGCTACCAGTACCTAAAAAGTGAAGACCGCTCGAGTTCTTGAGACCGGGGAGGGGCACCCCCAGTGCAGGGCCAATTTCAGTGCCGGTTGGAGACCTGGTTCGAGATGCATATCTTGAAAGAGAGCCATCACCTCGCCCAACATCCCTTCCTTTTCAATAGTAAATTCGAGAGCAAAATCCAAAAGCTTAATTAAAAAGCAGTTGATCTTGATCCAATTCCCGATGCATAGGGCGAAATCTGGTTGAAGCCCCCAAATGGGAACCTATCGAACGGGAATTTTGAGTAGTGCTGCTCGCTATAAATATCTTTTTGAGGACAGCGGACGTCAAATATTTTTGTGAATTATGAATCTTCTTCGATGGTCTTTCTGAGAAGAAGAGCATATCCACCTTGAAGACCTTCTGGAAAGTAGCCTATGGAAAGAGCATACCCAACCAATATGAGCCTGTCCGAGACTTGCCATTCCCATGGAAGAAAGTTTCCCTGCGTATTGATTCATTACCGACTGAACGGAAAATGCTTGCTTCTATTCCCTCCCTCCGAGCGATGAACCGCGATTTTATAGCTGTACGGAATCCCTGGGGAGTGAAGGGGTAGGTGAAACAGGAGGGGTTGGAAGAACTACTTAAAGTCATCCATAAGATTCCATACCTTTCTGGCTATACGGAAGGGCGGAATGGATCATAAGAGGGTGGAAATTTACTCCAATTGGAATACTTGCTTTTCCATAGGGATTGCATGCCCATTCTTAGGGATGAATCACTTCACGGGAGAGAACACGAGGGATGAGCGACGATCGGCCTACCTAAGTTTTGACTAGTCATCATCGGTTTACCCGCTTGCTGAAACCACCCTCCATAGCCGATTTGATGGTTGGATAGCCACTCAACTCTTCACTATACTTCCTGTATCCCACTCCCCTCTCTATCTCTCTCGACCCATTCACCGGAGTATGTTGGGCTGGAATGCCCCCATTCCCATCTCTTTATGATCTCTGGGCCTTCCCGCTATGAGATATTCCGGGCGCAGAAGCATATTCATGCAGAATACTAGAATATTCATTTCCCCTCTCCATATAGGGGTAGGAATCCCTAGAAGAGGATAGAAGGTCATTTTTTCATCAGTGGAAAAGCATGCGTGACGTGATAAGGATACTCCTCTATGCGAATGTTCTGGCTTTCAAAGGACGGGTAAGGGGCGGGGTGGAGGAAGGGAGTTTCGGGAACAAAGCCCCGGATTTGAGAGTTCAGCCCTACCCTAGTGTATAATATCTTTTCCCTATCTAAGCTATATAAAAATAGCCAACTTAAAAAGTCATGCGCTTGTCAATTAATTCTTGGTGTAATACGTAAATGATTGGTGTCAGAATTTTTCACTGATCAGGTGTGATCAGTCTCATCCGTGTAAGAATTAGGAATTCCTCTTCCAACTCGTCCCGGAATGGGCGTTATGGCAAAGAACAAGAAGAAAACAAAAGGAGGAATTTGTCCAATAGTAACAAATGGTGCCTCCACAGGTTGACATCCGATCCAACCTAGTAGTAAGCGATCCGCCAAAAGCAACCAAAATATTCCTTGGTGAATCGGGCGAAAACTTGAACTACGCACATACATACTTTTAAAAAAAGGTAAAGCCAACAGACATATAAAAACTGGTGCTATTGCGGCTACACCTCCCGATTTGTCAGGTATACTACGAAGAATGGCATGGATCGGTAGGAAATACCATTCCGGCACAATATGAGGCCAGGTGGCCATCGGATTAGCAGGTATATAATTGTCGGGATGCCCCAAAACATTAGGAGCATAAAAAGAAAATGGAAAAAGATAGCAAAAGCTACCCAACCTACTAGATCCTTTACATAAAAATAAGGGTAAAAAGAAATTTGATCCATCTCTGAATGTACACCCAATGGATTATTTGATCCATATTGATGCAATGCGGCCAGATGAAGAAGACTGGCGCCCACTAAAATAAAGGGGAGTAAATGATGAAGACTACGAAACCGATTTAAGGTGGCATTGTCCACGGAGAAACCACCCCAAAGCCAAGTCACTATGGTATCTCCTACTACAGGTATGGCGCTAGCTAAGCTTGTAATTACTGTAGCTCCGCAAAAGCTCATCTGACCCCAAGGTGGTACGTATCCTGTAAAAGCTGTCACAATCATTAATAGGAAGATTACAACTCCGAGACACCGAACAAATTCCGTAGGACTGCTATAACTCGCATGATATAGACCACGAAAATATGAAGGTGAACCACAATGAGAAACATACTTGCCCCATTAGCATGCATATAACGGAGCAACCAGCCCCCTTCAACATCTCTCATAACGTGTTCTACGCTGTTGAAAGCTAGATCCACATGAGGTGTGTAATGCATAGCTAAAAAAACGCCAGTCACTATCTGAATGACTAAACAAATACCAGCTAACGAACCGAAGCCCCACCAATAACTAAGATTGCTCGGGGTTGGATAATCTATCAAATGTTGATTAAGTGTGGAGGATATAGGTTGTTTAAGAAGAGAGAATCGTTGGTTCCTTATAGTCATTTTTTTCGCTTTCCTATCGTGACAACTCTGGTTCCCCCACCTTTTTTTCGTTCTGGGGCCCTACTTACTATAAAAAAGAATTCTTTATAGTACCCTTTCTTTCTTCCACCTCCGAAGGATGGAGGGGGTATACAGCGAAAGAAGCGAGCGTCGAAGGGGTCATCCTGGGTTACTGAAGAGTCGTCCGACTGCTCGGTGACCGAATCAGAGGGGTTATTACCGCTTTCTCTTCTCTCCAGCACTCTCGGACTGATCATCTTACTGCAACAAAGCAAGCTTAGGAATGAATCTAATGGAAATTTAGGTCTCTGTCCGCTCTTCTTTCCTCTTCGGTGAAAGAGGGCAAAGGTGTGTGGGAGAAAGAATTCTAAAAGGAGAGAAGATTTCATTTCGTCCACCAAGCGGGACAGAGTGCGACCCCTAAGCAATTGGAGGTTCTCGTCCATCTCTTGGGGGTCCATATCATCTGAAAACTTTTCCTGTTCGATTAGCATAGCTAAATTTGAATAGGATGACTCAGCGTCAGGAAAAGTAAAGTAAGTAAGCCCCCCTTTGCCTTGAAAGAATTTTGTTTCGCTGCGCCCTGAATCAATCAAAAAGCTTCTTTTTTTTAATTCATCCCATTTAATTTGGGCGGCTGTGAGTCACCTGGGCTACGGATTTGTCGGTTGGTTGATTCTCGAAATCACCTCTTGAGAAAAAAAAAAGGCCCTCGGTCCCGACCCAAAAATGAATAGGAAGCGGGGCGGGCGAGGGTCTTTCATTAAAGGGGGAAAAGAAAGAGGGGTGGGGCCGCCTTGCGCAGCTTTAGAAAGGAGAGAATTTCATAAAGTCACTCTCTCCAACCTTTTCTATCTATCCTTAGAAGTTGGGCGAGATAAAGTCAATATGATATTAGCGTTGGTTTTTCCAACGAAACTAAGCACTTTTTTTTCTTTATCATTCGGAAGGCTCAGTCCCACACTCTGACTTCAATGATGGGAACAACCTCCGCACTCCGGCGCTCCAATGAACAAAAGTTCTCCGCCTTATTTAGAATAGTGGTCGATCCCTCGGGAGTTACATTCGTAACTTAATGTTATGTTCACGCGGTGATCTTATTTCCAAGAGTACTACCCTGTACGTAGTCTATGTCTGGGGAGCATACTTGACAGGAGATAGACACAGGCGATAGATAGGTCCCCCACTTCGATTCCTGCCCCGTTAGCATCTCCGATCCGAGATAAGGGATTACTCCGTTAGGTCTTTTCGGTCCGGAGCCGGCCGGTAATGGATTTTTTCCCTTGCTTGTGGACCAGCTGCCTAACCCTTGTTCTATTGGTTTGGGCTACCAAGACGATTTCTTTATGCCCATCAAAGGACCTCGAGATGCTAATCCACGAAAAACGATACGAGAAATTCGAAAGAACTCATATACGGAACGAGGGCGACCCGTGGAAATACATCGGTTTCTGACTCGTGCAAAGGAACTATTTCTTGGCAACTTGGACAACTTATAACGAAGTTTGTCCCGCATATCACTAGGAAGATCGGAATCTTTACAAAAGGCTTTATAAAGCCTTCTGTCTCAATTCATATTTAGCCGCGAGCAATCTACGTTTGTGATCTCGTATATTTCGCTTCTCCGACACGAATCTCTTACTCAGAATCTCCCTCATCTTTTTGCAAAAAGCCGCCCCACTTCTTCTTACCCAATTCATTAGAAGCTGCTCATCTGGTCCTTACTTTCCCCCACCTTCCGTAGGCATGTTCGGGGAGTAGCCTGATAAAGTATACACTTGTGTAGGCCTCTTTAATCCCGTTGACTATTCGAGGGTGACGTGGGGTGAAAGATGGTTTGATAGTCTTGGGACCATTGTTATGGAGCTCTATCCAAAGTTTTTCCAAGAAAGCTATTTCTTTCTCGTCCCTTTCCACCACTGGCTCTTCCGCCAGTTTGTCCAGCTCCCCCCGCCGCTCGTCCAAGAAGTCGTCAAAGGCTTCCTTAGGGTTGTAGGGGGCCTGGTCGGCCAAGTCAGGGTGCTCAGAAAGCACGTGGTTAAAAAGACGGAAACACTCATGTTTCCGCTCCCGGATCCGGAGGTCTCTGTTCTCAAAGTCAGCCATGATGTTATACTCCTCTGAGAGGAAGCATGATCCAGCTCATGTCTTATTTGAGCCCAATAGTCCCCTTTGCCTTATCCAGCAAATAGGGGCTATTGTCCTGCTTCGAGTCGTACAATGCGATTTCGCATTGACGATTCCAAGCTAGTATTTTCGACCGGATGGGACGGTCCCGCCTCATCGGCCGCAACCCTTGGGATCGAAGGAGGAGCCGCAGGTTCGCCTTGAGCTGGCGGAATGGCATTTTCGCCCGCCTCTTGCCCGGCAGCTTCGAGTCCTCCTTGAATAAAGGGAAGAACCACTTCAAACAATTCATACATAACATCTCTTACTCAGAATCTCCCTCATCTTTGCAAAAAGCTCCACGGTGGTAAAGTCCCATCTTGTGAGATGGGCGAAGATACAAAAGTCACATTGAACGCTCGAATATGTTCGAAGATCTCGAAATGATCTTCCAGTTCCGGGGAGAATTCGAACAACTCCGTTTCCATCGAGAATTGAATTGAGTTTTGCCGTATTTCGACCGGAGAATCTAACAGAGACATTAC
Organism: Pterocarpus santalinus; assembly: GCA_031439595.1. Taxonomy (NCBI): domain Eukaryota; kingdom Viridiplantae; phylum Streptophyta; class Magnoliopsida; order Fabales; family Fabaceae; genus Pterocarpus; species Pterocarpus santalinus. Next base: position 95,325 of record JAVHNO010000023.1, on the reverse strand, counting down.
TGTCGAGATTCTGACCGAAAAATTAGACATTCCATGCCCTCGGAGAGTGCTTTGTCGTGCTAGGTCACTGACATATCCTTTGTCTTTATTTGACCCCAAGAATGGATTGGATCGAAACGACTTTCCTGTCGAACCCCATTGTGTCTGTATTAATTTCTGACCGCGCGGAATCTCCATAGCCAATTTTCCATTTTTGATTATGAAATCATAGGGTGCCTTTGGTACTAGTCTTATTTCACACGATCTAGAAGCTTCCATAACGTTGGCGTGATTCAGTTTGAGCAACGGATCCTGACGTGATACATCTTCGTAATGAAAATGGAGTGGAAACATAGTGATTGATTGAGAAAAATTCTCCATACAGAAAGAGAGTCTTTCCTGTAGGAGTAGTGAAGAACTATATATAGCTGTGCTTTGTTGTTGACCAAAGAAAGAAAAGCATGGGAGAAAGAAGCACAAACGAAAGGAAGAAGGGCGACTTCTTTGATAGATTCTGTCCAGCCCAAATCTGTTTTTAGTTTAATAACGCAATTTTACATATCTCGTTGGGGAGTCGAAGCCACACAACAACGACCATTCACTTGAACTCTAACTGTCGCCCGCTTACCCACTTAGCTACCGGGATTTCTTCTCACACAGTACCAATTGCTACGAGATTCTCTAAAAGCTTCAATCGCATTACATATAGTGATTAAATCAATGCAACATTTCGCGGATCAAAACCCGTCTCAAGTGGCTTGGCTAGGGGGCGGAAAGGACGAACTTCATTTTTAAGCAGCGGGATATCTTTTCATTGCTAAGACCGCCTCATTTCGAAACCAGATTCGCTAGCCTTTAGTCTACCTACGCTACGCTATTCTATATAGGCACCTTTCTTTGTCCTTGGTTTCTCGATCAAACTCTCTGACGTCGAAGAAAGACTTCGAGGAGCAGGGATGATTTGAAATCTTGTCTTTCACACCAACCCAATCCCGATGAGAATCAGTACACGGAACTCGATCCATCCACGAAGGTGTAGCACTTCTCCACCCTCTGCTAGCAGCTTTCTTCTCTTATGAAATTCATAGTTAGAGGGAAAGAGAACTCGCTGCGACAAGCACTGAACACTCAACGGAAGCTGGAGGGGCAAGAACAACTACTACTTATGCCTAGGCAGCTACTGCTACAATAGAAATAGCAGGAAGGGGAATTACACTATGAGCAACTGGGAAAATTCTTGGAACTTCTCCATTAGAAGGTGCTGAACCAGAGAAGCCCTTGCCTGGCCTGGTGCTTTTATCACAGGATTTGACTTGCTTTACACCGCCGCATCTCCTGCTTTGATAGAAGTAGCTATAGCTATCCCCTGATCCTTATAGCTTTCCAACAGGCTCTAAGAGTGAAGAGATAAGTACTCCAACTGGAATTGTCTTGCTGGCGTGCTAGCTTGAGTCTGCGGTTATGGAATTCTCTTTGAAAATGAAATGCTTGCATAAAGGACTGCTCTGCTTTCGATTCCTTATGTGAAAACAATACATGGCACTAGTCATACGAGGACAGGGAACCATGAATATTCACCACTCTACAATAAAAGGGACTAGTACTGGCTCCTAGGGCGAAGGAAATTTCCTCCCAAGTAACTGGCTTGCCTACGATCCGTATCCATAGCTCTATTCTACCGCTTGCTTGACTGGCAAGGAAAATGCTTTGTCTTTCGATGTAGTTCCGAGTCTTCTATGTGCCTCGGAGACTAATGTCGGAGAATCGGTTGTTATGAGATAGAGTACCCGGGCATTCTCTAGTCTTCCCATTCCTCTAGCTCTCATTTCGCGCATGCGCTTGGCGCTCTTGCCTGCCGCCCGCGGATCATGCACTGGCGCTGATTTTAATATAAAAGAGCCCAACCCGCTGGGCCACAGGAAGAGAAGAGTAATCTGAATCTCTGTGTCTAATCACCGAGTTCACATGGACCGGATCTGGGACTGTCCGCTTTCTGTTATCGCTTCACGCTACTGTAATGGGCATGATCCCATCCCAATTCCCGTACGCTGCTGTGGCTTCGCGCCTCTACGTACTGGCTTCTTCCTTCCGTGGGCTCTTAGAAAGCACAGACTGAGACAGGAAAGAGGCTGACTAGGACCGATGGGAGGGAACTGGCTTGCTACCGTTTGACTGACTTGCTTTCCTCCGCTTTCTTGCCTGGAATGCCTTCGGGAAGTCAGTCCTTCTCTACGGTCTGTACAATCGGCTTGTGTTCAGCATAGTGAGAGAGCACATTCATCAACTAGTTGTAGTCTAGCGAAGAGGATCTTTGACACTAGGAGTACAGAGAATCGGCTGTTGTAAGCCAGTATCCGTCCTTGCTTCACCTGTGTCCACCTCGTCCGAATTGAATAGCTGCTCATCGTCATTGGTCACCTCAGTCTTATTTAACCTTGGGCTTGAAAGAAAGAAGTAGATAAGTTTCTTTCCTTTGCTAGTGAATCTGCTCTTTGAAAGCTTGCTTGATTTGATTAGAGGCCGAATGGGATATCAAATAAGTCAATAGCTTCCGTAACATCCTATTATAAAGGATGGATCTCTGCCTCTTTCTTTCGGAATATGCCTCTAGTCAATATACGAGATAAGCAAGGATCAATCAATAGTAAAGATACCCACGGGCAGTTCTTATCGCCGAATCCGCTGCACAAATTTCATTCTATAGTAATGTCGGCAATTCCGCTGCTTCGGCTCAAAGCGAATAGGCTGGCGCGAAGGAGAATTCTATTTCTTCTTCTATTCCCAAGTTCTAGTCCAAAAGACTAATTCAATCCCACTCTTGGGTGACCTTATCCATTTGGCGGATTTTACACTGGTCACATCAAAAGAGAATGAAGGGGGTTCTACCTAATGCGCCATAACTCCTTCGAGAACGAGGAAATACAGATTTTGAATTCGCTAACGGGTCTTGAGCCTACGATATGAGTTCTGTCGCTGGTCATAGAAACCAAAGATTGGCGGCTCTCCTACCCTCGCTATGGTTGTGCTATGTTAACAGTACGCGGGCGGAGCAGGGAAAGGGTCATCTCTTACTCAATGGGGCTATTTCCAGATAGTATTCACCAACTACCCGGTTTGCTGCCACTGGGCAAGAGAATGCCATGGGATAGAGAATACCAATAGAATACCAGCTCTCATCACCACCAGATTGGGGAGTGATCCAAGGATAGGCGCTGCTATAACTCTGAGTGTAGTTTTCGAAGCAAGGCTATCAAGCATTTCCAAGGGACTTCCTAACAACCCGTTGGACAAATACAGATAGATTAAGATAGGTGACTTAATTCTATGTTCTTAGACGCCGGTGAGTGAGTTCCATGCCTTCTGCAGCAGGTATTCCACTAGCGTTCAACGGGGGGGGAAAATCCCTTGCAATCTTGGTTAAGCTACCTTACGCATTTAATGGGAGTCGAAGCAGTTACTTGAAAGCTGCTGGTGAAAGGGCGATGTAGTAACCAGTCCGAGCCCTAGGTTAGCATTTCAGTGTTCGCCAGGAAGACGAGTTTGAATCTTCTTTGTTGTATGAAAGGCTCGTTTTTTATTCGGTAGGACTTCCATTTCATATCGTGTGTCGGAGAATCGGATTATTATGATGAGCGATTTGACTCTGATCCACCAGCATCCACTACCGGATGGAATTACCGCACTTACCGCCTGCTCTTATTCCCATCGATATGCCCGGAAACAAGAACTTGATATCTTTCATGCCCTTTAGCTTAAGCCTGACAAAGATAGAATGTTTCACTTGACCTACCGCTTTCATTGCCCGTAAAGACTCTATCTCTACAGCCGCCTTCTCCTTCTCCCTTTCATTACAAACAAAGCGATCCGTTTTCATAACTAATAAGGCGTAAAATAAAGAAAGGAGTCTCGGTATTCGTTCTGACTTCCGCGCAAAGGAAGAAGATCCGGATTTGACTAGGGCGAGCGCAGTTTACTATGCGAGTAGAGAGATTTAAGCGAGCTAATAGGGAGACTCGCTATTAGCTTCGAAATCGAGTTCCAAAGCGAGGTCGGTTGGCGGGGAAATGAAAGAATTCCCAAAAAATCCGGTCTCATGTCATGTCAACCCCTGACTGACCTGAGGCCTAAAAGCGTCAAAAAAAGGGGAAGGGTACTCCACCGGGTTCTTCTTTTTTAAATCGTGTAAATAAAAAAAAAAAAGAAGGGTTCCAAACCTGTTGCGTGATATCACATGGAGGAAGACAGCTGTGGCGCCCACCCGCGCTGGTCTGCGTCTGACTACTGTTCCCTAACTAACATTCCATTCTCTGGACTGAGTTTCCCCCGGTGCCATTTATTTTTCCGCCGAACTGGTATTGGTGATTGGTCTTTCCTGGTGAATGAGTGTGAATATCATTAGCTAAAGAATCAATTTCTATGCTGCTTTATTTCATCATATGGTTTAGAGCTAGACTCAGTTATTTCATTAGCCAATCAATAGTAGTTTTTTACTTTTTTAGTCTATATCCGCGCATATCTACATCTACTATCTACTCAAAATAGCGCATCTACTCTCTTCGGTCTAGGCTCCATAAGGTAAGGATCTCAAGGGCTATTGGTCAAGCGCCCTTCTCCATCTCCTGCTGATGCTAAGGTTAGCAGCTCTGCCCTTTCCTGGAATCACTCTCTATGGGCTAGTAAGAAGGGGCGTGTTCAAGCTCTCCTCTAGATGGAAGCTGAAAGAGTGTCTCAAACTTTATTATCGACCAGAATCTCACTTTCTTTAGATCGCAAGTCAGTCTCTTAGAGTCCTTTCCTTAGTAGCAGGATCCTATCCTATCATAGGCGCACTCAGTTGAGTCTACTAGTTCAGGAGTGAAGGAAGGCTCCAAGTCAGTTTATTCAAGCACTGGGAATCTATCGCTTTTGCAGACAAAGAAAGTATTGCGAACAAAGATGGTCTTTCAAAAGAACTTAAATGCACCATAACTTTTCCAACCAAGAAAATAAATGCTTCTAAAGCATTCGCTCCTCGGTTCAAGAAAGAAGAAGAAGTCGGATACGAGGTCAAGAGGAGGAGATCGACTGGCTATAATTGGAGTTAGGTTCCGTCTTTGGCGTAGCCTTTCTTCGAACCTGTCTTTTCAGTGGTCAAGGCGGTATGTCGATCATTCTAATGAAAACATCTCCCTGATCCAATTTATGCCCGAGGACAGGGGAGAAGCGCTCTTCTGCTAGCTTCTTACTGCAAGACATAAAGTGAAAGCCCCATCAAGAGCCGTTCAATAGTCCGTATGCTTTCAATCATCAATCGGTACACCACTTAAAAGTAAAAGTTAGTTTTTACATCCGATCAAGCAGCTGAAGGAAGCACAGCTTAACAGCCAGCACAAACTTGAATGAAGCCAGTCGACGTAGCGCCTTATGCCTCTACGGATCTCGATTAGCCTCTTCTATGGAAGAAGGTTTTTCCTTCATTCCCCTTCTCTTCCTTTCCCAGGTTACTGGATTGGAATTTAGAATAGCGGTTCCAGAGGAGCGTAGCCGATTAAGGAAAGCAGTCTACTCATGTAGTTAAGAAGTCACTCTTCAAGCATGGTAAGCAGGCACGTATGGAATGAAGGTAGGTCAATCACTCTTACTTTCACCCCCGTGTCCAGCATTGATCCCGGAGCTGGAAAGAAGGATTGTTTTTCTGTCTAGTTTAGACGGTCTTGTCTATGATGGAGTATAGAAATGTGAGATTTGTTATCTCAAGTTCAGATAGCATCAGTAACCACTTCGCCATTCTCTTAAATAGGGCAGGCTTCTCTGATTGCAACAATCGCTCTATTCCCTTTGCCTTTTAGGCGAAAAGAGTAGCTGAAGCTTTAAGAAAGAAAGTGTGCTTACTTCGGGGATGAAGAATCAGTTGAACTCACTCGACTAAGAATCCTAGAAAGCGGTGCCCTTGGTTCAGTCTTTAGAGAAAGTGCTGTTGATTCGGTCCTTTCAGCAGTTGGCGCGTAATATCCATCCCCATCTGTTATTGTAACTGACTCTCTTCAATAGATGAGCCTTGGTCGTCCTATCCGCAAGAATGGCAAGCGCAGACCGGGAACCTAGGCCAATTGAAAGTCACAGCCGTTTGATAGCCCTTTTCGTAAGATCCCTTATCAATTGTCCTAATAGAGTGATTTACCTGATTAAATGAAGGCGCAGGATTTCCCACCCGTTGTAAAATAAGGGAAGTTTCCGTCCACACCTAGCTAGCATCGAAGAGCATTCATTCCGTATCCTCCATTATCCTACTTTCTTTCCTTTCCGTTTTCGAAACTAAAGAAAGAAGAAAAAAGCTAGCGCTAAGCAAAGGGCGAGGATAAGTGCACAGAGAGAGCTTTCAAGTAAAGATGTCAGATCGAAAGCCTCCGGAATTGGATAAGAGGTGAGGTTCACCTGTCACCCTAGTGGGAAAAGAAGAAGGAGTTTATTCCCTTTGAAGAATAAATGCTTTTAAGCCCCCCTTTGTAAGTGAAGGAAAAAGAGGCTGTCTCAGATCATGGGAGAGTCATCCGTCTAAGGAGAAGAGGCGCCGAGATATTAAACAAAGGTCTTGTCACGAGCTGGACTCGAACCAGCCTTTTCCAGATGCATGACCCGGATTTCGACCTTTCTGATCGTGACTTTTTTTAACCCGGTTCGTCTTCGTTCGAAAAAAGCAAGACTAATGAAGACTACATCCGGGCTTCTTCTCCCTTCTATGATGAACTTTCTTCACTTCAGCCTGCTAGCGCTTGTTTTACTATCAGAGAGAGGAATAGACATCTCTGAGGTGCTACCAGTAGGTTGTCATTGAGACCTTTATTTAAACCCCCTTTTTATATCTTAAAAACAAGCCAACTGTGGCATTTCGTGATTGAGTTCTCATGCCTACTCTCATCTGAGAAGGAGATGGCCAGACGGGAACCTTTCTTAGCGCTTAGATAGATGGTAGTGAAGAGCAGATGAACTAGACCAGACAGCTCGATGGAAAGGAGAAAGCCAAAACTCTTGCTCTTATCCATAGGTGGCCGTGATCGATCAAACGGATGCGCCGCCACTGCTTTCTAGAATTCTTATATATCTCAACGAAGAAAGAGAAAGAAGCAATTCCCCCTTCAAGGGGCCATTACACGATGCAAGAGCAAATGAGAAAGCAATGCCCCTTAGCCACTCGGGGTGATCCACTACTTACCACTCAACTCAAGCTAAAGCAAAGGCACCTTACTAGCACGATGCGGGGTATGGTGCTAAACCCGGACAAGGCAATTTCCCCTGACTTCGACCAATGGTTCGACACTGAAAAAGCCAGCTCCTCGATATCCTTCAACGGGAGGAACTGAAATCAGTCAAGTAAACCCCTTAGCCGAATCAAAGAAACTGGGAAATGGTTATCCACTTGGAACATCATAGACTGGCTCCACGACACCGGCAGACGGAAAGAAAGGTCGGTTCCCTAAAAGCTTGGCCAAGAAAGCCAGTGCCAGCTAATGAGACATGCCATCCATCCATAGTCCTACTTCTATTGGATCGAGAATGGATTCGACGTTCTTCTAAATGGATGTCTTAAATGCAGAAGTTAAGAAAAGCAAAAAGGTAAAGAACTCGATCAGGAAGGGACAAAAGGGAGCGAAGTCACTTCTAGCTTCTTTCTCTTGCCCAGGCCAGGAGTTAATGCAAAGGCAAAGGCCTTCTTTTCTTCTCGCAACAGAACAGACGGTTCGATCAAAGAAAAGAGTGCAGCTGGCTAAGCCGCATCTTCTGCTTTAGTTTTAGCGCGAGTGCTTGAAAGTGACTGTCTTCACTTAGTCCTAAGATAGGGAAAAATGATCTTCCGTCACTAGCCATTGCTCTAGATGCTCTTGTCTCGAAGAGTAAGAGTCATATGCCGATCTTCATTACTAGCTCTGACGACTAGTCCTCCGCTAATCAAATACCTGCAAACAACCCCTCCGAAACAGGGCATTCGTCGTAAGCCCTTTCCTCTTATCTGTTGTTATCTTACCTGCTCCTCGAACAATTGAATCAATAGTCATTTTTATCACACCCATGCACAAAGAATAGGCTGTGAATGTCCGATAGGCCTGTCCTCGTTCTAGTAGTGGGCAAATCCCCTGTTCTCTTTGAAAGACTAGGCTGTGGGACTGATGACTCGGCACTCTTTCAATTGCCACTATGCTTACAAATTAGTTATTGCTATTTTTTGAACCCCAGATTCCCGGCCCTTGGAACGTGGAACGTCTTTGAGGAGAAATCCTTTCCTGAAGTTCAACAAGCTATTGGAAACCAGTAGGCTATATGACGTAGCAGGGACCAATCATACCCAGATCCGGCCCAAGCGGACACGGTGATTAGACGTTGAGCGGAGCTCTTCCTGCGGTCTCACAGGCTCTTGCTTCCTTCACCTTACGGAAGATGGCAGATTGGAATGAGACCGTTGTGGCTCCTGGCTGTCAAGAGGCTAAAGCCCTTGCGAGAACCTTTCATCCGAGTCTCAAACAAAACCATTACATCTTAAACAAGAAGACGATAGGCGAATGGGAACACAGCCAGATAGACATTCCGCCCCTATCTGCCGGCTATAGGTCACGAACTATAAGACCAAGGAAAAGCAACTCTGTCTGGTATCGGTAACGATTATTCTTTTGATTGATAGAGGGGGAAGCAACACTGGAGTGCAGTGCCCAGGGAAGCAAAGGGTCGAAGCGGAAAAGAGATAAGGTATAGCGGAAGGAAAGACTTCAATAAGAGCCGGACACAGCAAAAGAAAGCAAGCCTAGTCTAAAGGGAGAGAGAGAAGTAAGGCTCGGTTAATTCCTTTCTTTACACTTTCAACTTCTTACCAGCCGGATGGTGCGCAATGAAGACCAACTAAAGTCCGTGCTATTTTATCAAAAACCTCTCCTTGGGATAAATGCCCTTTCCTTTTCATGTGTAGCCTAGTCTCTGTGCGTGGATATCTTATAATCTTAAAAGAGCGCATTCGAGGCATGAATCCTCTTCCACTTCAAGGGGAAATCCCCCGGTAAGGTATTGAGAAGGGATCGCCTTCTCTTACTGAACCACGGAATAGCGCGGGAAGTGCAGCTTTGCTCTTCCAGTTCGTAAAGGATCTTAGCCTACACCGGTTACCGACCTCCTCGTTCGTAGGCCTTTTGGGCTTTGGGGTCTATGTATCGATGTCTCTTTCTTTTTTACAAGAAGAGCGGAAAGAAGACCACTTATCTTTTAGATAAAAGTTTATTGATTAAATAAGGGCTTCACCCTATCTAACTAAAGGTAATTCCATTTCACCATTATAGGCAGAAAGGTAGTCCCTCATGTCAATTCGGAGAGATAAGAGATTGGAGATTCCGTAAGTCACTCAGTGAGTGCTCTCTAAATGTGCATCTTTCTTTCTCCGAGTCGTGTAGGGCCTGTTCAAGTTCCGCAGGCGGTTGGACCTTGGACGCAAGCAAGAAACTTCTTTAATATCTCCGGATGGGCGGGAGAGGATTGCTAGGCAGCCTCCTCAGCCCATAAAAGATGATCTTATGTAGCAGCTCAATAGGACCCCAGCTTCCATTTCCATCTTAGAATTGCTGCTTCCCCATCCGCCTCCCCGCCCTTACTAGTAAAGGCTCCCATTGGGAGAAGCAGAAATTGATGAGTGAGCGATCCGGCTTCTAGCCCTTCAATGATGGGACTCCCTCAGGGTCGGAAAGCGCCCGGCGGCGCGAGGTTGATGAGCAGGGATGAAAGAAAGTTTCTTCGGTGCTGCTCCAGGACGAACAGTAGAGGCACATGGAAGTATTGGCTTATCGATCGGATGGAGGTTTTTAGGAGGAAGATGAATCAAGAAGATGTGAACATGAAGAAAGAAGAGAGAGGAAATGCTTTGCCAGCGAACCAGTAGCAATCCGAGATGGAATTCCTTATAGAAAGAGATCTTCCCCTCGCTCTTTCATTCCGGGCCGGGAAGAAAGCCAATGTCTTTCTGAGTTCGAATTCTATGTCTTAAGCATAGTGCACGAAAGAAGAGTATGGCATCTCTGCTTTATGCTTTCTAGTAAAAGTAGGTAAGCCAGTCAGCAAGCCTATTCATTCCATGCATGCAAGCAAGCTAGCCAAGGGGCAAAAGAGTAGTAGGCTTTCAAAGAATCTCCTTCCCTGCTGTCTGTCCTTTCCTTTCTTTTTATCTGCTTAAAAAGGGGCTTGAGTGGACAAAGCCTTCAACTTCCGTCCCACTTCTATCTGTCAAATCCCCTTTCTACCTAGGTGTAACCTTTGATAATCCGTCTTCCTAGAAATGCCTCAACCTTCGATCTGAAACCCTTCGACTTCGATCGGCGGAGGATCGTGGTCTTATTAGTTTATCCTCCCGTCTCTGGAACTACAGGAAGGCTACGCCCCTTTCTGGGTGAGCGCCTCTTGGCATATTCGACTGAACTCCGAAACCCCTCAACTCATGAACTCTAGGCTGGCTTGAAGAAAGACCTTCCAGGAGCTCTACATCACCCTATATATGATATGGGATTTATTGAGCCGGCATTCTTGCTAATTCAATGTGGGCATTCCTACGAACATACCATACAGAGACAAATGAGCGGCTACCACATACGAAAGATTGAATAAAAGATCGAAGAGAAGGCCAATTTTAAGAAAGACCGACGACTTGTGTATTGATTTCCTACTATTAATTCCGCTCGGGATCCTATTCTGGGATCCCAGCGCTCCCTACGCTTACTAAAAGATCTCATATCTTCATTCTCATACTCAAAAACGGCAACTCCAAGAACGACAGATACATTCTAAAAAGACAGAACTCCATCCGATCCCTATCTTTTATGCCGATCTCAGCAAGCAGTACCGGAAAAAAAGGAGTGAAGGTTAGCAGGCTTGGTTGCCTGCCACGGGCCCCTTTGAAACCAACTAAGTCAAGCTCAATTACACAAAGCTAAAGGAAAAGTTATAAAAAGAATAAGGATTAAGTTAGTGTTCAGTGAGCTCGAGATAGCTGCCTGACGAGAGGAAAGGACACCCGGTACAGTCTTTTTTTTGCCTCAGCCCCCGGTTACACCAAAGCACACCACACCTGAAAAAACTGACTTTACTTACTATAGCTTGCTTATTGGTGAAATCTAAAATTTCGTAAGAAAACAAAGACCTGAGAAGGCGAAATAAATAGAAAAAGCTGACTGAGTCTTGTGTTCATTAATGTCCCCCAATCCCATGTCTTTCTTGGTTGGACCAACCCAACCGGTGATTTACAATTCCAACAAGTCTCTCTTTTTTTGGGGGGGGCAGAGCACGTTTCAAATAAATATATCATGAATGAGCAGTCCTTAGTTCTCTATGGACATCCAACGTCCAGTGATGTCCAATTTATGCTCTCAGATACTAGGAATATGTCTTTAGATAGTCTGTCAAGTACCTCTTCCACTAGGTCAGATGCTGAAAGCGCTCCACCTGACTTTGAGGGGGGACTTAATCGAATCTCTAATGAATACACTGAGTGGGTTAGGAGAAGCGGGAGGCAATTACCTCCCGAATGGACGATGCCCGACCTTGTTCGGGCTGTTATTGGAGACGATAAAATTGACAGTCCGGGCTTTCTGGCAAATGACTATTATGATGTCATGTTACATGGCCAAAATGCTTGGTTATGTGAACAGATTTTGAACTTTATAGATCTAATCAACTATGTCTTCTAGTTCCGAAAATGTGAAACAAAAGTTTTTCGAGAAAAGGTCCCATCCTTCAATCTCATGATTGGGTCGACCAGGCCAGATCATGAGTGAATAGAAAATCGAAAACGTACATAGCTGCTGAAATACTCGGAATAATTCTACCACTTCTACTAGGAGTAGCCTTTAGTGCTAGCGGAACGTAAAGTAATGGCTTTTGTGCAACGTCGAAAGGGTCCTGATGTAGTGGGATCGTTCGGATTGTTACAACCTCTAGCAGATGGTTTGAAATTGATTCTAAAAGAACCTATTTCACCAAGTAGTGCTAATTTCTCCCTTTTTAGAATGGCTCCAGTGGCTACATTTATGTTAAGTCTGGTCGCTCGGGCCGTTGTACCTTTTGATTATGGTATGGTATTGTCAGATTCGAACATAGGGCTACTTTATTTGTTTGCCATATCTTCGTTAGGTGTTTATGGAATTATTACAGCAGGTTGGTCTAGTAATTAGGGGGCGGCCGTTCGGTCGCCTATGATACTAGGACCAATAGGTCAAAAATGGGTTTGTGCCGCAGGTGTTGAACGATCTACTCTACACAGGTGTGGGCTTACAGGGCTAGGGCTCATAAACCCTTTCTTTCATTCAAAAAGAGGGCCCTGGTCGGTCACCTTTCCGGGCCGGGATCGATAGATAAGTGGAAGTCATAAAAAAGAGATCTTTCTCTTCGCACCTAAGATCAAGAGGAAGGGTAGCTTGTCAAACTGGCCTATATAAAATGAATATCTTATTAATTATTATAATATCTTATATCTATTTTAAGATTCACTGTCTTTTCTGTTCTTCTTTGTCAACGCTACTAAGGACCTATGGGTTAGCCTACCCTACTAATGTATTGTATAGTAGGCGAGCGAGTTAGCGAAGACGCTTAGGCTAATAGATAAGAGAGCGTCAGTGCGTAGCCTTCATTCTACTACGCTACGCAAAGGTTACGAAGTCACTTAGCTCGACGTTAGGAGAGTCAAGGGGGAAGGCCATACCTACATAGAAGAACCGCTGTTCGCTTACTTTCTAAGGTCTAACCTTTCGCTCCCCTACTGAAAAGGGGCACAAAGCCGCTTTGCACCACTGATAGACTACTTAAGATTCAATTCAAAAGGCCCTACTTAGTTTCGCAAGCCTTTGTCATTGTCAGTCAACTAAGTAGGGCCTGAGGTCCCTGCGAATCCGTAAATCTGAGGAGCATGCCGCAACACAACAAAAGGATGGTCACCTATGCATTTCATTCTTTCCGGAAGGGAAAAAAGACAAGTACCCCCATCATGGTGAACCTCTCCTTGTGATCGGGATGAGGTAGATGCCTCCCAGCTGGGGGGCGGATCGAATCGGAGTTTCCTTAGGTAGCCACCGACCTACAGTTATCCTTAAACTTCCGTGCTTGGTGGAGAAGAAGCGAACAAAGGTACGCTCGCTTGCTGTCTTGTTCTCTGCCGCGAACTGGGATCGCTCGCCAGCTAGGTCAGATTGGAGCAAGAATTTATGAGAACATATTACCCATCTTCGGGGACAAGGGACGGAACGACCTCTCGATCTGCTTACTGCAGCCCAGGAAGAAAAACGTCGTCTAGGCGTTCCTTGTTGCTCCGATCTCCCCGACGCCTAGGACGTTGTCTGGGCCAAGAGCCATAGTTAATTGCTGTTTCCATTTGGTTGTTTTTTTCTTGTTGTTGATACCGGCAAGACCCAGCCAGATGATGTCTGCTGGTTGGTAGTGAGAGGACTCGTAGTACCTGCATACCCAAAAGGAGGCGCTGATTAAAAACAATCATTTGATTTTTTTCTTACTCCCCTTAGCAGCGGGAAAGGAGTCTATCTATCTGCCTAGCTTTGCAGATTTCCCAACGCAATCCATATAAATTCCACGAATCCCTTGGTGGATAAGTCCGACGACTCAGCAGCAGTGCGGAATTGAGTTTCTCGTCTGGTGGATCTGATCTTTAGGGGGCAATACATACCAAAAGGTGCTTTAGTGATCTTTGATGGTCTGAACAAGGAACTCTGTGTGGGGATCCATCTTGTTGTTATTCGCATTGTTCACCTTGGTCGGAAATCAGGGTGGTTGTTCTGCGCTTTATATTTAAAGCAAGCAGCTTCATCCTTGATGATGGCCTATGGTGGTGATGAATTCGTTCATCCTGACAATGCGGTACCAGTTTCTCTCACTCGGTCCGGTTACCCTCGGATCATTCCGTCTCATCATAGGCGTATGATTCTGAAGAAGGATGAGAAAGCGGACATGCTGGTGAAGTTTTATTAAAAAAGATTCTCTCTGTCAAAGATCATTACTTTGGCAAAGAAGGTTGATAAATCAACGTTTTCAGAACCCCACCCGATAATATTGACGAGGTGGTGGGGCTGGTTGGTTCGATTAAGGAGAACTTTAATCGACTTATCAGTCGCTATGCTCCCTGGATAAAACGTATACCCCTTGAACAAGGGTTACGGTTTGAACCAACCTGGAAAGCCTTGCCGACACACTCATTGACGAAAAGGGTGTGGGTTGGGAGAAGGAAACTTCCTTATCGTAAGATTCGGAACTTTCGCTCTTCATTCACATCGTTTTCATGAGTTGGGCGCTTTTCAATGGCTGTTGGTCGTTGGGCACTCACAGGGTACCCAATGGTCACATGGCTGCTTGTGGCCTCCCGGTATTCGTTTCGCCTTTGATGTGAGGAATAAAACAAACCTTCACTGCCGAGGATTTGCATTGGTTTGAGCGCCGTATAAGGCCCTTTCTACCATCCTGCGACGATATGGGGATCCCGGCAATCCCCCTTGTTGGAACAGGATGGCAAACCCCACCAGTCAGCCTTAGACTAAACTCCCTTGAATAACTACCTAATGGAGCTCTATCCCACATCTTATCGGTACCCTTGGTGACTCTTTCTTACGCCTTGTGACAATGATTCCTCACCGAAGGGCCGTGTCACCAGAAGAAATTGCTTAAAAAAAAAGGCTTGCTCTTAGACTCGCTACCAAGACTCCCCTCTGACTTCCCTTCCCCACAGTGCTTTCTTTAAGTCTAAAACCCCATTAGTGCCACGACTGGGGATAGGTTAGTCACTCCATTACTCTAGTATTAGGATCGACTTACTGAATCGCGTTACAATCCTTAAGGAAAAGAAAAACAAGAGGTCCTAGTTGAATTAGCTTCCAATCCTAGCATACTCAAGTCAGCATTCCCAAGGCACCAGCATAATCCGAGTGCTTACTCTCCACTCGCTAAGCAGTGAGATCTACTTTCTCTTTGAAGAGATGTAATAGGGCTCAATGCGTCTAATGAAGGGATTTGAAGCTAGAGGCAAGGGAAGAGATCGAAGCTAAGCAGATCGCTTACAGGCCTTTCTCCACAGGAGCATCATCCATCTTAGGGGTCAACCTCTGGCCTTGATTCAGGCGATTGACCCGCACAGTAATGATGGTTGAAGACGGATAGCCGCCCGTAAAGGCTTTAGACCATCGCGGAAGAGTTCAATTAGAGTCAGTAAGACCCGACATAATGGGAGCTTCAGTCTTCATGCCCAAGTGTGTTATCGTAAGGGCATCTGGTTGCTCATGCCTCTGTGGAGCTAATAAAGTGGGTTCATCTTCCTTCTTGACATCCGAGAATAGAACAAGCGGCCCCTATAAATTCTTTCCCTCAGAGGCTTTCCTTATGGAGTTGGACTTAGTTCAGTTTAAAGAGCCAAGGAGCGATCTCACTGAATGATAGAGGGTCTCTGGTATCTGGGATGGATGTGAAGCGGGTCCCTCAATCGATGCAGCACATGAATCTTACTCGGATCTATACATTGAGCTCAATCTTTTGAATTAGCCTTAGAACTTTCACAAAATTTGACTTTCTAACCCTTACCAACCCCTTAGATTGGCTTCCTTAGCCCTATCTCGAGTGGAAAGCCGGTGAACGCAATTCTTTTGCCAGATTCTTGGTCAAGGTTTGACCTCGGGTTGGTTAGAGTACGCTCTTCCGCGCGCTAAGCTTAGGGAGGTACCATTACGCCTTTCTTCCCAGTATCGAGCTAAAAACTGGCATTTTTTTTTAGAAAAGGTGGTGAAAATTCAGTCTCTCGGGTGGAGCAGAGTTTGCGAAGAGGTTTAGATGTAAGAGGTTGACTGTGGATAACTCCCCAGTCGACGAAGTTACCATTCGAATTATGGCTAGGCCGCTTCCATCCCTTAGACTTAGAGGGAGCTTAATAGCTTTGAAAAAGTGCTTTCATCGTCCTCTCAACGAAGGAGGGCCCTTCGCTTTCTTAACGACCACGAGTTGGTCTTTTAGGTTGGCGTAGGCAAGGTCCTAACTCTTACTATTTTTTTCACGCATGACATGAGGTTGTCTACCTCACTAACTAGTATTTGAACTGGAATGCCAGGCGGAGGAGTGTAACTGTCTTATCGCGCTATCCAACTTGTATGTGAAAAGCATTTCGTACTCGTAACTGATCCCTTCCTAGCGAAAGGTGTGCTCCAATCTCCAATGGCAAAAAGAAAGAAAAGATAGGCCAGCCGGGAAGCAGGAAAGAAGTTGTACTCTTGTCGCGAAACCTCATTCCCAGACGACCTTCACGCTACAACTTCGAGACCAGCCCTTCGAAAGACTCTCTTTGAAGAATGGGGAAAAGGATTTCTTTTAGAATGTCCAGCTGCAGCAGTAGCAATATACTCTCTTTTTAAGCTGCTCTCTCACTCTCGGGTGGTAAGGCTTCTTTAAAAGGTACGGACATCCCTTCTTCATGAGCACCCTATGCTCAAGCAGTCCATTCTTTCATGAAGTAAGTTCTTTCTAGACAAACGACCCAAGACTCTGGGAGAATCCTTTATTGAGGACCCTTTAACGGGATGTGTGTCCGCTTCCATCTCATTCTCGTTGTCTGGAGAGGCTTTTGGCCACACGCTGCGAAGATCAAAAGCGAGGTATTCCACTCGTCATAAACTGACGAGCTTCGGCAGGAGTTTCAACTCTTGAGCTCTGCTTGCTTGGAAGGTGAGAGCTCAGGATGGCTAGAAGTTCCGCTATTTCGGATAGCGAAGAGAAGAGTTTTGCCCGGCAAGCGAATCGTAGAAAAAGCACTTCCCTAATTCTTGACGTGAGAAAGGAATAGAGTCTGGTAAGTAGAGGTGAGTGGGGTGTCTTCCATAGAGGAGGAATGCTCCACCGATAGGGTACGAGTGTAATACTTGGAGCGAGAGAGTTAGAGGGAGTTGGCTGGTTCGATAGGACCAGTAGGGGTGGCCCAATCACTAATAGGTCTCTAAAGAGAGCCCCCTCATTCTGTCTAGAGGAAATTGCTTCGGTCGATCCAGTTGATTAAGTCGTTGTCTTCGTCCATACCCACCTGCTTGGAGTGCGGGGCTCACCTCTTTCTTCTGTCGTTGCATGCTTTTTGTTTTGGTAGAGCCCCACCCCATTCCAACATCAGGAATGGCGGCCTTTCTAATACCTATCTTTATAACTGTCCTGTCTTAAGTGCTACTACTCCTACAGGATCGCATAGCATTCTGCTTTGGTTGGTGCGCTTTCTCGAGACGAGATCTCTATTCGTCTTCGTGTCCATCTCTAGGTGGTTGAGGTTCCCGGGTTTGTAAGGGCTAGGTTCGATTAGACCACAGCTTATATATAGGTTTTTATACCTAACATTTAAGCATGACTTAGGCCATGGCGTGCATACCCCTATTTCTAATCTCCCCTAGCTGCTTGTCGCCTGACAGCCTGCTCTACGGTGTCAGTCTTTTCGAAACTTCTATCTTTACCCCTATCTTTTCAAAGCTTAGTCTTACCGACAAAATCCGGGAAATAACCCCGCCATCCATGCTTCCTATTCAGAGGAAAGGGGATGGATGTGTAAAAAAGGATCCTGTGATTATGGGCAAAAAGCTGTTTTATCACTCGAGAAATTTGACAAGCATGAACTGGTACTGGCATCTCTACCTCCTTCTAACGCTTATCTCTTTTCTTGCTTCTTTGCTTTAATCCTTTTGATTGCTCCCTATAGAAGATCGATTGAAGAGGCCTGATTTCTAAAGAGAAAATGAATTGCCAATTAACGATACTGATTCCAGGCCTATCAGCTCTTTAGAATTTTAACTGGCCTGAAGCTTAAAGAAAAATGGCCATAGAGAGCGATGAACTCATCAGACAGCTGCCAGCTAGCCTTGCACTTCCTTATTCACTCTTGAACTAAAGGAATGCTAGACTGAAGACCGTCATGCTTTGCTTGATCTCCTGCGCCTACCAGGACGGACTTGCTTTACACATACCTTATTACCTGCTACCGGAAACCGAAGCACCTATGCTTGCTGCCTTAACTCAACCTACGGAAAGATCCTATCTATTACACAAGTCTAGTTATAAAGAAAAGGGAAGAGAACTGATTGCCGTCTATGATACAGGTATGAATTAGCTACTCAATAAAGGAAAGTACATCATAAGTCCAATACGAGAGGTTATTCCGTGATTAGACTAGCTTTTGAAGGGGGAAATCCTTAAGAGTATAGGGGCTTATACAAATCATTTGTTCTCCCCTCAGCCCCTAAGCGCTGGCTTCACTCCACTTGAAGACAGTTCTTTGCGCATAAGAAGCTGTGATCGAATGTCCTTCTATAGTTTAGGAGTGAATGAGCTAAGCCAGAGTCTTCCTGACTTGCGGGACCGATTAAAGCAATTCCCCTTATCTTACTAGATCTTCACTAAAGATTTGCTTTATTTAATGCAACAGCCACCTGTTTCTGGTGTGCAGAGCTAGACAGAAGGCTTCTTAAGACATCGCTTTCATCCTCCACTCTCTAGTTCACTGATTGATCCTTCCGCTTCTGTAACAGAGGCACGTAGTGAAAGGGTGTGAACGAAGATCTTTTTTTAGGCTTTTATTCCGGTAAAGGTATACCAATGTCCCGAAGAAGGTGATGAACCCATATCAACTCAGCAAGAGTGAAAGCCGTTGCACGAGACTCTGCCTCCGCCCTTTCTAAAGCTGTTTTTCCTTCCATGGATTTAATGGCTTTGGTTGTCTCATAGAAAGTCAAGAGGTCTAGTGATATCTCGGGCATAAGTTAGGACGGATTTTTGGACAATTAGGGAAGGTAGCAAGGTTTTTGACGCTTCCCCACAGCTAGTAGTAAGAAAGAGATCAAGGAGGACTCAAAGAACATACAAATACAGCTTAACGACTGGAACAAAGAAGAGACTTCTAAGTTATCCCTTTTCAAAAGTCGGCGAGATCACATCGACAACTACTTCCAACAAAGAGCATTCGCTCAAGGTAGTTTACTTGCTTACTTGTTAAGGATTTGGCAACTCAGAGCTTACCTTCTCGGACTCTGATTCAAAACAAAGACAAGCAAGGAAGTATGAGCGGGAAGACAGCGCATACTAAACTAAGGACGGTTACGCCAAGAGAGTGCCCCGGTCTTAATTCTTAATTAAGGATCACGAACTCCCCTGCCTGAAACTGCCATACTGAACACTTATTGAATGATTGAACTCTTGCCTTTGAAAAGACTGCCCTACGGTTATCTGGTAAGAATTGCTCAATACCCTCTTCTAGGGAGTAGAGCCTTTCACCTCCAACTGCAAAAGAAAATCAGTCATCGTTGCTGTGCTTCCTTCACTTGTCCTTTCCCGAGCCTTACCCCATCTTCCTTAAGATGTATTTATCTTTAGTGCAATATCGAGAATGAAATAGGTAAAAAAAATAACCTCAGCGGGGATCGCTATGCCACTTAAATGTCTTTGTTTAAACAGTTCCTTTTCAAAGCCCAAGTGGGGAGTACTGCCCAAGAGCTTGCATCATAAGATATGCTCGAGAAGGACATTCGCTACCTAGGAAAAAAGGATTCAATCCAGCCCCAAGCGTACCTGGAGCTACCCTGTTTACCGGATCCAACGATTAGAGGTCTGCCCGTCCTAACTGTCCGACAGCCCTGTGAGAACCCAGCTTGACTGCACCAAACTGAAACGCGAGGCGACGATCCTGCTTGACCGGCACAGGATCTTTGCAACCGCCGGGAGACGCTTTTGTCACTCGCTAGGAGGTCAGAAAAGAGGCGCTGTACGGGAAGCTTTTTATAGCAGGCGGGTCATAAGTCCAGCTGGTGAAGGCAGGGGAACCGGACAAGCGGGTGAACATTCAGGCAAGAAGAGGGCTTTGAATGTAGGGGCTTCTAAGTGTAAAGAGGCTACACGAAGGTCCAAAGCTGAAGTAATACCGGTCAAACTGAAAACATGAATAGGGCAAGGGGCTATGGACGACGTGACGCACCCGTTAGCACCGGATGAATGAGGCAAACTTGAGCGCCTGAAGTCACGAGAGAAGGACGCGACTTCCTTCAGGGCAAGGGGGACATATAGACCGAGTCTGGAGCCACGACCAAGTCCTTAGGCTTCCTCACGCAGCATCCTTGTGAGATGCGCACGTAGATACGGGTTGAGAGGCCTCATACGGCCCAGCCACAGTTCAAATGGTATCCGAGGATGAAAGCATACACTCCTCAGTCGTTCAAAACGACGAGATAGAGTGCTGGAAAGTAGCGAAAGAACTCTAAACCCAGCACCATGTAACCTACACAGAGTGCGTGAACCTCTTACCTAAGGGCACTTTCCTGGCTTTTCGCTCTTGCTTTAGCTCGATGGAATAAACGAAAATCCGCTCCAGTCTTTTTTCTCGTGTCTTATGCTGCAAGGAAGCATTGCGATGGGCTTCCCTCCTATTTGAACAAAACCCATTCTCGATGCAGCTCCTTCTCTAGGACATTTGGCATTTGTCCATCTCTAGGAAGATGGTGTCCAGGATCTGGTAATCTAAGCCTTGCTTATTTTAGCTTCTAGTATTTCCTAGTTCTAATCCATAGGTAAAATTGGGATGATAGCCTTTCTCCTTCTATCTCCTTAGGCTCATCAAGGAAGACTCGCTCTAGATCTTCATTTTCTTCTGCTTATACTGAAAGGAGAGGAGCGAAAGGGAGTTCCTATTACAGAAGGGGACTATTACAGGATGCTTTGCACACAGACTAGTTGCATCCCTTATATGGCTGCCTTCTACTTACATAAGGACTCACTCTAGGAAAGGATTCATACCCAGGCTAGCCCTACCTCTGCTTTTAATGCTCGAATGTTGGAGTCCTTCGCTCAATACGTCGTCTAATGTCGTGATTGACTCGTTTCACTCCAGTTTACCGTAGCAACTACAGCAAGCTGCCTAGCTCACTGGCTCGTATGACTAGCTCGCTTACTTTAACTCAACAGCCTAGCTCTAACAAGCCAACTCCGTTCCTAGTTTCGCTACCCTGCTTTAGCCCCCCCTATAACGAGCAAGTAAGTAAACTAGCTGAGCTAGCCGCATTCCTAGCTACTACTTAGTAGCCTTTATTTCATTTCACTTACAGTAAGACATTCAGGGGCTGTGTAACTGCTGTTAGAACGCTTTTCTTAATCCGTTACGGATTAAGAAAAGTGAAGATTGGTTCTGTACCAGGTCATGGTGATATGCTTGATAAAGGTTTGTTTCGTCGATAGCATTTTCTGATGTGGGATGCGTAGTAGCTATTGTCACAGTAGGGGTCCTAAGGCGGGAATTGTCCTAAAGTAGCCATAGCCTTGATTGCTCTCCTTGTTCTATTGTATGGGCGAATTTTCTTAACTTAACTAAAGCCTTCTTTTTTTTTTTGCTCTCGTGTGAGGGTTGTCATAACTTGTGTCTATCCGCTGTTAAATGACTTAATAGAGTCCTAAGGGTAGTCTCAAAGATAAGGGAGCCGTATTTTGATTAGCTGTCCCAGGCATTTAAAAAAGCTGGAGTTATAAACCCAGGCACGGAAAAAGGATTTTCATTTTTAGCAGTAGTAGTGAAAATGTGAAGTTCTATTATGCATTCGCAAGATCCGTAGAAGAGAAGGTGAAGGTCTTAGTTTGTGCCTCTTATAGTCTAGTGATGAATTCTTACCCTATACCTGACACTCCTAAGAAGCTAAAGAAGGGAGCTAACTATAAAGAGGGCTGGCTAAGGATTCCCCGGGGAGGTCTCCAGTAGGGTCAGTTTACTAGTTGCTAATTTCCTGCTGGCGTAGTAAGGTTTGAAGTGAGTGATCCCACTTCTGATGTAAGTGATGCTATGTGCTCTTATCTGTCTGTTCTAACTGCTGTCCGTGTCCCCTCCATCTTTGCTCTGGGTTTTGCTTCCGAAACGAAAGGGTCTTAGACCTCCGCTTGGGAAAAGCATGGTTCAGGTTCTTTTTCTAAGCGAGCCCTTCCCTTGATCTAGCGAGCCTGGTTTAGTTTCTTTCCATGACGGGCCAGGCATTTCAAGCCCTGGAGAAGGCGGAAGCTAAAAGTGATTCTGTCCCTCGATAGTAGGGCATATTCTCGATGGATGGGAGCGGTCCAGACGAGCTTACTTCGATGGAGTTGCAGGCCCAAGGCCAGTTCCTTCTACAAGCGAGCCAGTTTCAGTTCCAATTCGAGTGATAAGGGTTGGAGTCCCGTAGAAAGATTCATCAAATAAATGGGCAATCCCCTTGGGCAAGCCCGCATATACCTCTATCTTTGGAAAGCCAGAAAGGGCGACAGGATAAAGCGGTGGATAGCGGGGTAAAGGTCAGGAGTATTTGCAGTTAGCTTGGAGGATGTGGGGTCAGAACCCTTTTTCTAATAGCATGGGATATGATCACAAGTGAAATGGGCACCAAGATAAAATTCAATCGAGTACTCCTCTCCTTACAATCGAGATCTTCAAACCTCTCCTGGGGTAAAGCCATAATAATATCTATCTCCCAGTTTTTGTGCTTGTATCGTTCTTGTATCAGTAGTCACAGCAGTTACATTCCCCCCTTAGTTCCTGCTCGCTCCCTTTTAACACCATTGGAAAGGTCTCTGTAAGGCTCCAGCGTAGAGATAGCTTCCTTTCTTATTCTTAGCGAGGAATAGCCCCTCTTCGCGCGGATAAGGAATATAACCGCTCCCTCTGGCCTTTATATTCTAGTGAGTGTTCCGTGAGTGGGTTCTCGATTTAGGCGGGCTATCAATCGACTATGAAAAATAAGATAAAGAAGAGGTCTTAGTCTACTATTAGGCAAGTTCAGAGTTCATACTTTGATTCATTCTAGCTCTTAGGGATTGAAGAAGATATAATTGA
>JAVHNO010000023.1:40000-67500 GCA_031439595.1 Pterocarpus santalinus | reverse complement strand
ATCAGGAGACGCTAGGTTTCGCTTCGGAATTGTAAAACTGCTATTTTTTTTCGTCAGCAGATTTCGCTCATCAAGTTCTTGTTTGATCTGCCGCTGTTAGAACACCACAATATTCGTCCTTTTGGGGTTAATGCTCTCAATGGTGAATCGATCATTCGATCTCCTTTTCCCTTTCCTTTTGTTGTGAGAACGGAATGGAAGAAAAGTAATGAAACCCGCGATGGCTACTGAATAACCTCCTTTGACTTTCTTAATAATAAAGCCTTTTACCTTTGTATTCGTTCGCCAAATCTTGTTCAGTTCCATCCAAGCTCGGTTTTGTCTGAATCTTCGTGGAAGAAGAAGAAGCGGTTCACCAGCCACTACATCTGTGGATCCCACCAAATCATTAAACCTGGCGGCTGCTCGCTCTTTGATCAGCGATTCGCCGGCCACTAGATCGATGAAGAATCTCTCCAAAATCCTCTTTTTGATCAGTGATTCACTGGCCACTAGATCCAGGGATCCCACCTTATTCTCAAACCTGGTGGCTCGGTTGATTGGCACTCCTGTAGGCTCTTCTTTCATACAAATTCTGGGGGTCCCAGGTCCTGCATCCACCAAGAAAATTTCTTCCCCTAAGCGTAAAACTTCAGATTGTAAGGCCTTTCCACTACATAAGAATAAACTGGAATTAGATCTTGGAAATGATCGACTCAAATAGATGCTCATCATAAGCTTTTTTTTCCTCCTCTTCCTGTTCTATTGATCAGAAGCATCCAGTAGCACCACGCCAGTGGGTTAAGTAGTGGAGTTTTCATCCAGGTTGTTCACCCTGGTGAACATTTTTTCCCTTAGCCTTTGAAAGGCATCGGATTGTACTCCCCCCTCATGGAGCTCGTCCCTAAGGCGATAGAGCTCCATTAAGGAAGGTTCCCCTGAGGCCGCACGGGGATTGTCCAGCGCCCTCGCTCCCCGTCCCGTCCAATCGCCACTTGGATCAAGGACTGCCATCCGCTGGATGATATCCACCTTGACCTCGAAGCGGTCCTGGGCGTCAAGGTGGGCCAAGCGAATGTCTTCGGCAGACGGCTGGGCTTTGGATGCTAAGAGTCGCCACCTTATCTGCTCAATCGAGTCTCCCCCTATCATTTCATCTTCCTGATAGGGGTAGGGGACGCCGGGCGGACCCTGATTAGCAGGTCTAGCGGGAGGCATAGCTTGTTCACCCGGTTGATTTACCGATGGGTTACTGTTACTACGCCCGGAACTGGATGCGCCCGAATCCGATTCCAACAGGACATCCATGTCGAAACTTGTCCACCCGCGCGAGGCGGGTCCGCCGGGAGGGACGACCGACGGTTGCTGCGCCGTGCTTCCCAGTAAGGAAGTCCACCCAGAGCTGCTCGGATCGAGCGGAAGTATGGGACACAGGGAATGAAGTAGAAGGAAGGAACATAAATCGTAAAGCATAAATAGCGAACGTAGTACTACAGAGAGAAATATGAACCATCCTATAATCGAAAGAGCCCGCTGTAACTTGGGCCTTTGAATATAGAAGAAAAAGATTCGCAATTGAAAATCCAAAGAGAACTTCAGAAGAACATAGAAAGTCAAGAAGAAAAGGCAGAACCAGAAGAATTGTGTGAAATAAGTGAATTTATCCAGTTGAGGCATGATTGATTGAGAAACAATGATTCCCTCCAGACAGAAAGAGAGTCCGGAGTCTTGAAGAATTCATTCTATTGAGTTGTGCTTGGTTGTTGACCAAAGAAAGAAAGGATGCATGGGACTTTCTCGTTTTTTGATCTTAGCGGATCGTTGGCCTCTCTCCGGCTCCGTTTCGGTGCACTATTGGCCCGCCGCCTTCTCAATCGGGATAACTGTCAAGATTAGCCTACCGATGGATTCAGACAGATAGATTATTCTTTACTTATGCAATTTTTGAAGGATTGAATTTCGCTGATCGGATCGCCACACCCGGAGTTTCCCGCCAACAGTCTCACAGCCAGACATGACGGATAAACTTGATCAATCGAAAAGGCCTGACACGTCGACAGTCACTCACTACTCGTTGGTGCCCAAAGTCTGATGTCTGATGGCTTTTCGCAACCCTTCTCGAACTGTATGGAAGAATTCGGGAATCCCCTGGGATGAAAGGCTCTATCACGATAGCCCGCCTAACTCATGCATAACCGCCTTATTCGGATGCCATGAAGGAAAGAAAGGCTTTTGCCTAAAAAAAGAAGAATCCAATAAGATGAGCAGTACAACATGTATGTCAAAGTCATGCTCGAGGCCCTTTTGGTATGTTAGCTTCTGTCCTCCTGTAAAGCTAAAGAAGTATAGGGCCCCTCTATAAGTATGAGGAAGCAGTTAGTTAAAGCCTACCATCCGATATTCGTTACGCCGACAAGCTAATAGCTCTTCCTTGTTTTAGTTACCGCTCTGTGGGAATCTCATTTATGTTTTCCTTATTCTATGACACCAGAATGAAGTGAATCCCTTGGATTGTGTACGAGCATTTCATTCTTATAGTTGATCAAGAACAGCGCTTATGGATATAACACCAAGACTGGATACTTCCAGAGCTTCTACGCATGAAGTTACCTCGAATACATCGGATATTCAGTCAGTTCAATTCCAAGCCTTAGGATTGAAGGGTTTGGAGAATCGATTGAAGGATTTGGAAAGGGGGGGCGCTCTCGTAACCAATTTAAATTTCCTTGGCTTCAGGCTAGTCAACTCATCTTATGCGCTTTTTAAGAAATCCAGTTCAAGTACTCAAGTCAAAGAAAGATAAGGATCTAGTGACGTAAACCACATGATGCCAGTGGCGATGAACACATCCAGCCGAAGCCAATAGCAATAAGCACTCCGGTCATGGTCTGAGAGGAAATGGTAAAAAAGGTTCCGGAGAGGGAGGGTACCACTTAAGAAGTCCCCAATCGTTATTTTTTTCATGGATGGAAAGCCTTCGTTATATGAAATTACACTGCCAGTAGTCAGCTTTCAAGTGATACGAAAAACTAAATTAAGCACAAAAGTCACTAAACTGCTTTGCTTGCATGGAAGGCAATTGCGTTAGAGAATCCTAATCCGGGGATTGGTTCCAGTAATGGCATAAACGTCCCGGAAAGATCAGATATGAAATCTGATCTGGATCTAACCAGTAACCCTGCATTCAAGCTGAATAAAGTCTGTCTAACTCCTTACATGCTTTTACACACGCACCGTGTACGAAAAGGTTCCTCTCGACTGTATAATAAATTGCCTTCTCCGGATTGATGCTAACCTGAGCTAACT
This sequence comes from Pterocarpus santalinus, assembly GCA_031439595.1. Lineage (NCBI taxonomy): Eukaryota > Viridiplantae > Streptophyta > Magnoliopsida > Fabales > Fabaceae > Pterocarpus > Pterocarpus santalinus. The sequence goes on along the minus strand of JAVHNO010000023.1, from coordinate 64,215 downwards.
TTGAACCTTACCATGTCAGCGGTACACGTTGTACACGAAGCCAGTTCTGTGCTTTGCCTTACAGAGGTTCGAGAGGACAGATAGGCTAAATGAAAGAGAGGTTATCTCGACTGTCAAGAAAGCATTATCAGTACAGGAAGCAAAGAATGCCCAGATGACCTGATTGTACTAGCCTTATTCCATTCCAGTACTGTAATAAGCTAGCTACGCCACTCGTTCAAGATGTCTGAACATTGGCTAAGGAGGTTCTAGTCATGAATGCTGACAGAGAGAATGGACTTGATTCACCTTTGCCTATACCTGCATGTAGCGGGAATGTAAGATGCCAGCCCCCCTGCTAAAGTACCCTTTAGGTGCGATTCAATCAATAGCTAGCTTCCAGCAAGTTCTCAATCCAGTTGGGAGATTAGGAATTTGGAAAAAAGTAGGCTCTCTTACTTATGGGGTACCCTCTCTCCGGTCAGATAGTCTTTCATATCACAGTGGGTGGGGACAGTTTTCTTCGTTATCACGCTTGTTGTCTGTGCCTACGTCCCTTCTATTCTACTATTCTACCCTATCCCTATCTTTATAGTTGCTTCGCTCCTGTACAGGATTCTCCCTGAAAGTGAATGTTACAGTGAAAGCATCATCCCAATATGCGTGAGTTAGAGAAGGAAGTGCCAGTTTTGACAGTATCAATCCCTCAGTATCCATGATAGGGTTTAGTGTAAGCAGCCATCTTTGTTGCCATTCCCAGCAATTCTTTATTTTGTTTCAGCCCATGCGAGAGCCAGGAAGTTCAAAAGCAAGGGAAGGGTGTGCTAGCCAAGACGAGTCTCCACGGTTAGCAAGTTCTTTTTTCCCTTATTCTACTTATTTCAAGAGATAGTTGTTAGGACGAGACAAAGCGTCTTTGGTAGTCTGTCAAGCCACTTCCCCTAGACGCCAAGCCCCTATTACCAATGTTCCATCGGAAGTCGAGTTTATTCGCTCCAGCTCCAGTAGCAGTGGTAGGGCTTCAGCCACTCAAGTGAATAGGAAGAGGAGATAAGAAAGGCAGGATTGGATTACAATGAACTCGAATCCCTTCTTTAAAAGAGTGTATTCCCTTTACTGAAGAGCTAACGGTGCGGTGCCAATTGGCTGGGAAGCGAAGAAAGAACGTAAGCACGCCAGTGGGTGTCTTTCGCATGTTGCTATTCCAGAGGTGAAAGTACACTTTCTTTATTAAAAATTAAAAGAGTCCTTGTCACGAATGAGAGCTAATCCTAGAGTCCAGATGGACATTCTAAATGCTCGAACTGAGACTTGACGGAAAGCCAATAGTCCTGGGTCAAGCCATTTTCCTAAAAGAGGAACTTACTCTACTAAAGGAATGGCCGTGGGGCACGAAGACGAAGGAGGCAGTCCGGGTCTATAAGTAGAAAGGCTCAAGGAAATGCGAAGTATAGAGAGTATAAGATAAGCTAAGATCTAGACTCCCAGATACCAACGAGCGGGATTAGCTACCAAGCGGGGGAGCTTCAGGAGACTGATAGGTAGGTGGGTGGGAAATCAAGAGAAGTGACAAATGAGACTCTTAATGGATTTGTCCATTTTCATCCGGGGCAAGAGCCAGCCCATTCTTATAGCATCCAAGGAAAGAAAAATGCCCATGGCAGCTCTTAAAAAGATAGGAGAGGAGTGTGAGTCAGTCGAGTCGAGACCAAGGATATGAAATACCTTCATTCAGTTATGAGCGATAAAAACGTAAGTATCTTAATTACGCAATTTCTGTTGCTCAACATACTTTCCTGTACAACACCATAGCCGTCTCGTAGGCACTGTTTTATTCAAGTCCGGAGACTCGACTTTGATAGGAAGTGGATAAAGTCTACCTTCACCTAGGACGCCTGAGCTCGTTGGAGTGAGTAAAAATCGATTTTCGCCATATCAAAACGATGCGTTTTATATATTTAAATACATAAGATTTTTTCCCTAAACAAGAAAGGGGGAAGAGCTGCTAAGAGCATATGCCAGGAATTCCGTCTAAGAGAAATCGATTCTAACCTTAGCCCAGAAGCTTCCTTAAGCCATAATCCTTACTTCTAATAGCACTGGATTTTATAACAGCAAACAAAGCTCGGTACCTCTCTTCGACTAGAAATTATTCCAACAATTAAATCTTTGTGTGGTATTTTGCTTTGAATCCTTAAGCATTTCCAAAAAACTTGGAATCCCTAGATCAACTAATCCGTAACTTCCTTCGCTGCCTTTCGAGCTTAACTGCATCGGATTCTATGCACATTGCATTTTTTTCCTGAACTAGAAGTCCCCTCTGAGCGTATCCAAGAAAGCCTTCTCGAGTTTATTCTCTTGTCTCTTTAGTGCCTTTCACTATTGAAAAAACAGGTATGACCTCTTGCTCAAGGACTGACTTACAGAGAGGCCAGCTAGAGCCCTTTTTAGGCATGTACTACTAAAAGGCTCCTAGTCTCTTTATTCCATATCAGCGAAAAGCTAGATACGGACTGACGACTGTTTAGGGAATTCAATGTCAATTAGGATTTGGCTACGCTACGACTTGTGACTTATATCAACTAACTTTAGATTTCTTCTTCCTCAAATTCCTAAAAAGTATGTCATGGTATTGGTCTATCAATTCCGATTGTAAGGGGCGGTAGCGTAATCCCCGAAAGGAAATAAAAACAAAATTAAAGAAGGTAATCTAGTAAGAAAGGCAAGGCAAAAAAAAGGTCAATCAGGTCTTTCCCTAACCCTAACGAGGACAAGACTAGCTATTTTCTCTAAGGTGCATTTCTGTCTATTGGTACCTAGAGACGATACAATCTTGACTTTCTTTCCTAAGCTTGAATGTGGCGAAAAGCAAGGGACTGCAGGAGGTATAGCAAGCGCAGTCGGTAGTCTGGTCTGATGTATGCTATGTTGTGTACTCGACCCGACATGTGCTTCGCAGTTGGGATGGTTAGCCGATATCAGAGTAATCCAGAAAGTGCTCATTGTATCCAATCAATTAATCCCACAAAAAACAGGGGGTTTGGTCCGCGCTTTAGAGCGCCTCGGCTTTCTGACCATCGCGCCATGCGCTGGGGAGGATGGAAACAGCCACTCAGGCTGGACATCTTTAGAAAGCGACTCGGGGAATAGGCCTAACAGTCCCGGATGGACGACCTTGTGGGGGGAGCAGAGGACGGATTCGTCCTCATCCTCTGTCAATGGGCCTTTTCGGAGTATATCCACGGAAGCTTCCGGTTCTTCCGATACTGGTGAAACTCAAGTGGCGCTTCAACAAAAAAAAGATGAGTTGCAAAATTTGATTTTTCACCAGTTTAGGCATTTCTATAGCCGGGGGCGGCCGAAATGGCAGCTTTCTGGCTCTTCGGAACGCAACCTACTCGATTGGAAGTGTGCTGAGACTATTCTTTCAAGCTTGGAAATAGCTGAAAATATTTCCGAGTACCAAGATTGGATAAATAATATCACAACTAATCCAACCCTACTCTATCCTCTTTTTCGGGATTACTTGTAGAAGGATCTATGGCTAATTTTTTATTGCTCTTAGTCTTTAGTGCGGGGGTATCCTCAAAGAAGAAAAAGGAGGCCCGTCCCAGAAAAGGGGCGGGGAAGGAGAAGTGGGCATGTGGGTCTCCTTCGCCATTTCTATCAATCTTGGAATTCGGTTTGAAAAGCTATCATTGGTAGGCGGCCAAGCGAGCATTCCAGTGTGATTGGGGATAGGTAGGCGCAGTGAATCGGGCAATTCGTGAAAGGATATTTGTATAATTAGTACCTCTTCTGAAACCATACCGCTCCTCTGTTTTCTTCTGGTAAAGGGTCGGAATCAGTCCACGAATAAGTTCCTTCTTTAAAAGATCTCCGGTTTAAATTAAACCAAGGCATAGTAGCTTGTTTATGTCTGATTAACCTCCAGGCGCTTTTTATGGAAAACTGAGTGATCAGGCATCCATATAACTCTGTCTTATTGCTCACTGTTCAAGGGCCTTATGGCTCCCCCAATTTCTTGCAGATCTTGATTTGCAGCTGCAGGGAGGGACCATCTGGAATTATAAAGTATGTCTGCAACTTTTACATTTTGGGGAACACCAGACTCCCCTATGATCTGCTCACCATACATACCTTTCAACTATAGAACCTATAGGCAGCCAAGAGTCATACCAGAGAGATGTATTGGTTCCATTGCCAACATCATGTATAATATATCTTATAGCCAACTCTCTCACCTGAAAAAGTTTCCTACAAACCCAGCTACCATTATTTGGTGGTTTAATACACCAGGGGGGTCCTAACTGAATGAATTGAGGTTGAGTAAAAGCCATTCGCTTGAGGATTGGGATCTTAGGGCACTGTATAATTCAAGATCCTCATAAAAAATAGCCTATTCAAGGCCCTGATTCTCCCCGCGCTCTACTACAGGAAAGCTAGCCTGGTTGATCCACTACACGCTAAGAAGCAAGTCCCGACTAACTAAGTAAATCCGGGTTAGACTGAAAGTGACCAGAAATTGCAATCTTCTTTCACAGACTAGCGATAGTTAAAAAGAGCGAAGCGTAGCCGTGTTTAAGCCGAAGGCGATAGTGATTCCCGTGTTTACTGAGCTATATCTCTATCTATTAGTTATCCGGCTTAAAGAGTTTAGACTCACGATACCGAGAAAGCAAGCCACGGCTTGAAGTGAACCCTAAGATGTTCGAACGAGAGGGTGCACAATAGCTTTCTCTACGAGCCTACAAGCTTAGCTTTGGTTTAGCTTCCAACTAAGGCATAGGACCTATGATAGGGTTCTCCGCTTCATCGATCTCCCCTTCCGACAGTTGATGCTGCTTTAGCTGAGTTGATTACGGAAGAGACCCCTCGCTGGTGCCTGCATCCTTAGGCAGTATGGATTCTGTTTTAGCTGCTGCCAAGGCTGAGCGCTCCTCCTGAACTCTGCGGCGAGTTCAGCCACCACTTTCAGCCCTAAGACAAAATGTCTTCAGTTCGCTGCAACTACTGTAAAGAACTGCGGCATATGAAGTTCAATTCCCCCCAAAAAGAGGAAGACTCAGTCTCAGTATCCAACTTCCTCTCAGACAAGTGCTTCCGCTATTACGGAAGTTCCTTTCACTCCTGCAGATGCCGTGCCTGTCTAACATGTCGGATCTGCTCCATCATCCTCTGTGGCCTCACCTGCGGTTCCACCCGAGATGATTCAGCTGTGGATTCCCTTCCTACATGCTATGTCTTCTGCACTCCCTCCAGTTATTCTTTTACTTGGTTGATCGATTCAGGGCATCAAACCACTGGTAATGTCTTTCTTCTCACCAAGTCTACCCCTTTTCTTCCTCCTCTTCTATATTTACTGCTGATGGGGCTGCCTTATCTCTTTCCTCTGTTGGTAATAACCCTTTCTTTCTGCTCGTTCCCACTGCATCGAGAATAACCGTTCTTTTCCTACCTGCTGTCTAGAACCACAACCACACTCTTATCTGCGATAACTCACTCTTTGAATCTGTACTTACTCTCCACACCATGCATGCTACGAAGACAAAATGCGGATATTACTGAAAGGACAACAAGAAGCCGTGGAAACTGATCGAATCTCTCTCCTGGAGAAGTTGACTGATCCAGTCCAGAGAAAGCATACAACTAAGTGAGACTCTTCTTATATATATTTCTTTCCCACGCTGACTGTACTAGAACCTCTTCTACTAAATCTTTGATCGGCATCTTCCTCTTTATTTTCTTTTATTTACCGCGGAAGACCAACCTCTCTCTCTGCTTTATGGTTGTTAGTTCAAGTAGGCCAAGCTGAAGTCTGATAGTAAAGAACTTCCTAGCTGCACATTCATCGTATATAATAGATAGGTAGTAGGTATCAGATGGAGTTTCTGTTGAATATGCTGCTGCCGGCTTCAGCCCATAAGTACTTAGGTGGTACATGCATTTGAACCTCTTTTTCCTTAAGGAGCTTCAGTTTGATCAGTACTTCGTTCTTGGGAAGCCCTTCAAGGAATCGTTTCTTTTGTTAAGCAAGCTAGAATGTGTTTTCTGCTGCTATCAGGAGTTCCTGACCCAAGGAGCTACTTCTTCGTTGAGCTATGACCTTCGGTTTTGTGATCGACCTGCCTTAATACTTATTATTATATATTTTATACTATATATTATATAATAGTTATATAATAGGGCTTGATCGCCCCCACCAAGAGTGATCGAACTTCCTTCTTAGAAAACGTCCTCCGCTGCTGCTAAAGGAAAGGGTTGTTAGGGGGTGGAACATTAAACATTAGCTGATGGTGAGCATTCCATTAAGAGATGATACAACGTATACTCCGCATCGCCTATGTACGGAGAATAAGTGGTAAGTAAGAAGGAGGAATCATTGCTTGTCTGGTAGTTGATTGAGGAGTTTCAGAGTTCTTGATAGGGGATAGAAAGAGGAGAGATAAGACATTCTAATTTTAATACATAGATAGACTTAATAGCCTTTGCTTTAGTTGAGTTGAGGTTTTTTCCTGGTTCTCGTTCGGCTATGTATGGTTGCGATATGGTTGTTAGCAGTGCGGAGCTGGTTCGGCTTTGATTAGGAGAGCTAGGCTCCCGTTCGTTCTTAAGGAATAGGCTAAGGGGCGCCCGATTGAATGAGCCTAGCAGTGGCGCTCGGGTGTTGGTTGTTCGGTTTATTTTATTTTAACTTTGCTTCAGCATGCGTTAACAGCTGCTTGGGGTACGATGACAAGGAGAAGTAAGATAGCTTGAAAGGAATTTCCTTGCCATTCACGTTCAGCTCCGTAACCTGTCGAAAAAAGGGTCAACGCTCCTCTACTGCTAGTCGAATGACTTGAAGCGCATCTTTTTCCCACAGTCCAATTTTCGTAGGGGGAATCCTTTTTTTATGAAAGAGAATGCTCACCATCAGACATGAGCTCAGGTTCGTTTTTTCTGTCCACTCCTGTGTGGTAGGCTCCCCATGTTCTATCAAGTAGTCCTTCTTGTCCTCTTCGGTCAATCGACATTCATCTGAGCTTGCTTTTTGAATAAAAAAATCAAAAAGATGAGGTTCTCACTACCAGTCGGAGTGGGACCCCTATGATCACCTCCACAAGAAAGTGAGGGATTCCTAATCATCTCTTGAATTTGGTCTTTCTCTCTTTGATCCCGATCCTGAAAGCTCTGTTCGCCTACTGGTGAGATAAGCACCTTCTAGGGCTCAGAGTGTCACCTATGACTAAGCTCCGTGACTAGCTCCATTGTCATCATCTAAGTTCTTCTTCATCACAGGCCAACCAAACCGCTAGGATAGGCAGACAAACCTGAACCTTAGAAAGTAGCCGGCAGAGACGCTCCGGGAGAACCACCTAGGATGGCGTAAGAGACTCGATCATCTCTTTCTTCAATGTGGGTTTGTGCATTTTTCTTTTGAATCGGTCAAGAGTTCAAACAGGAGATGTGCTTTAGCCAAAGAAGCTTGGGCACCTGCTCCAATAAAGCTAAGAGGACTCGCTATGGTGTGGGCACCAGATCCACTCAGTGAGGCCGGGCAAGACTTTACGTCCGATATAGTAGTGTCTGACATTTGTCAGACTTCAGCAGTGGGATAGACTCCTTCAAATGGAAAGATAGGAGAAGTTTAGCCAGTACAAGCTGTGTTTGTGGCACACATCCCGACTTGGAGTGGAGTAGCCAGGAAGAGGCACCGAGGGAAAACTCGACCAGAAGATCAGCTAACCTAAGTGCCCACGAAGAGAGATTTCGAATAATGAAAAAAGTAGGTAGTAGGCCTTCACTTCAACCAACCTACTTGATTTCGTTTTTTTCTTTCGCACTCAACCATCCGCTCTGGACGAAGCTCGCGCTCGGCCCCTCGGTGACCTTTTCTCTTTCGTTAAGGAGACTTGGAAACCATCGTTGACATTTAGGTGAGAATGGAGTGAGGGTGATAAGCTAAAGCCTATCATTCTATTATAAATTGATTTCATTGGCCGGTAAAAAGGATAGAGTAAAAAAGGGGAGAAACCTCTCAACCAGTGGGTTGGTGCCAGACACATCCATCTTATTGTCACCTACATTCCCGTCTTGCTTACCTTCTGCATTGGCTGATGGAGATTGTAATCCCGGATGAATGGAACTTTCGCCACTTTCCCAACCAGAATAGAATGCAGCTCGATCCGGCTGAAAACCTTGAATCTGAGACTAATGCCTTTGTTGGTTGGGCCTTTGCCTTTGATGCCTCACCACTTTCAGATTAAAGTGCTAGTTTTCTTACAATGTCGATCGGGAAAGATAGAGCATCTTTTCCCCGGCCTGGGTAAGAGTCAGAAGTAAGGCCTGTGTCTATGTCTATCCATCTTATAATCAGCTATACCTCCTAGCCTGTTCTGTCGGTGAAAAGTGCTAAATCCGTGTAATGAGAGAAGGCTCTTTCTTTTCTACTCGTTGTAGAGTATGTCATTACTGGTCTTTCTTTGGCTTTAGCTATTCAGGAAGATTTCCCCCAAGTTTTTAATTTGCTATTTTACTAGATCGAGATGCTTAGTAACTCGAAAGATAGGACTTTCTCTCTTCGACTTCGTCTAAAGCCTGTGCTGGCTGTGTCGCTACTGCAAGGGAGAATCGGAGTGACAATATGGGAGTTGTTCCTTTTGTATACCTTAGGGTATAAAGGTAAGATCTCTCACGTGTCACTATTAATATAATAAGGAGCACCTGAAGGTAACCCGATCAGAATCCTAATCCGAAGCTTGTCCGTATGATGGCCCAAGTCTTACGATTATTTTACCAATGTCTGGTGTTTGGAAAACCTTTTCGTAAGCCAATGGAGCGGGGAATAAATTCCTTTATCTTTCCTCTTTCAACGAAAATGCCTAAGCTCGCAGGTTGGCAGAAAGACAAAGGCTTGACGACCTACCTAATTAGCTAGACGAACTTCCCGATACACCCCAGTCCCAGGTCTGAAGCCGGACATTGATTGACTCATTGATTCCGAGATAGGCTCCTGCTCAAAGCAAAGCCAGGCTTTAAAGACCGAGCGAAAGGCCCCTTCACCCCCGCTTCAGCTCTTCTGTAAGGGTAAGGCCACTAGATTCTGGCTTTAAGGCTGAATTGGCATTGTGCTGCCAGAGGACAGCGAATGTACTAGAGTAGCGTAGCTTCCAACCCCTGCTTAGAAAACAAGAATAAAGGATTAAGAGAAGAGCGGAAGGTTGGATGTAATTCAAGTACAGAAATACGGACATGAGCCCCCACAAACAAGCTCTCGGGCAAAAAGAATTGGAAATAGGCCAAGCCTTTTTCTAGAACTGTTCGGAAGAAGACATAGGAGCCTAGCCGATCAAGATCCTCAAGAGTCAAGAGAAAGAAATCGATCGAAAGAGGACTAACTATAGGTTCGATCGATCCGCTTCCTTCAGTAGTTAGTTACAAATGTATGATAGGTCTATCATTGTTGGCTAGGAAGTCTGCACAAAAGTAGCCTTGGCAAAGGCTGTGAACAGGGGTCACTGTGAGTTGTTTGATCTGCGCAGTCTTAAAGCATAGCTCTTCACGGGTGATCCTCAATCTCAGCATTTGTAATCAGACTTAGAGCTTCTGCAGAATCAGTTTCAAGGATGCCATCTTTTATTTCATAACCTTCAACAGCATTAATCGTCTTTCTATTGCCCAAAGTTTAGCAGCTAAACTTAATGCTTTTGCCATGTGCCCACAAAAACAAAATAACCATCTGCCTTGGTCATCTCTTGCAATCCCTCCAATCCCAGGAGGGCCAGGGCTTCCTTTTGTTTTGCACACCAATCAGTCTTCAATTGGATTCTACCTGCAGGTAGTTGCTTCTTCTTTTTGTAAGGAGGAAAGGACAATTTTCTTAGTCTTGTTCAAGGTTTTTTCCTTACCTTCTGGTCTGAGTGCCATTTCCATCTCCTCTGCATAGGTCCGCAATTTTGGATGATATTTATGGTATGTGCTGCGGCCTTCAATTCAGTCTTCTTTCTATATGTGCCGGATAATACTGGGCAAAATAAACGTCCAGCAGACACCTCTGAGTCCTATCTCAGTGCTGCCCTGCAAATTCTTGTGAATCCGGAATATAAAGATAACTGCTGCTACCAAAGTGAATCCAAAATCTCTTCGATTCACTTAAGGCTTGTGAAAGGCCAAAAAAGGGATTCCCAAGATCTCTTTCCTAGTCGATCACTACTGGCGGAATGCGCCCCAAAAGTCTACCGCGAGGGCCTAATCCCGGCTCTCTTTATATATCCTAATTTGATTTGTCATTAGGTGCTTTTGTTGTAATTGCTTTCACGCACTGGTCCACATAAGATCTCACTTGCCAGAAATCCACAACACCAATTCTGGAATGGCAAAGAAAAAGGCTTTAATTTAAAGCACGAGAATGAGGTTGGATGACTATCAGTGGAGAGTTGGTTAGAATGACTAGAAGACAAGTTTTCTCAAAACCATTAAAGTCAAAAAGTCCTCGGGAAATCCCCTCATCTGCAGATTGGAGACCAAGGGTCTTTCCGGGAGGCTCGGGTGAGAGGGGTGTGATGAATAGAGATTTCCACCAGCAGCTTCTCCTATCACTTGACTTCTGCAGGCGCTGGATCTTATCTTAAGGGAAATGCCCAGATCCATATTCTATAAGATACGGATTTCAGGTAGTGAGAGAACCGAGCAAGTCCTCACTCGAAGAAGGCCGGCTTAAAGGCAAATTGAAGTCGAAAAGCCTTAGATGACTCTTTCGAGAAGGACTTCCCGGATTCGGAAGTAGCAAACCGTCCCTCTATTCCAGTTGCAAAAAAGAAAGGAGGGCAGGCTTGCTAGATTGCTTGCGTCTATGATCGAACTTGAAACTAGCCCATGGAGAGGTAGAGCACAGCGTAAGGGAGAGAGTGAGGGTTGAACCTGTAATGTACCAACGAGGGAAATAACCCCTCCATAAAAGCATGCATTTCCAGACAAGAAGATTGATTGTGGAGGAATTGTCCACATGATGAACCAAACGGGGAGCTTGAGGGGCAGAGTGAAGTTACCATTTTAGGAGCAGATGTCCCGGCTGGTAAGGGAAATGAATGAAAGAAGCTTCTCCAATAGGAGGCATGTGTTGAGCATTCCTTTGGCAGCTGAAGTTCCAGTGCCATTTGAGTAAGGAAGATTGGCCAATCTGAATGACTCCCTGTGAGACTTTGAGAGCAGATGTATTAGTAGTTCCATTTCTAGTTGAAAACAACAAATTAGAATTCAATCACCAAGTGGATATCTCGAGAACTAAAGGTGCCAAGCCTCGGATTCGACTTGAAATGAGGATAAGGGTTCTAGCTAGATATGTATGATTCACCCGGTACCTGGTATTGGTAGTAGCATCAGTCTCTTTCCCCTCCCTCTGTATGAGTTGAGAGGCTGAGGGGAAGTCTACTAACTATAGGGCTACTCCACCTGACGATTGTTGTCTTATTTCAATAATGCTTTGTTGGTCACCGCTGCGAGGCATCGCTGATAACATCGCCTGTTGTACAGTTGCTTTAGCCTAGGAGCCAACCTAGCTAAGGTTCACTCCTTTTTCATTGGCACCCGCCTGAACAGACAGATCGTCAAATGGCGACGTATATAAAGGTTCCTCACAAACTGAATTGCTTTCTCGAGTTGCCGAAGCTGAGCTTGAAGAGCTTGTTCTCTCCACTCTTGCTGCTTTCTTTGCTATTGCTTCTGTTGAATGTAAGAGGGGTGAATTGAAACTTCTACGACTAAGTGCTATGGAAATGGTTCTCCACACGGAAGACCTATCCCCCCGCTCTACGAAAGAAATGAACGAATGGAAGACAGCCAGAGGAATTCCGAACTGCCATGCGGGGTTCTTATACCCGCATTTGGACTCCCCCTTTAGACTGAGACAAATAAAGGGCAAAGGCAAAGGCCGAGGAAACTCACGATCTACATAATGGTTTGTAGCTTGGTATTGGTTCGAATCCAGTTCGTGAGATGTGTATATCCGATGTCGTTCTCTAGTTACAAGACTAGAGGGGGCACCAGTCATCATTTCTACAGGGTTGGCACATTAGAAAATCCCAGGAAAGACATTCTTTCCCTGCCTTTCTTCAGCTGTATGTTCAGGCTAAAGATAGGCCAGAACAGAACCCTTCATAGCTGGAGTGTAGAAGTGTTTGCTGTAGGTATCGTACAAAAAAGAAAGACGGTATAGTACGGTACGTAAGGTAGACGGTATCCTACGCTACGTAAGGTAGATGGTCTTGTACGCTACATTACATAAGGTATCGTATGGAACGTATGGTCTGGTATCCCAATGGTAGAGACACCTATATAGAACATATAGGAAAATCAAGTTTTATACACAGAGACTAAAGAAGTAATTTTAAAATGATAGGATATTATTCTATTTTCATTTTCATTGGGCATTTGATTGTGGGAATTTGTAACTTGGCATGGTATCCGGACAATCTCTCGCCTCTCATAATTATGGGGGGTTCCTCGGCTATCTTTTTTGTTTTTTTAGCATAAAGTTACGAAGAAAGATGCCTATCTCTTATAAATATTTTCTTTAATAACCTGTTTGTATTCTATGTTTTGCGAGTGTCTGATCCATACATCTTCATTGTATCGCAATTTATAATTCTAATTTCAATTTATTATCTGTTTTTATTTGTAGATTCAGATTTGTTTTTAGATTTGTTGTTTATTGCTGTGCTCCTCTCACGAATCTTTTATCATCCAAAAATAGGTGAATGGGGATTCGGTCTGGTGACCGAGTTGATCTTTCTAAGGCTCTATTCTATATTCTTCGAATTTTATTTAAAAAAAGAATCTAGATCTGGAGAAGGATCTAGAATAGAACCTCTCATTTATTTGATACCTTTATTTGGTATCGCATTTTTGAATCTTAAATATTTAGACAACGGTCTAAAGGGAATCCTAATTCACATAAACTTCCTTTTCGCGGGCGCATCCCTTATTTAATATATTTCCGAAACAAAAACTGAACTAAGAATTTCATATATTATAGTAGATCAAAAGTTTTCTTGGCAGTAGTGGTACCGATAGGATCATAGACGTGTTGAAGGATTTCAACGGTGATGGTGGAGTTGATCCAGATGTCAGCAGAAGTGCATATCTTTAGGCCCCTCACTAGGATCTATTGAGAACTATGAAGAGGGTATTTAAACAATTTCGTGGAATGGAAGATCCGCTTTTTGATTCAATGCGGGATAAGAAAAGCCAGTCGAGAAGGGCAAAAGAGAGATTTCTTAAGAAAGGATCCCTCGTCCCACGGAGCGCTAAACTTAAATAATTAAGAGGTGAGTTGTCTTCTTTTGAGACGAATGAATTCCGAAGTCGCTTCATCTAAACCAGGGGCAACAGAGTTGAAAGGCTAAGCAGCGCTGAGTTGGCAGCCCCGGGAAAGAAGGGAACTTTCAACATTTAGTAACCCTTTCTTATTTCTGATCGAGGGTCTCCCAGTCGAGGAGGGCACGCAGCCTTTAGGCAACTCGAAAATCATCGGAAAAAACCTCAGTCTCCGTCCGACCATTACTACGAGAAGTGGATAGCCAGGGAGCATCTCTCTTAGCTACGATCTTGATGGATTAGCCCTCAAGGGTTCCACTAGTTAGGCCAGCCGGGAAGACTCTCGAATCAAAGATCAACGAGCCAATCTCTTCATCTACGCTAATCGATTGAGTTGATTGATTAGCCTGAACAGGAGATCATATCTTAGTGATAAAAGCCGTTATGCTTGATGAGGATTTCTCCCCTTATCTGACTGGTGGTTCTAACCTGATATCTATCATTGAGTCGGGATCAGAGTTCACCCGCTTGCCCTAAGGCTGAATGCCCGAGTAAGGCAAGCAACCGGAGTGCAGAGAAAGGGAGACCTGGTGAAACTCTCTTCCATGTCTCTTTCTCTTATAAAAGATATTTTAAGAGCACGGGAAGTGTCAAAGCTGTCTGTCTGACTTCAACAAACTGACAACAGCATTGAATGGCGGAAGACCGCAATCCAGCAAGGAGAGAACCCGCCCTTACTTCAATGGAAGCCGGGGAGGGGGAGTGGAGAGATAGAGATCACATTTTATCCTAGGGCTAGGGAGAGAGAGATTCCAGCCTTCTTCCCAACTGAGGCAACAAACAATCGAGCAGAAGGACTTCGGCCATTAGTGAAATTTCACGAGTTGTTGAGGTTAATTCAATCGAACATCAGCTTCGGAGCTTAGAGCACGCCAAGCACAAGCTACTTCCCCCATTATCCTTTTTTTTTATCTAGGAAACCTTAGTTCAAATAGGATTCGATCAAAGAAAGGCGATTCCACTCTTTTCCTAACCTACAGGATCATTTGTCGAGAATAGGTCCCCTCTATTTCCTCCTTCCATACATAATTCACTTCTGATTCATTCTTCATATCCTGTCCTTCGCGAGTTCAGTCGTTTGTATTCGATACCTAAATAGGAGTCCCTAACCCTAAAGACGAGAGAGAGTGACAGGTTACTCAACTCGTAAAGGAAAATCCGCCTTATTACACTCTTCACTCCCCATTATACACTCCTAGAGGAATGAAGTAGCTATACTTAAGAGTATAGTGAGAGGATGGGAGCTTCCTTAGCTGATAGCAAGCTCCCCCTCTCACTACGTTCCTCTTCTAGCATTGCTAGATCTTCTAACCGTCTGATTCATACCTAGTTCAAGAAGAAACATCTCACTTCTGTTTACTCAGACTCCTCTTTCTTATCGAAGACTCTGGCAGCTGGAACTCATCGGCAGCGACTCTTACCACTGCAACCTAGGCACTCAGGCCTTGGAGCTGATCTGTCAGTCCACCGTTACCCCAAACCTCTACTTTGCTTTGAAGTGAAGCGACTTCGTTCATTCCCGAGTCGATAATAGCCAGAGGATGGAACCCTATCCCTGTAATGGCACATCAGCTTACCGATTCCTTAATAAGCATTGGATTGCCTGGAATAAAGAGTAAGCCGCTTCTATCTCGCGCATATCCCGCTGATGAGAAGAGAAGTGTCCATAACGCCCTGGGAAGACTTTTCCTTCGGAAAAGAAAGAAGGCAGGGCTTACGGGACTTCTAATCGCCTGCTGGGGCTCTGTTGGCAAGTCTAAGACTGCCTCCTGTCACCGGAAGTCAAGAATACCAGTATGTAACCTGCTATACCTCTCGAGGGCACAGATTACCGTCTGTTCTTGACTCCGCAGGATACCCCCTCTTTGAGATAAAAAGATATCAGGGTTACCTGCCCGTTGTTATCAAATCAAGCACCCCTTTATCTTATCTTACAAGTTTCACAAAGCATTCGACATTCATTCCTGGACTTTACAAGTTATCCCCATATGGAGTTAGCCCAAGGGAGTGATCCAATCCCCCCATTATATATCAAGGGGGTCACTGGGACTGGGCTTGACATCAAAGACAGAGACTCGCGTATAAGCGCAAAAAAGGAAAACTGAACTGGTTAAATGCACCGCTGAAGCTGCCATCTCACGATCGACTGGGATAAGGCCTTTGTGCAAACAGCGGCCTATGCCCTTCTGTTTCAGGCCACTTCCCAACTAGTGAAAAAGGCGATCGAATGATCAGTGAAAGGAAGAGTTAAAGAAAAAATGGAAATCGATCATGCCACGTGCGAATTTTCTCGTAATGCTCCTTTAATTTTTTTAGTCCGTTCGTACGATGGTACCTTTTTGGGGGTCAGGCGGTGTGTTGTGTACAATTAGTGGGGACCGATAGTTGTCTTACATGACTACAGCCACCACTGACCACAGGACTTCTCCTTGCCTGCAATTGTCCCGTATCGACCATGTGGGATGGGAGGACGTAGATTGCCATATAATGATATTTCAGTCTAATTTGTCTTATCTTATTTCTGAACTGCCTATCTTACCTTCCTTGTCTTAGCTGTGCAGATCTTCTTTCTGCTTTCAGTTGATCTTCCATGTGCCAATCAAAGAGAACGAAGTGCACTACACTTCGTTCTCTAGGTTAACGTCCAATCCTGTCCACCTAGCATCCCACCTTCCCCAATGTTGTTTTAGTATTGGGCACCTGGTCTTTCGATGAGCTTACTAGAGGGAGAGAGATCGATTAGCCGGGCCCCTTGCCCACTCCCCTTCCCCCCATTTCTGGGGGCCTCGCCCTCTTTACTTGATCTATCAAAGAGAACTACCACGCGAAACCCCGTTACCGCCTATTGGCATGTTCACAGTCATCGACGAGTCTCACTCAAGCTTGAGTGGCCGTTTTCCCCGAGTAAGGATTCAATCCAGCCACAGGTTCCCCTACGGCTACCTTGTTGCGAATGGAGGGTCAGCTATATACCTTTTTAGAAGGGCCGCGTGGATTTTTCCAATTATAGTTTTTGATTCTATGGCGTAACTCCTTACACCAGTGCCCCTTTTACCGTCACGACTTAGTCGTTCCCGGATGTTTATCAATTGAAACTACGACATTCACCGAGGTTGGCACAGGGAGCCGCTCCGAGTGTGAGAATCCGAATCGATTACGCCCATTCCCTCAAGCAAATGCGGACAAGCTGCTTCTGGAGGAAGCGCGAGCGATCGCTCAACTAAAAGATTGTCGATCGAATGGCGCAATTGGGCGGACTTTTGGCGAGAAAAAAATGCAATTATTGGGGAGTCAATCCTTACGAATAGGCAAACTGAGTATCCTTCCCATAAACTGTCTCAGATGCTTGAGGAATTGTGTCGCGCGGATGCCCACACATCCTCTTATCTACTTTAAAAAAGATGTCTACTATATAAAAAAAAACTTTCTTCAATTGGGCACATATAAATTTGAGTCCTTCAGCTTCCTATATTCCCACCTATGTGATCCCCATTACTGATGGACAAATCTGTCACTTTTTTCTTCTTCGTATTCCGACAGAAGGAAGAAGGTGTAGTCTCCCTCTCTTCTCATACAAGAAGAAAGGGAAGAGGCCTCTAAGGACCTAGCGCTGGGGGGGAGGGGAAAAGTGGGTATGCGGGTTTCCTTAGGAAGGTTTCCTTACAGCTAGTGAATGAAGGTCGCATTGAAGCTCTAGATGACTCTATAACAGCGGATATTGCTACATATATAAGAATGAAAAGCGCATATCAGTTTTGTTGAGGAAGTAAGCTGTAGTGCTTTCAGCAGTAGGGAGTTTTCTAAGTTCTCATAGTTATCTACGGTAGTCAATGAATTAAGGCCAGCAAGTTCGCCAGTTAGCTTTCCTGCCAGCGAGTAGTCTGATTGTTAGTTATATTATCTCCTTTGATGTTACACTAAGTGATCACTGGAATCATAGAAGTTTCTTCATGTTCAGCTAGTCTGTTAGTGATAGGCAATCCAGTTAGATACAAGTAAGTTCTCTTTATGTTGTAAGCCAGTCACTTTCTTTCATCAGTAGTCCTGGAAGTAGGACATCTTTTTTGATACAAGACTCTTTCTAGGAGGTGTGAACTAAAGGTCTTTCAAGTCTTCAGGCCATAAAGTTGTTTAACGTACCGATATGTAAAGAGAAAAGACATAGGATAGTTTTTTATACTTTCTCTAGCTATTTAGTTACAGCTTTCACTCATAACTCATAGGAAACCTCCCAACACTCCTAAGTCATAACTAAATAACTCCTAAAGCATTCGGGGTAAGGGCACAGGAAGTATATTTTTATTTATATATTCAAAAGAGGAAGTGGTCCTTAGATTCATGTCTAAGTCAGGAAGCCCCTGCAATATCGTATTTGATGGGGGGCGGAGTGAAACGACTAGGCTCTCTAAAAGGTATCAAGATAGGGCAATTGGCGATCCTAAGTTCTTCGGGGGTTACAGACCGGATCCGAGGAGAAAGAAACAAGGGAGTCTCCTCTCTTCTATTCTATTTATTCGATTTACAAACTTAACGAAGCGGATAATGCGACAACCGATTGTGCGACATCTATTCTATCTATCTAGACAACAGCGGATTTGCCGATCGGAGAATCCGCTGTTCACTCCTATCGTCTTCTTGCTAACAGCCAAAGAGCGGATTGGCACAGCGAATTCGAGAGCAGCAGATTCCAACAACGGATATTGCGATTCTTCTTGAACTGACCTTTCATGAGGGAACGATATTGATCCTCATTCATCTATATGTAGCTGCGTCTCTATCTATGATGCTATAGATCATCTTGATATAGCAGCGGAGAAATAATGCTGCCTTTCTGCTCTTTCTACCTTTGCTTCTCCTGCTTGGGTCTCGCTCACGGATCTCAACCACGAGACTAAGAATCATGCTTACGAGGCTATCTCGATCTCTATTGTGCAGCCTGAAGTGGTTAGTCTGGTTATAAAGGAGGAAAAGATGTCTGAGAAGGATTAAGTGGTTGATAGTGAGCAATCGGCTAAGGGAGGATGACAATGAATTCTCGTTCCAGACAGCGACGGAGGATGGTGTAGAATTCGAACAACACTCCTTTGACTTGCTATCTAAGAGACTAGCCTGCAGAGATAGGAAAGACGCTCTGCTCTAAAGGGATACTGAAAGGCAACTCGATGCCCCTATGAGGGATTGACAACTTGATGCCGCAAGATCGGTTGTTAAAAGACTAAAGCCCACCTTCAAGCTAAAAGTCTAGTCGTATTTATTACTTATTCTTCTTCCGCCATACCCAAGAGTCATTCACTCCCTAAAGAGATTTGAGAAGAGTAACTAAGATAAGAGTTGTTATAGGATTTAACGAAAATCGGTTTATAGTAAGTGTGCCGCTAATTGACATATCTCTTTGTTGTCGATTAGAGACCTTCCTTGCCCTGCTTAGGGCTATGTGATAGCACCCAAAGGGACCTATTCTATTTGAACAAGACCACAGAAACTATAGTCATACGGTCAACCGAACCAAAGCCAAAGCTAAATCCTCTTCCCTTCGCCCCTTCCCCGGCTCCACTCCAGAGCAATGCCATGACCCGGTCGAGAGCCTTCCATGCGGATTCCTTCAAAGAGAAAGAGAGAGTGTGTATTCCCGGCATCAATGCAAAAACTTCCTGGTCCGGGAACTATAGCAATTCTTGGTCCCACCAAACCATGCCATGAACAGTCGACTCAACAAGAGCAGGGGATATTGAAACTAAGACTCATTCCGTCTATTGCTCTAATGCCCTTCCTCCAACAGATTCAATTGCATCGTTTATTCCTATTCCGGCAAAACTAGCTGCTGACTCAACCTCCCTCGGGTCTACGCCCTCCTTGTTTTAGCATCGGCGATTGAAAGAGAGTAGGAGCGCATTCTCTCCATCTCAGTTGGAAAGTCTATCGCTCTCAGCAGCAGTTCCTTGGTCATACCCTCGGTGATGACTAGCAGTCCTTCCTTATTGAGTTCTCAACCTCTATTGATAGATCAAGAGTTCCGGCCCGGCTATGATTCCATCAACAAACCGGATTCGGTATACTTAGCTTCTATTACATTACAAGAATCTATTTTGAAAAGAGCTATCCTAAAGCTTGACAGGTCTCCCCAACTCTGTTTTTCACTGAAAACCGAAAAGGATGAGCCCCTTTCCCAAGAGCAGAAGGAGCGTTTAGATACTGTACCCTTAGGTGCAGGAGCAAGGACGAAAGGAGAACAAGTCGCAGGAGAAGCGTTGAAGAAGCAGTAGTTTAAGCCTGCAGCTTATCAAAATAAGCACCAGCAGACAGAGGTAGATACAGAGCCATAGGCAAACCTTCATGATCGATACCCTTCTATGAATAGGAGCCTCGTGCTCGAGAGGCGGATCCAAAAGCAGTCGCTTACCTAGGAGCATACTTCGGTGTAGCATATATAGCGGCATACCCCTTTGACCTAGGTGGAAAAGAGATCTATTGAAACCCACCATAAGTATCTGGGGAGACAGCAGCGGATACAGATTTACCATAAGCAAAAGCGGCTACTGAGGCGAAGGCAAATAAGGTTCCCGAAAAAGAAATGGAAATAAAAATCGGAAAAGGTCTGATCCAATATTTTGCTTTCTTGTTGTCTTGAATTGTTATAGAACGGCTTTATATAAGGTATAGTTGGTAGGACGAAGTGGGATGAGGCCTTAGTGGATATAGCAAGTGTGCCGGGGAGGCGGCTCGGGCGTAGTAGGTCTGGACGCCTAGCATGAAACAGCCTTCTCTGGTAGCGGCACTATACCTTAGTATAGTCTCTCTCTAGCTTCCAGTCTATATAAAAACGTAGTTAGCAGAGGTAAGGCTGTCTGGCGTTCCTCGCGTAAAGGGCTACTTTGGCATCGGCTCTCTCGTTAGGTAATTACCGAGGCGAAAGCAGCTCTCTCGGAAGTCAGTTTCGCCATCTTAGTGGTACGAGTCTAATAAACTTTCACTTCAACTGCCTTACTCTAAAAAGTAAGCAAGTAAACTACCAAGACTCGGATTTTTTGTTGTGGTAACGCCCTTCTAGAATTACGTTTAACGTCCCTTTATGACTTTTCCGATCAGCGCCTCGGGTCGGTAGCCGGGCTCCGGGACATTACTACCACGGCTACTATCGACCCGAGCCCAAAGAAGGAAAAGAACGGACTAAAGCGAGGAGTTCATTGGCCATACATAGTGAAGGGGGGTGGGGGTCAACCTCTTTCATGACCCATGGCCCCAGTGTGTAACTTGGTTAGCATTTCTAGAACTGTAGGGTTGGTTTTTCGATAGGGAAAGAGGGGAGTTAGTTGGCTGTAGTTGAGACACATTTTTCGGGTGGACGATATGGATTTATTCGAGATGGTTAACCACTTTTTTAACCGTGAGAGGGAGGTCATTCAGAACCCGCTGGCTCCAGTCCAGAACCGGTGGAAGTTCCCCACGCCGATCCCCATCAAGAACAACGTGAGGCACTTCGAAGTGCCATTCACACTTTGATTCTTGAGCAAGTTCGGGAATATTGTGAGAAGGGGAAAGGGCGGCTTTCCGCTCACTTTCCGGAAATGGAAGAAATCTATTCCAGTGTCGCAGAGAACATTATGTCTCGCGATCTGGAAATATCTGCGGAGATTGATACTGAAACCCTCCGCGGATGGGTGGAGGAGATAAAGGAGAGCCCTAATCCCCTAAAATCCCTCATTAGGGAACACCTGTAAGATGAGTCTGCCGCTTTCTTTCATAACAGAGCCGGGAATAACGGCTGGCATAGAAGTCTCTCGCACGCAAGGAGATGCATTTCTGGTACTGGTAGTACTGGACAAGCTCTCAGGGAATAATCTCTTTCTTATTTCTTCCTTTTTTCCCATGACGACTAGGAACGGGCAAATCAAAAATTTAACTTCGAATTTCGGACCTCAACATCCTGCTGCTCATGGTGTTTCACGATCAGTATTGGAAATGAACGGAGAAGTGGTGGAACGTGCGGAACCACATATTGGATCACTCCAGTGCGGCACGAAGCCGCTGACGCCGAGTCGGCTCCTATGCCGCTAGCTATGCCCTGCTTGGTCCCCGGCACGGTGGAGGTCCCGTAGCGCGTCATGAGCACCGGGCTAAGGGGCGGTTGAGCAACTCAAGCGAACCGCCCTACCTTACTACAACATAAGGACAGAAGGGAGAGGGTTGTGAAGGTGGCCTCGTTATCCACACCTCCGGTCAGATGAATGGAGGACCGACCCGGGTTTTCATGAGCGTTGGCGGGTCCTGGAGTGCCTGTCAAGGGCGCTAGCGCATACCCCGGGGTGATCATCACCACCTGCACCTCACATCTCGGCACAGCGGAACGTGTAACCCGCCTGCTGTCTCATTCAACTACATTTGTTCCTTTAATCCATAGCCTAACAGAACGCAGCAGCGAGGGACAACCCGCCCATACAGCCAGCGGGGAGGATGGCACTACTGGCAAAGACCGTCCGGCGAAAACGCCGCAGGCGCGAAGCGTGGTAGGCCTGTGCCGGGGGAGCATAGCATAGGTAGGAAAGGGAGCCCGGACGGTGGAAGAGCCAGGGGGGCCAGGTCATTTGACGGAAATGGAAGGCTTTTCCCCTATTAGAGAAGGCCCTCTGAAGGGAAGTGCATTAATTCTTGGAAAAAGAGGGAGCGAGCCTATAAAAAAATGAAAGTGAATTCAATGAATAGATAGGTACGACAGACAGCGCTGCCTACACGCGAATTAGCTTCCGAGGTCGAGCAGTCTCAATTTCACTACAGGATTTGCGAATGAATGCTGGGCTGGGCCACCTCGAATGGCGTGAGCCGCATGCGGGGAGACCCGCACGTACGGTTTTTAGGGGGATCTGGTCGAAAGACCGGCCGGCGCCCACCCGACTAGAGGGACTGAGAAATTAATAGAGTACAAAACTTATCTTCAAGCTTTACCTTATTCTGATCGTTTAGAGGGCGATCGCGGACTCACTGAATGAAGTCCTCCGTTTCTTTCGGAGGTGCTGACCCGCAGCGAGGCAGAGATGACTAAGTTACATAAGGAATATGGCGACGACAACAGCATGTCGTAGAAGGAGATAACAGGTGGAGCCAACGATCCGCTAAGACTAACGTATCTACAACTCCATCCCCGAGCGGCAGTCAAACGGAGGCGTGAATGCAAGATGCCAGCGGAATGATCGGCCGGACAGAGGCTAGGGCTGCTTCCTTCCCACCGCGTCCTTCCTTGTGTGTCGGAGATATAAAGCGAGTGCACCGGAAAAGAACGGGAACTGGGTCGATCTATTCTATGGCGAAGCATCCGAAGCATAACTGCACACTCACACGATCTTTGCCGAGAGATAGGAGCATTCGGTGGAACCGGTGAACTACACTTGCTTCTGGATAGATGTGTGGGACAGAGGGCTCGTGGTACCTGCTGCCCACCCTTCCTCCTCTGCTTTGAGAACCGTGTGAACGGAGAGTGGGCAGAAGGGAAGGAGGTCCTCATACGGAGTCGCACACGCACACTTACTTGAGCAGTGCGGAAGACTGGGGAATGGGTTGAGTAAACTCCCCTGGGGCCGGAAAAATAACAGACGAAGCTTTACTTAGATAGGGCTTTGATTGGTCTTTTTTTTTCTTAGTGATTGAAAAGGGGGGCGCCTGGGTATGTTACAAAAAGGGAAGGCAGAGGTAGTACTTCGAATGGCGAAACGAAGGGCTAAATAGCGCCAGTGATTCTCTGAGCCGGTCTGGATTTTCAACGCCTCGGGAAACTGGTCGAGATAGATGACAGCACCCTTTTCCTCTCTTCCTTACCGGGAGGGCAATCTTATCTTATGGCCTTCACCTCCCGCCCGGCCCGGAAATAGAACCCAGCCCCCCCTTCTGATCCATTCATTTCTGCAAGCAGGGGGGATCCAGAGCTAAGCCTCCCGTCTATTGCATAACCTAAAAAAGCTATAAGCAAAGTACCAAAGGTGCGCTCCGCCCGGTGACTAAGAAAGAAATTGGTTTGCGCTTTGAAGTGATGAGGTCGCAAAGAGGGAAGTAGGGCTCCTATTGAAAGGCTTTCCCTCCCTAAAAGGCGACCAGCTTTCAATACTAGTTGTTACGTTACGCTGCCATTTTTCCAATATCATTGAATAGCATGGCCTGCCTGGGGCTAAGGTAACTCAAGTGGGAGAGCCGTGTTATGGGTGACCTTATTGCACGGTTCAGAGAGCACTTGTGTATGTGATGCAAGTGAACGTGTACGAAAAAGCTGTATCTAGGGTGAGTTCTTCGTTCCGTCGTCGACCCTATCTATGTTTCTACGATGGCGCAAGAACACGCTCATTCTTCAGCCGTAGAGAGACTTTTGAATTGCGAGGTACCATTACGAGCTCAATATATACGAGTGTTATTCCGTGAAATAACTCGAATTTCAAATCATTCACTTGCTTTAACTACTCATGCTATGGATGTGGGAGCATCAACTCCGTTCCTGTGGGCTTTTGAGGAGCGGGAGAAATTGTTGGAATTCTATGAAAGAGTCTCGGGAGCCAGGATGCATGCCAGTTTCATACGACCAGGTGGAGTGGCACAAGATCTGCCTCTTGGCTTATGTCGAGATATTGATTCCTTCACACAACAATTTGCTTCTCGTATCGACGAATTAGAAGAGATGTCAACCGGCAACCGTATCTGGAAACAACGATTAGTGGATATTGGTACTGTCACTGCACAGCAAGCAAAGGATTGGGGATTCAGTGGTGTAATGTTAAGAGGTCGTGCGACATGAAGACATTGATAGCAATATGGGGGGAGTTCCCATCAGGCAACAACGGTTCTGCCTGACCCTACTTAAGCATGCATATTCTGTCAGCGAAGACTTGGTGTGAAGCCTTGGA
>JAVHNO010000023.1:0-35000 GCA_031439595.1 Pterocarpus santalinus | reverse complement strand
TCTGCCTCATACAGCTCGGGCCGAAGACCGGGGGAAGTTTAGGAGAGATGGGGAGACCCAGCAGCTGCCGGTCGGGGCGGGGATAAGCTTGTGAAGAAGCAAATCCCCCCAAAAAAAAAAAAAACTTGATATACTATAGCGCTTGCGCTTCGCGTTCTTTCTATTTCATCCCATTTTTTTCGGGATAGGCGGCGTCTAATAAGTGAAGTAGTCGTCGTCTTACCAATTGGCTCGGACACCAGACCGCTCGTGCCCGCCCATTCTGTCTCGCCCTAAATGGAATGGCTCTCTTAGTTACGCTGCGCCCCGGTCTGAGTCCCCACGTCCGCTCTTCTCCGCCCGCAACCCAAGAAGTTGGCTTTGCCAACACAACATTAGGGCCGTCCCCTTCATTCTATGCCGACCCCGGCCCGGGGCTGGCTTTTTGGGAAGCCCGTTCCCACCGCGCTCACGGCCCGGCTGGCCTTCCAGCGGTAGTGGGAATTCTCCCGTTCCCTGGTCAAAGACTTGGTTGGATGCGGGATCTACTCCACGAGGAGCGGTACGGACGTAGATGATATCATCACGACCTCTCTTTTCGTACCGCTAGGGATGCTTAACGCCACTTCGCCAACTGGCGTTACCTGCGCTTTCGTGTCTCTCAGTGTGGTCAGCACTGGGTGTTTCCGAGCAGCGAGGCTTACACCCATTCGCATTAGTTCATCCAAAGTTCCTTACCCTTATGCACGAATTATTGAATAAGCCATCTTCCTATCAAGGTTAAGGAGTCAACTGAGCATCTCAGCGGCGGGATTGAATACCCGGATCGAGTCAGAGTTCACGCCGCCCGCCCTGAACAAATAGGAGGCGTGGGCCACAGGTCGCACATAAGCCGCCGGGTCGCACGACAGAAGAACACCCAACATACAGATGCACACTCCAAAATGTGAAATATTCATCTGAATTGGAGCTTTTTGGTGGTAGTCGTGACCAACAGCCATCAGCTGTCGGCTCGTTGGTAAGGCGAGAGCTTCAAGCCCGATTTCAGGTTCAGGTGGCACACCCCCCACACAAGCACCACCCGACGAAGGGGGGACGGGGAAAGCTACAGGCCCAAAACCTTCGACCCTTCTTTCGAAATGGGGGTGCGCGGAGCACCTCATCTTGTCATTTCGTTGTTGCTCATTCCCGTTAGGGTTAGGCCGAAGTGTTTGGCGTTTCCTTCTCTGCGCCCGCTCACGCTTTGCTGACCTATCGCGTGGTAAAGAGAAGAGAGTACGAAAGAATAGTAAACAGAGCACACCGCAGAAAGATTCTAAATATGAAAAGTCCCCCTTGGATTCGAGAAGAAGGAAATGAAGAACGGGAACGAAACGAAATGAGGCGTTTCCAGCTCTAGTTTCGGATGAGCTTCTCCCAATTATGTCTGGTAGTAGAATAGGGCGGCCTGCTCTGACCAAGACTCCACTTTTTGCTCCGTCCATGGAGCGTATGAATTTCCTGGAATG
The DNA here is from genome assembly GCA_031439595.1 of Pterocarpus santalinus. Taxonomy (NCBI): domain Eukaryota; kingdom Viridiplantae; phylum Streptophyta; class Magnoliopsida; order Fabales; family Fabaceae; genus Pterocarpus; species Pterocarpus santalinus. The sequence continues at coordinate 33,513 of JAVHNO010000023.1, read as the reverse complement.
TAGATAGACCAAAAGAGGGAATGAAGGGATAAGAATTGGAATTATAGTACCATTGGAAAAAGGGGCACCTGTGGGAACATCTCTACTGACGAACCATTTCAATAGTAAGGGTGCTGCTGTGCCACGAGGCACGACCATAGAAGTAATGAAAATAAAAAGTTATGTAGTTGGACCATCTGCTCTATCCGTTCGAGTTTCGCTCGTCCAGAGAAGATGAGACGCTAAAAATGAAAGTGTTCGCAACGCATACCGAAAGGATACCAATGAAGCCGACCATTAATGACTAGTTCGAACACCAGGAGCGGTCTGATCAAATCAGGGATCAGACCGCTCTTAGAAACATAAAACAAAAGCAAACTCTCATAGTTCGGAGCCCAGCTCCAACTACTTCTTCGTAAGTAAGGTGAGGTACTTCTTTCGGTTTGAATAGGGGGTCGCTCTTCTTTTCCATTTTCTGTCTGGTTTTGGTCCTCCTCCTACCTCCGTTTGCAACGGCTACAGACGCATGTTAACGTGAATTGCGTGCGTATAGAAACAAAACGAGCCACTTATTTATTCTCGGAGCTGGCCCATTGATTCCCTGCGGTTAAAACTATTGACCATCCACTCGGTCTAACAGAATATGCGAATGATGGATGGCTTGGACGACCCGCAGATAGGGAAGGCTTTGCCGGGTGCCATGCTCCATTATTTGCATGACATAGGACTGATAGGTCCGTGGCGTCATCAGCCCCCCCCGCGGGGAATGGAGATAGTGACGAATGTCACGGTACCTATCAAGAATAGAAAGGGGGTCAAACCCGTCCGCTACCAACGCAGCTTCCACACGCCGTTCTACTAGGAATTGATTATGGACTATGGACACCATACGGTTCAACCCGTCAGCCCCCCCAAGATTCTGGAGCCCGTAGCGGCAATAAAGAATATCTCTTCGAATTGCGTCCGAGATTAGGGGAGGTTCTAATTCCGGGATAATAACCGGTTGAGGTAGGGGCGCCGCTGGGGCGGGTTGGGGCGCTTCAAGAGGTGCTTCGGTTTCTATACCTGGCGGAGTGGCCCTTCCATCCCAGCGATCCCATCGCAATGGGCGAGAACTTGATCTTGAACGACTAAAGGAATAGTAGCTCCCCCCGGAAAAGAAGATACATAATTTTCTTCCAAGTCAAGTCCGATGCTCTCAACTCTTGAGAGACTTTCTCTTTTAAGACCTCCGGCTCAGGTTTTCCGCAATTTCTAATCCAGTGGAAGGCCCTTGACATAGCATTGAGAAATTGTTGAAACATAGTGATTGATTCAGACAAAAAAATTCCCTCCAGACAGACTGAACGTAGTCTTTCCTGTAGGAGTAGTGAAGAACTATATATAGATGTGCTTTGTTGTTGACCAAAGAAAGAAAGGATGCATGGGACTTTTGGCTTTATTATCATTCAGCGCAGTTGCCGCCTATTTAGATATAAATAAAGGACAAAGCGCTGTTCACGTTACAGCTACTTTGTTGACTGTAACTACACTACGATAATTTTCATTGAGCTCCCAAAAAAAAGCAATTCTAGCACAAGAGTCAAATAACCTTTTCATAAGTAAGAAACCTACCTTTCTTTTCTACGCTACGATCTTTCTTTTCTTATGATTTTTGCTAATGGATTGATTATATAAAAAGTGATTGATATCAACGTTTCATTTCATTTACTTTGACCAATTGAAGCACTGAGTAGTTACTTACAGAATCTCAAACCTATTAATTAGAGCGGTACACGGAACACTAACCCAATCTCAAGAAATACAGTAAACGCAACTACTTTCAAGCATCTCGTAGTTGAGCGGTACTGCCATCAACAGTTCCAACATGGACAAGGACTGCTGAACATGGATGGATAGAACGAGAGTCGAACTCGCATGTCTCTCTTGCTATCCCCTTCCCCTGCTATGCTTCCTTCCTCCCTACCGATCAGTGAGCAGCACTACTGTTTTATCAGTGGTCTTCTCACTTAAAAGTCTCCCAGACCCGCCTTCTGTACTTGGAAACGAGCTAACAAACGTTAGCGAGCATATAAGAGTAGTCAAGCGAGTAGATAGAGCGAGCGAGTAAGCGAGCATATGAGAGGGCATGAAATAGGTCTACCGGGACTTCTTCTTATAGATATATCTCAAGATAGCTTTGAACTACTTCCACGCAAGGAAAGATAGTACGTACTACCAATGTCAGGGAAAGCAGACTGAGATACCGATACCAAGCCTAGCTTGAAAAGGATAGATCACAGGTATGTGTTGAAGCATACCGAGAGAACGAGAACTGAAATGAACCATATCGAGCACTGGTCTCACTCTACAAGTTAAGTTCGATGAGCTCCTAGCGTACCTGTGCCTACTATCTACTTAGTGTGTGTGCTTAGGGAAAGCAAGTAAGCTGAGCAGTAGTGGGGTCAAGGGCGATCCCTTCCGCCTTTGAGCCTCTTCCTTCGAGGAGGAGATAGAATGGGCCTGATAGACATGCCTAAAATTGACCGATCCAGCCTGAGCCTGTCTTGTGAATCAAGTTCGAAGGAAGGAGAAGCCTATTCGTATTCATTTACGGTTCCCGTTTCATGACTAGATAATGGTCATTCTACCGAGCAAATAGCAGTTGAAAAGGCTGTAGCTGCATCAAAAGCGAAAAGAAAGGGTGGTCAATCCGATGATTCGCCCCTAGAAAGGGTGTGAGCGAGAGGCAATTCTTTCTCTTTTTATCTTATCTGGGAAGGTACCAAACCAAGGGTAAGTCGGCATTTGCTTAAGATAGGGGTGTCCGCGGGTGGATCAGAATGAGTCCTGCGGTGCACCTTAAATATTGGTAAGTGGGACTCATTAGAGCGTATTGGTCTTTCAAGCACCTGGGGCTTCCTTCTTTGCCAATTCCAGTTCCGAGTCAGGTCGCACCAAGGCTTGTTGTTTTCCTAAATGCCTAAGGTTTTTGAATTCCGTATTCCTATGTCCGTGACCCAATATCCATCCAGCTTGTCAAGCTTTTTCGTTTCATCGAGTGGGCCTGCACATCACTAAAACTAAAGAGGATAAGCACCCCAACCTTAGCATCCTAAAAAGCAAAGTAAAATCCATTTTCATTTGAAGAAAATTCCTGATCTATTAAAGAAGTATCAAATATCCTTTATTAGTACGACCACATCCATGATTCTGTCTTTGCGAAGACTGATTACTCACGGCACACACACTATATCTTCGATGATTCCCATTCCCCTTGGTTAGATTCATTCCGTTGCCGAGGAATTACCAAAATGAAGACGCGCCGGCTTCTCGCCTACTCCTACTCTTTCGACTTCTACTTTCGGCTTAACCCCTGTGCTTCCGTTCATAACTTCACCATACGGATTTTCAATGCGATAAGATCTTGTGAAGTAAGGTTTGAAGTGAGTGATCCCACTTCTGATGTAAGTGATGCTATGTGCTCTTATCTGTCTGTTCTAACTGCTGTCCGTGCCCCCCTCTTTGCTCTGGGTTTTGCTTCCGAAAAGGGTCTTAGACCCCCGCTTGGGAAAAGCATGGTTCAGGTAATGTATCTACGCGAGCCTGGTTTAGTTTCTGTCCATGACAGGCCGAAAAACTTTTTTCAATCCATATGGAGAAAAAGGGACTTAGGCAAGCAAAAAAGGAAAGCATGTGGGCCTGTGAGTTTTTACCTTAGATTTAGATAAGGTCACGAAGTCTCTGTAAGGCTCCAGCGTATAGATAGCTTTCTTCTTTTTTTTTTGGAATGCCTGAGTCCGAATCTTTCAGGAGTCTGTGTAAGCTTAGCAGTTAAGAAAAGAGAATGCTCCTATTGTCATATATATATTGTCATATTCTCATAGGATTTCCAGTGCAAGCCCAGGGAAATCCCTTCCAATTTTAGTTCCTTAACTGAATCTTCTACTTTTTCATTCCTGCTCCAAGTGAAGTCTCTGGAGTTTAATTCCTTTTTGTAAGGACAGTCCTATGCACAATCCAATAGTGATAGCGTGTGTAATCCATTGCTAACCCCTTATTCTTCTTTACCAGAAAGTGCTAGAAAAAAGCACTTGTTTTACTTCCTGCGCTTGCAAAAATCCTTAAGAAACAGCTATTCTGGAGAGAACAAATATGACTTCTTTGCTACTGAATTACCGGGAGCACGGGAGCTTATTAGCTAGGTATAAGGGGATTTCAATAAACCACTTATGGGACGTTAGCTCGTTAGAGCGTCAGCCCGCTAGCTTGGTATTCATATTAAGGTGATGTGATTTGATTAGCTACTATATTCTCGCTAGTTCCTTAAGTAAAAACCGCTAAATCGTTAGCTCCTTAGAGCAGAAGATCGGGAATCTTGCTAGTCATGTTAGACTCTAGGATCTTCAAAAAAAGATATCTCGACAAGAGCAAGAAAACAAGCAGGGAGAGCATAAAAATAGAAGTCGTGAGTGAAGCGCCTATTGCATAAAAAACTCCTTAATAAGCGGATCTAGATAGAGAAGAGAGTGGAGAAGTAGAAAAACCCCGGGAAGTGAAGTGGGATACCTAGAATAGAAAGGGGGGACTTATTATATACTGCAGGCTTATTCGATCCTCCTCCCCTTCTTTCGCTTGCTATTGAGGGAGACTCCTGCTAAAGGGTAAAGGGAAAAAATCGTTAGACCTCCCCGGGATATTACTATTCCAGAGAAACTCGCAGAAAAGCAGGAAATGAAACTGTTGGTAATGCAACTACTGCTACGAAGGCTGCTCTTATTGATACAGGTACAAAGACTTATACTAGCTTCCTCCCCTAATCTATCTCTACCCTTCCTCTTATGGGTCGAGTTAGAACATCCCCCCCTACTATTCCTATTCATATGAAGTAGGTTAAGATATCTTCCATTTTATCCATAAGTAAAGTAAGAAAGTGAAAACTTGAGTCAAGCAAGATGGGGAAGCACTTCAAGTAGATTCCTCCGAAACTTAGACTGCATGTGCTTAGCTTAGAACTGCAAATCCTAGTAGGAAGAAGGAATTACACGCGCTGGAATGGAACACTTTCTTTCACTGGTTTGATCATTGGCTGCAACGGCACTGGATCACGAGGAGAAGCACTTTTAAGGCGAAAGACTCTAACTGTGGCTGGAAAGAAAGAGAACGACAACTCCTTCTCCTATTCACTTTCATAAGTCATTTCATCCCTATCCATAGCTTTCGTATCCTGCCGCTTGATTCCACTACTGCTTATATCCTGCCCACTTCACTTTATTAACACATAGTAAAAGAATAAAAAAAGGCTATAGACCTCACTTCATCTTCGCTATCCTTAGGTTAAAAACTAGAATATCTAGAAACATACTAGAAAGAACGTGCAATCAATCTAGATGCAGAGAATCGTCTCTTTCCTGTGCTATCAACAGGAGAAGTTGGCTACTTACTTTTATTGACCTACGGATGAGATCTCAAAACTCCTGGACTAACTGCAAGAAAACTACCTGAGAATGAACCCGGGTACTCACTTTAGAGTAGATTCCTTCTGACTCGGGATACTACCCATTCACTTACTGTGCCATTTCGGCACACCATTGCGGCTGGTTAACGTAGTCATGTCCTTCCCAGCATGCGTTTAGAGCCTCAAAAGGTCTCCCTAGGGCCGCTCCACTCCCTGTGTTCTTTCAACTGGTTAAACTGCCTTTCAGAAAAGAAGCTGAAGCCTCTTTTTCTTCTCTTCTATCTACTATGGTACGGGAATTCTAGATCATTAATTGGGAACGAATTAGAACCTGCCGTTGGCTTAGAGTAACCCGTCCTCTAGCAAGTACCTCTGTCTAATTCCTTCTTTCACTTGGTGAACCAACATGTGAGTCTCTTTGCTTGCTCATTTCTCCCACCTTTGCCTATACATAGAATATCGTACTCTTGATAATTCTATAAATCCTAATTGACCTCATTCTAGTATAAAATTGGAATTGTGGAGTGAAGGTTTCAGTCGATTGAGACTAACTATTAGTACTAAATACCACACATTAATCAAAATCATACATGAGAGGCGAGAAATCGTCTGATTAAGAAAGAAATAACTATTCCTTATAAAAGATAAAATGAACAGATGAAATAGATAGACTTTCTTTTCTACTTGACCAGTTACCCCTCTGTGCGCGCTAAGAACGCGATCTCGAGCCGCCTATTCGAGAGATGCATGAGACCGAGCCACGCTCGCCAAGTCTCTAATCAGAGATATTGAAGGTAACTCGGGACCCACGTCACTGCCAGCGCGAGGCCAGGTATTAAGAAAACTGACGCTTCTACATATGATATGTATGTCCTGCTTCGGCTCGGCCCTTTCTTGTGCTCCCTCTCTTCTGTCAATATCTATGCTCTCTTTATGGGATTGAAACATGTCACTCTGCCTAACACATGGAATTGGACATCTTTCCTTGGCTAGAATAGCTAAGCGGATCTAACTCTATCTATTCAGTTTAACGATTCCGTTTTCACTAATAAATAGTAGGATCGAAGATAGTCGACTGTAAGGAGAGGAGCGAAGAGTGAGCCCGACGCAAGCTCATTCTGGAGCAATGGAATCAGGAAGCCCTTTCTTTCACGGCTGTCGAAGAGCAAAGAATCAAGTCAGTCTTTGCCCTTTTCCTTTGGAAGCTGCTTTCCTGCTTTAGTGTCTTGCTAGCCATTCCATTTCAATGTCTTACGCATAGTGGCATGCTCTGTAGACGGAGTAAGAAAGATTCAAGGAGCGCAGGGCGATCTGCTTTTACGACTGAGCTCTCTCGCTTTCTTAAGGAATTTCTAGAGTCATATGGGATGGCTATGCTTTCCATGGGTTCAAATCTTTTCTTTGGTTCGTTGGGCTCGGTTGTTTCTTCTTTCTATGGTGAGCAGTAAATGAGACTGGGAGTTGGATTTCATTTTCTTTATGACTTTCGCTCGGCTTAAAGAAGGCAGAACTCAACACGGCAGGTAGCGAAGTGACTTCCGGATCTGGATTAACTGATTGAGGAGTCTTCCCGGAGAAAAGGCACCGATCTGACTTATTTAGAAAGCTAGAACGGAGAGGGAACACCCGGTTAAATATGGTTTGCTGGTACAGAATCCGTTGCTATTGTACTTGGCAAGTAAGCCCAGAAGGAAGAAGTCGTAGCTGCTACCGCTACGTGGGCTTCTTCTTCTTAGTCTGCTCGAAGGGAAGGTCAGTAAGAGTAGATAGAATAGAGTATGACATAACCAGAAAGTCTGTGGTATCTTTAGCCAATGTCTGTGATTCTAGAACAAAAGAATTCAACTAAAGTAGAGTGATAGGATGCAGCAGAGGTTGTACTTTCTCTTCCCAGGTATGGGCGGGGAAAAGCAATTTAGCATCAGCATGGATTAACCAGAGACTCCGAGGAGTCGTCATGTTTGTCCATAGTAATGATTCAGCCAGCAAGGGAAAGGCCACTTTGCGCAGTGGAAAAGGAAAGAGAGCGTCGAGCACAGCTGTGTCACCAGCAATCCTTTTTCGTTTATTGGGAGACTGAATAAGGCTTTGTCAAGCAGGCATGATTGTCGCGTCGATCGACAGTTGAGAAATCCTATCTCCGGGGCCCTCACTTTAGGCTATCTTTCACCGTTGACAGACATGGTTCAACGTGACAGGTACGGTTCCTCAATCAATAGATGACTCAAGGTTGTTGTTTTCAATCTGGTATGGGGAAGGATGACAGAGCTGATTAAACATTTGTGTGGGTCTAGCTTGAGAATTGCCCTTTCTTTCTCATCTCGATCTGCAAGGCTTCACTACTCGTTCGCTTGAGGGGTTCAGTTGTTAGTTGGACTAGCGCTTCTCCTCGCCTATGAAAGAGATGATTTATCGGCCATAGTGAGATATGAGTGCAATCTTGACCTCCTCCATTTGGAATCAGATGAATCGAACTGAGGAATGTAAGCCAACCGCCGGTCCTAATGGGATTCTTAAAACGAATCTTATTAGTGGCTGGGGATAGTCTTACCAAGGAGTCGTGCATAGCCGTCTACTTGTATGCGAAGGCTGTTAAGCGGTTGTATAGGAAGTCGGGGGTTTGTTCCTTGCTTTGTATCTGAAGCAATGTGCAAGCTCCATACAGATTGCCTATGGAGGTGATCGGCGACCACTCGATCGCTTACCAGTTCCGGTCTCTTTGACCCGGTCTGGTTTCCCTCGTATTATCCAATTTTTTATCCGTCGTCAGATGTATAAGAAGGATGATAAGGCAGATATGCTAGTCAAGATTTTGTTGTCCCTCTTTAATTTATCTAAGATTATCTTATTAGCTAAACGAATGGATTTCTCAACCTTTGCTTCCATTGTCTCGCGATCCAGAAAAGGTGGTCCAAGCCGTCAACCGGGTGGCGGAAACGCTGCCCCAGTTGGTGGGGAGGTACCTACCTTGGGTTTCACAGATCCCCCTTGATGAAGGGGTTACGTGGGAGCCAACCCGGAAGGCTATACCTAATTCTCCTTACCTCTCCCAACAATTGAGACTTCCGACTATCGAATCAGAGCTCTAATGTATCTACGCTAGATCTTTATAATAGCAGTCTCTTATGGCAGTCGCTCTTCTTGATGCTACCCCTCGGTCAGCCTTTCTTTGGCTAAGCTGATTCAGATCGATTTATTAGAGTGAACTTTGATCTCCTTTACTTGATTGATAGGAAAGTGACCTTGGCTATCTTACGAAGAGCCTAACTCTATCATAAAAAAAATGGACACTAAGCGAAGAATGCAGACTGGACTAAACCAAGGGCACTTCTGGAAAGGTTCCTTTGATAGGAAGATCGGTACTTGAAGTCAGAAAGAGGTAGAGATGAGATAGTTATTGCAGCTGAAGGAAGCTAGCCACAAGGAAGGAGAACTCTTAGATCCGGATCCCAGTCCACGACTCTCTATTATCACCCCTTTCTGGTCTCTTCTATCAATTAATCATGGGAGTGACTTCCATTACATGAGCAAAGAAGCAAGGCTTTCCTTGTGTAAGCGAATCCCCATTAAGGATATAAGAGTGGTCAGGAGTTTGTGCAAGGCAGTTTTATTTATAATGTTTAGTGAGGTATTGATTTCCTAGGGTAAGCGCAGTGTCTTGACTTTCAAGCCTTTAAGTCTCTTGGGTAAATAGGGATCCTAATCCTAGGCAAGCTAGTCAGTTAAGTTTCTCTTCATTTTCCGAGATACAGTTCCATTCCTTCTGCCTTCTCCAGGATTTGACCCTTAGCTTTCCGCTGAGCTGAGGTAATCCCTGAAGCCCCCCTGCTTGCAGTGGCAGTTGCCAGCAAGTAAGACAGTGAAAGCTATGGCTAGGGATTTTCTGCTTCTGACAAGGAGAGGAATCCTTTTGGACTTTAGCTTCTCCCTGGTAGGGAATACGATTCCTTTACCCAGTTCTCTTCTCTTTCTTTAGAAGCAGTATAACCATATAGTTATAAAGCGGGATTTTTTCCATTGAGGATAAAGTTAGCTAGTCTCAAGCAAGGCAAAAGCAACTACAATTGAAACTGACTCTCTAGGGTCAGCGACTACCCTTAGCGGCACTGCTACGGCAATAACAAGGAAGGACTAGTCGAGATGAAGGGACACTTTCATTGTCTATAAAGGGAAAGGGCAAAGAAACTCCAACGACTGACTCTGGCTATAGGGATGTGACAGAATTCCCTGGGAGAAATCCTCCCACTGCTATTGTAGTGGCTTAACCTTTTTCGATGGCAGAAGCATTGGATGCCCTTTTTTCTCCAACACTAGATGCGCTTGATCTAGCCCTCCCTTGGAACTAGATCGCTAGCTTGGAAAGAAAAGAAATCTATAACTGGCTTACTTGCGGACTTAGCAATGGCCATTAGGAGCACTTCTACAAATATTGATATTGGGAATGCCACTACTTCAACTACTGCTTCAATGGAATACCAGAAAAATGGAATTACGAAACTCATACTTCCGGAAGAAAAGCTATATCCCTTAGGAGGGATATCTTCTCGTGAGCCCTAGAATCAGTTTGCCTAAAATCACTTGATGGAACAGGCTCGGCTGGATCAAAGCACTTTTTTCTGACACTCGCAACTAACTACTCCCCTGTACATATAGGGAAGACCACTACTGAGACTGGAACTCACAGGCCTCCAACGGTAACTTCAACTCCAGGTAAGGCGGAAGCACTTTAGGCTTAGGACGATAAAGACATCTTATACACTAGCTTTTGACCTAGAACCAGCTGACTTAACAGATGGATTGGCCTTGCCTACTTCAATGCCAATTGATAGCGGGCCTGGACCAACATCGAAAGAAAGTGCAACTTCTGGAACTGCTCCCTTAAAGAAGAAATCTCCATTCACTGCAACTAAAACCTCAGGAAAAGTTATCTAGTTAGACCTTCCTGGGTAAAGATTACTAAGACATGGAAAGAAATCTAGCTATTAGTGCCTTATATCTAGCCCCTTACTTTATCCCTTTGGCTTGAAATATCACTTTACCTACCCTCTCAAGTCTCGCCTCTGTCGCCTTCTACCAAGAAGGAAACTATTCACTACTCATATGGCTCTCGTAGAACAAACTACTGAGACGAGTAGACTATCAGGTGAACAAGAACTGGGGGAGGCATCCTACTCTTGGGAGAAATCCTACACACCTTAGACAGGGTAGGAAGAGTAATCTTAAAACTTCAAGCTCTCAAAACAAAAGGTATATATCCTTCTTAGCCTTATACAATCCCCGGATAATTTACTTACCCCCTGTTTCCCCTTTGACCCTTAATAATGGAGGACTTATTTACACAAAACCTAAATCCAAATCAAGGAATCCAATTACAGTAGCTCTAATTGAATTGGCTGGCTCTCCTACCTGGGATCCCAACTATCATCCATATCCGTTTACCCTACCTGCTATCCAAAGTCCTTCCACCTGTTACTCACTCTCCGGAGGGAGATGGATGGATCGTGCTTGTGCTATCAAGCCGAAAAATGACTGCTTTCGAGCGGTATTCACGGAAAAAGATTGAATGGTTGTAAACAGATTCGCTAGTTGGGTCAATTGGCACTCTTTCACTAGTGATTGTAAGCTAGGTGCCCTTAAATGACAGGAGGGGAAGAAGCTCTAACGGAAGCATCCAATCAACCGGGAATCCCACCTTTCAGATTCTACATCTGCTACTGCTGGAGTGGAGAATGAATCTACTACCTGTGCCAGCAAACAAATACTAAAAATAAGAAAGGGCTAGGTGTCCATGCCACCAACCAACTCCTGAAAGAAAAACAAGAGCTTCCCCGGCAAACCACTAGAAGTTACCCATCGAGTCGAGCAATGATCCAATTGGAGAAGCAAGCTGCTCTTTGTCACCCCATTTCCCCGGGGACCAAGAACAAGCTCCAAAGAAGAAGAAGGACTTCTCGCAATCTCAGGTACAATGGCTAGTTGGAAAGCCTTTCAATTCAAGCCAATCTCTTGATTCACATTCATGGGAAACCGTTGCAACCGATCCTGCATACCAATCATCCGCCGCTTACAGTAATGGCACTAAGCCAAGGTTTCTATGGATTCAGTCCTGTGGAAAAATACATATATTAGGTAGGGCAATTCAGTTAGTAGTGTCACCGGTCAATCCTTGGGACACTAGCGAGTCCGTCCTTAACCTAAAAATTGGGTCCATGAAGCCTTAGATACTCCAAGCCTCAATCTTTATTGTCCTTGAACCCAGACCATGGAAGTATGGTTATAGTCCCATTCCATTAGTGGGATCCATAGCTCACTGGTCTCTTTCCTAAAGCCAGCAAAATAAGAAGGTTTTCGAGGACTACCCCAAGCCTACAAGTAGGCAGGACTTTCAGTTACAATGTCTAGGTTGGGCAAGCTTGCATGCCCCTACTCCCAACAAGTTGCTGGTCGGGATCGTGAAACTATCGCTGTTTGGTCATAAGGATAATCGTTCTTATCTTATTAGGTCAGGGGCGGCCGGCCCGGGGGTTACCCGCGATTGGTAATGGCATAACCAGAAGAGGAGTAGGGGAGACAAGGTTACGCGCTGGGTAGCGCAGCGCATCTGTTTCGGGTACAGGGGCGACGAGGGGTGCTAACCCGGCCACCCAACCCAGCGGGTCAGGGGCGGGCCGGCCATAGGTTCGAATCCTGCCACCTTTCTTGTGGATCATCCTGTGGTTACCGGATGATGGGAATAACAAAGCAGAATTTTTTTTTATGAGCACAGCACGAAATGTCAATAATATATGAATTCTTTCATTTTTCGTTATTTCCGGGTCTTTTCGTTGCATTCACTTACAACAAGAAAGAACCACCAGCGTTTGGTGCAGCACCTGCATTTTGGTGCATTCTTCTTTCTTTCCTTGGTCTTTCGTTCCGTCATATTCCTAATAACTTATCAAATTACAACGTATTAACCGCTAATGCACCTTTCTTTTATCAAATCTCAGGGACATGGTCTAATCATGAGGGTAGTATTTTATCATGGTGTCGGATCCCACGTTTTTATGGATTCCTTCTTTGTTACCGGGGTCGACCCCAAAGCCATAATGTCTCAAAACGAGGAGGCCATAGAGAAGTTTTTTATTACTTTGTCTCGAACTTCGTGAAGAACTCCATTCTATCTCTCCCTCGTTACGAACAGTGTGGGGCTGCGCCCCAGTTGTACACTCTTCGTTCCTACGAACCCTTGTTGATTCTTGGAACTCGTTGCCCGCGAAGGAACCGACGCGTTTGACGGGCCAGCCCTTTTTTATGCGCCGCTTTACCCTGAAAGGAAAATGAGCTTTGCTCCTCTGGGTGCTAGGCGCTCCCGTGGTTCGCGAGAAGGAAAAAGAAGGACTCATCCTTTGTTGCATCTGGCGCGAGATGATAAAGAGAGAGCTTCGTCTATCGATGAACAGCGGATTGACGGAGCTCTTGGCATTGCTTTGTTTTTCTCTCCTTTCCTATCAGCGAGTTCCGATCCTTTTGTTCGAAATTTCTTCGTTCGTACCGAACCGCTTGCAGAATCAAATCCTGTTCCACAAGATCCTATATCAGCTATACATCCTCCTTGCATTTATGCCCGAGACGTCGCCAGTGCTATGGCATTTGGATTATGTAGATCAAAAATGATGAACGGGATTGTGGCACTCCACTCGCCGCCAATGCGGAAGGATGCCGCCGAAAAGAAGGGAACGCTGCTTCGCTCTGCTGGATGCGTCGGATCCCGTATAACAAGCGAGCTTTTTACCAAAAAATTCAAACATGTGGTCGCAAAATGCTATCCAGCTCTTTTGTTGCGTAGCAATAGAAGCCTGCTCATGCTGCTTTGGCGGCGCTTTTTCGCCTTCTCTTCGCTCTGGACAGGAGCGCTAGTGGGCACGGGGAGGGAGCAGGCGAAGCGTGTCGTTCGTACGAACAGAAAGATACCACTACTTCGCCTCTTTGCTGAGCGCCGGCGCGAACACAGTGGTATCTGACCAGGACCAGGAACAGATTCGAATTTGGATCTTGACATGTCGGTGGTTTTTAACCGTGGGCATCATGCCAGGAAGTTGGTGGGCTCATCATGAATTAGGTCGGGGTGGCTGGTGGTTTCGGGATCCCGTAGAAAATGCTTCTTTTATGCCTTGGGTATTAGCCACAGCTCGTATTCATTCCGTAATTCTACCCTTCTTCATTCTTGATCTCGTTTCTGAATATTGTGACTCTTCCATGCTGTGTCTCAGAACCTTTTTCAATACGGTCCGGATTGCTAGCTTCCGTTCATAGTTTTGCTACAGATGATACACGAGGAATCTTTTTATGGCGGTTCTTCCTTCTAATGACCGGCATATCTATGATTCTTTTCTCCCAGATGAAGCAGCAGGCATCGGTCCGTAGAACTTATAAAAAAGAGATGGTTGTGGCGCGAAGTACTCTTGTGTACTCCGTCACTCGGCTCGCGCGCAACCCCGCCCCGTTATGTTATGGAAGAATTGAACTTATTGCCGGGCTGGTTATTCAGAGCCAGCAATTGGCTGCCGGATTTCGTCCCGGCAACTATAAGAAGATCGCTTCGGGGGTCACTGTGGCGTGGCTGAATGTAGAGCAGTCCGCCCCTACTGCGTTTGATCAGTAAATTCTGGATAAGTTCGGCAGATGGTCAAGGTAGCTTGCTTCCCACGCGCCTGCACTAGATGCGCATGTAGTCGTAGTAGTCGGCCCAGAATGCCTCTGTTCTATACTAAAATACTACTTCGGATGAATAGGTCGTTCTCTTACTTGACCATGGCATCGCCAACATGAGTCTGTGTTCGGTGGTTGATAAGCTGCTAGTTGGTATTTAGTTTAGCGCTTGTTATTTCCTTTCACCTTTCCCAACGAGGTGGAGGGCCATCGCAGAGAGTCACCTATCCCCGTAGTTCCGAAGACAGGAATTGGGTAGTAGGGGGCGGCACCCTTGGACCCCAAAAAAGGCTTTGACCTGCTGGCTATTGGAAAGTCTCCATTTACCGCGAAGTGCATAAAGTTGGGGGGCAGAAAGGGATGCCAGGGACAGAGTAACCTCAGGCTTCATTTCATGCCCACGGAAGGAAAGACAGAAGAGCAGCTTTAAGGGCTAAGCAGTTCATATCATATTCTTAGTCAAGGCTCAACTTCCATTTCATCCAAACCAAACCTTCCAATCGGTTCTAATAGAAAGACTTTTTGAAACATCCACACGTAGGCCCTGTAATTGGGACATAGGTAAGGGCATAGGCTTGAGGGCTACTTCAACCTGAAACCAGGCGTCAGACATGCAACAAGTCATGGGGCGTATTTCCTTCTCCGCTTAAAGGGATTCTGCTTGAAAGGGTTCCCAAATCTGTAATATGGGCAGGAGATATCCGGAACTTCCTTCAATTCAAAGGCTAGCTTCTTTGACTCCTGCCTAACAAGCGTGCTACTGGCTTAAGTGATAGCAACTACAGCTACAAACTCTGATACCCTTAGAATCGGAGATCTAACAGCATATTCTATAAACCCTTTCTTTCAACTTAAATTACATCTAAGCCTTCCCTCAACTGTAAAACTATGCTCTTTTTGGGCTTTATTGCTTTCAATACTTACAAGTGCAAACCCGGACTAGCTTGATCACTGGCTTCCGAACCGATTCCCTACCAGACTTGTTTCCTTTCCAGCTTATTTTATTTTTATTTGAAGCGTACCCCTTTTTTTCCTTTTCCACTTATGAATAACGGCTCCATGAGGAGCTTCCTCCGAGCGTGAACAAAACAATAAGTTAGGTCGTTTGATTAGAAAATTCCTACTGTTTGTTTAGGAGATTGATTGAACAAGCCTTATAAATAAAGGCGAAGAAGAATCATCGTGCTAATTTACCGCTCATACAGCTCCCAGCCAACAAGCAGTTAGCCTTCTTTTCCAAGGAATTCCAATGTGGATGACTGGACATCAACAATAACTGGAGCCGAGCTTTCACAAAAACATACGAACCTACCCTATCATTTAAGGGGTACTAAAATCAACGTGTCAATCATCAGAATATAGTTTAGAACTCGAGATGGGATGAATACCCGTTGTTAGAGTTAGATTATCCGCAGCTCTTGGTCTTGGAGGGCGCTATTGAATCTGGTCTGTCTGTAGTAACCAATTCCTTTCCTGGCTTCACTCTATGCCTTCCTGGTGGGTGACTGCTTTCTTTTGTTTGCCTATCCACTGTTGGAGGAATAATAGCTTTTGAAATGGAATCATCATAAGCTGCTATTTAATCTCCGGCTATTGAGCCAAGTGGGACAGAATGAACTCTTACTGTTCTCGTAACCGGTGCCGAAAGCCAGAGCTGACTTTCACGAATAAAGCCCGGTAAGGTGAACTGAGGGTAGGACCTCTTTCATTCGTAGCACGACATGACATAAGCTACTTCTGACAGGCAATATCTTCTCTTTCCAATGGTCCTAGTTCAGTTAGCCATAGCATAGTTAATCCGGACACTGAGGAATGGTTCAAAGACACATGGTATGAGCTAGCGGCGATACATAATGGAATAGAGGATAGCGCGTGAGGTACGGGAGTAGGGGACTTCTTTATTCTCATAATAAACAGGGCAAGAGCAACAGATGGCACGGGATAGTCGCTCTTTCAGATAATGCGATAGCGCCTTGATCGAGCCACGAGGCGAAGGTTAGCACGGTTGAGTACACTTATTCCAGCTAATGAACCATAGAATAGTCATAGTAGTTGGCACAGTCTACCTCTCCCTCGGCAGCTAGGCATAGTTCAAATAGGCATATCTAAGATAGGCCTTCCTCTCTTCTGGCAATATCAACATGGCATCTCAGGCAGGCTGTCACTTCTTTCGGATGCAAGATGAGATAGAGGGCAGTTTGGTAAATCAATGATGAGGGATAGCGCGATTGAGAGTGAAATAACCATAATTAGAGGCTGGGTCCTTTAATTTAAGAGAGAGGGGGGGGGTGGATAGGACGATGTTGGACTATCGGGGAAGGGGGTTAACCCAGGATTATAGAGTAAGCGGCCGACCATTAGTTCAGGGATATTCCTTTCCTCCCATGCCGAGCTACCTGGGCTTCTGGGCCTATGCTATTATGTTGACTAACCATGGATAAGTCCGATTCCCCCACCGTATCTAAAATGGGGGAGACTGAGATGAGCTCATCCGGTCTAGCTCTAGCTTTAGCAGCTCAAGCAACTCTAGCAGCTTCGGACAGAGTAGCTATTTCGGAATAGGAGATTGGAACCCGAACGGGGATTGAGTTTTCTTCCTCTTGTTCCAGTGAATCAAACCTATTCTTTGTGACTGCTCTGCGGGCTTGACTTCTTCAGCTGGGTATGCCCCTATTTTAGCCTTTCCTAAATTCCTTTATTCTTCTGCTTTAGGCTTTAGGGATGGGGTATTCACCTCTGGTAGATATACGGTCACGTCTAGAGGCTGGATAGGTCCGTGCAGCATTTCCTTTATTAGTGCCCTTCTTTTTCTCTCTTTGTGCATTTTTCTTTCTTCCATGCGGAGGAATCCTTTGATTTTTTCAATCAAGAATGACTCATGGATAAATTCACTTATTTGACACGGTTATGAATTCTCTTTCTTGCTTATGATCCACATTAGTGCAACGGAATTCTGTAATCACCGCATTACCGGAAGAAAGCTCATAACCGTAGGCGCTGCAGTTGTAAAGCCAAGAATGGTTTGGGCGCAGCCCATGCCCATTAGGTTTAACATTTTTAGAGATAAAACCTAAAACTGACTAATTTAACATCAAAGAGAAGATTGGCCCTCCCCACTGGAAAGATGTCTTCCTTATTTCAGTCTATCTATAGGCAGATCTCTCTCCAACCCGCCCGGATCAGTCTATTAATAAAAGGAGAAGGATGCCTCACAATTGAAGTTGGTTGGAAAGACTTAGTCTGGTCATCCGATGATGAGATCTCTTATCATAGATCGGACTCTTCCTCAAATAAGATATTAGCTGTGCCCGACTCATAAGGAGGCTAAGTCGCAGCAAGTGAATAAGTTATTACACTTCCTAATGATCATGACTCAAGCTTAGGCACCTGCCTCGATCCGGTTTAAGAATCAAACCTCGCAAATGGTTCTGCTGGACGGGATTTAACCTCCTAAATGGAACAAGATTCTACTTCCGAGTTGGATACGGAGCTTTGCCTTTCTATGGATTTCTATCTCCCTTCCGCTAATTGCTTACGAACCAGGAGGCTGCTGAGGAAGGATTTGAATGCATGCTATGTATTGAATTGAGTATTGAATGGAAGCGGTTTAGTTAGGTACCAGATGACGAGAAAGTCCTAACGTAATGGGTTGTGTACCGGTTGAGGAGTAGGACCCGGCCCTTAGGCCGCGAGGATGAAAGCATAGTACTTTCTATACGTCAATAGGACTTCCTCCTTATATATGAATAAGCGCAAGTTTCCCTTTTGAGAATTAGCTGAACTGCGCGTCGGAAGTATCTCAGGCTAGGCCTTACATCCTGATCCAAGCAAGCAAAGGAGGGAAGGGACCTCTTAGTGGTTTTTGTTCGTTTACCAAGTTCGGCATTAAGGCTTTGCTCTATTATCACGACATGGACTCGGGGACATTTTTTTTTCAATGCCAAGGTGATGATATTTATTTCTGGGGGAAAAAGAGTGATAGCTAGAAAGGAAAGGCAGCGAGACTGAGCCGCTGGTAGGATGGCACTATGCAGCTGGGAATGAGTTGAAACCAATGTAGGGGCACCCTTCCTGAAAGCATTTCCGAAATGCGAGAGGTTTGACAGATGACCGGCGGAATAGCATTCATTCATAGGTATCCTTTCTCTCGGTTATAAAGAATAATGTCTAAAGGAAAGATATTCATATGCCTCTCCGGTTCCTAAGGCGTAACCACGCGATCTTTACTTTAGGTCATCCGGTGGCGTGATTGTAATAGGTTTTTTATACATGTCTGGGCAGGTAGGATTTAATTGAACCATTAACTCAGCTAAGACAAGTGAGGTATGGTTAGCATCATTGGCGATAAGGCATTTTTCTCGTGTGATAGCAAAAAAGGCCTGTGGGGTCAGCTTAATTAAGTTCCTTTGATGTGGAAGGGCTTTCTCGGCAAGAGTGCCGTTATGGAGGTCTGTGGAAGTCATTCCAAGTGCTATGATGGGGAATAGATGGAGGAGGGCGTTGATTGGGTAAACTGGAAAGCTGAAAGGTGCTGGCGTCCTTACAGGATGAATCTGTATAGGCCCTTCCCTCCTATTCATTCAAAGATGGCATAAATGAGTACTTTAGGTATACGCACTCGATGCCTACGAAATGAACAAGCATACGACCTGGGTTCAAGGCAGACGAGGCACGCAAACTGTTTGAATATTAAGCTTTTTTTATGGTTATGCCAGCGATGTACGGACCAAAGCTACCATTCCAAATGCATAAAAGACAGGACCCCCGTCTCTTTGAGCTCTATTTTTCTGAATAAGTTGTTGATGAATGAGTCGTTTCTGACTTAATTTAATAATAAAGTTTTTTTTTAGAACGTAAATGATCTTCGTTTTACGCCAAAGATGAGCTTCAAAAGACACGTTGGTCTGTCGCCTTCATAAGAGTAGGAATGATAGGTCAGTGCGCAGTTCTTTCATTCCCAAGTCAGCTAATGAAGGCTCGCCTGTCTTTGAGTGTGCTTTGCGGAACTATTCTATTCATCTATCCCGTTCTCCTCCGTTCCGTTCTGGCCCTGTCGTCACCTATTGAGAAAGCAGCCTCCGTCGCCTCTCTAGTTCTATTTTTGCTTTCCTTCATTGCCTTCACCCAGCCCCTCAAAGTAGAGGAAGCGATCTTATTCATCTGATCTTGGGTTGGCCTTTGAGTTGCCTGATACCGGCTATGATCTAGCTCCATCCATGCTTTCAGTTTGGTTTTTTAGTAATCCAAACAGCAAAAACGTATATACTGGATGGTCAGCAGCGAAAGGAATGGATTTAGTACAATTGATATCTTAGGAAAAAGATGGACAAAAGTCTCGTTCAGTATCAATTGATGAATTGGCCTGTCAAGTAGGATAAGACAATCCGTTTCGTTTTATAGAAGGGCAGCAGCTTTCTTCGAAGAAGTTGTTGCAAGTAGTTTGACCTATGGATTGATTCCTCTTCTGAAAGCTAGTGAGTTAGGATGGCAGTTAGTCAGCTAGGCTTTGAAGCAGTTGGCCTGTAAGCCAGTCTGATTGCCTTTTCACTTTCCTCCTCTTTTTCTTTTTAGTTCATTCATTATTACCGAATATGCTAGCGAGCGGAATAGCTATTCTGAAGCTACAGCTTTACTGTAAAATAGATATCTCTTTGCTCTTCAGCCAGGAAGTCCGAAAGCAAGTAACTTGTAGGACAGGTCAGTCACCTGTAGTTCTAGTTTTGTTGATTGGGAGGACAGCCCGGTGTTGAGACCTTCCTTCTCGGGGATTCAAATAGATAGTCTTTGGAAAACATCAAACATGAAAGATGAATATCCTCCTTCGATTCTAAGCCAATTCCATTCTATTTGCCGGCGTTCAGTTAAACTAGAGGACAGCCTTTCCTTTACGCTAAGACTAAGAATGGGGCATTTAGCCTATTGTATTGAATCCGCAGCAGTCTCAGTAGGAGTAGCACGTTTTCGATCAGGAACAGCGGATAAGCTAACAGAATACGATCTTTAGCATCCTAGCAACATCCTATCGTTCCTCAGCCTAGTTTCTATCTATTCATTCTATTCTATTAGATTGATCTCAAGGGCACATGAAAAGTGTTTGGTAATGTAGAGGTAGAAATGTTTCCTAACAAACTAAGATGCATTTGAGAGCTGTCAGCGGTATGAGAATATATTAACGGAAGAGATTTGGCGGTGATGGTGTGGTGGCTACGGAACATATTGTTTCTTTTCAACAATATGAAGATGAAGTCATATGATTGGATTGCAGCAAGCAGAATCAAAGAACAAAGAGGCAGAAGTACCTGGAGTGACAGATAGGGCAGAGGAAGTAGATGTACCAGATAGAGTGAACTGCCTTACCTTACGAAGGGTAGTGGATCAAAGCACTTTCTTATCCTTCTTTCTTACTATACTGTAATATCGCACAATCAATCATCAGGATTGGCACCTTTCTCAAGCCAAGCTAAAGCGGGTATATACTTCTATTTGACATAGGAAAGTCAGAGTCTTTAAACCATTAGTAAGGTGCGGCAATCACGTGTACGACGGGCGAAAGGGAAGCAAGCATCACAACTAGCCCGCCACAACAGTTCCACAGGCACCATCGGACCTGGAAAGAGATTACATGGTCGAGGCGCCACAGCAGCTTGGAATTGACGTCAGGTCCTTAATTAGGCCGAGTTTGTTCTCTTTTTTGGTGAGGAGAAGAAGTCGACTATTGAGCATATAGCTCGGTTCTCGGTCCAGTGCGGGGAAGCTAGATCCAAGGACTACCTCAAGTTGAGACTGTTTGCCAACTCTCTTACTAAATCGGCCTTCCCCTGGTATAGGAACCTCCCTCCAAACTCTTTGGTACGATCTGGAAAGCAAGTTCCATGAGCAATTCTGTAGGGACATTACAGTGTCCGATTTGTTTGGCAAGAGTGACTCAGCTCCAACGGTCGAAAAGTACATCGCGAGGAGGAAGTTACTTGTTCAGCTGTAAACTCTGCTGTTCTTGTTTACGACTCTACTGCTATTGATTAATCCGCTGGGATTGGAATGCTTGACTTGCTTTCAAAGCCTTTCTAGGCTAACTCTTAACTAAGTCCCAACAACGGCTAGCGAAGATACTTTATTAAGGCAGCGAATGACCTGAGGGTAGGCAACTCAATAGAATAATCCAGCAGCCTGGCTTAAAGTCTAGGACTTCCTAACTGCTTGATTTAGAAGTCTTATTTGTGTTATAATACGGGAATGAATCGCGGTTGATAATTGCTCGGGAATTCTTTTTTAGTAACTTTGCCAGGTTCTAGGGGGCTACTCTTCTTTTTTGTCAATTGAGCCGCTTTCCCTCATTCCACTCGCCTCTTCACGAACTTGTACAATCGATGCCACAAAGATAGTCAACTCCTATTATCGAAGAAATAAGGAAATGGGCCCCGATTTGGCACCAGATACCCGGAGGTGTGGAAAGAGCAGCGGTGAGAAGCGGTAAACGCATCAAAAAACGATTGTTCGTGAAGGTTTCACAGAAAGACCCCTTGGTTCTGGCAAACAGATCACAATTACAGGTACCTGAGAGCATACCGATGGAATGAACGAAATACGAACAGTTAGCATAATATGGTCATAGATCTTAGGTTGTAACTTGATCATGAGCGAATTTGTTGATGTTGCACCCACGAAGTATAGAAAGTACCAAACATTGGGAACTACCCGGGGAAGAGTTAGGAACAGGAACAAGGAGAAGCGAGAACCACTTAAATAGAGGAATCGATTGTATTTCCTCCTTTGTTCCCGATAGCAACTGGGGATCAAAAAGCACCAAATTTGATGACTTATTAAGGGAAAGACGAAGTAAGAACATGCTATTGAAGACGTTGCAACATATGTCGGGGAGGCCTCTGTTGATTGTGTACAAACAAAATACGAGTCCAAAGACAGGGTAAGAAAGGGTTTAGCTAATGGAGATATTAACTCTTCCGGGAACCAGTAACGCGTAAACCATGTCAAACCAAGACCGATCAATATCCGAACGGAACGGATCCGAACTTCTCCTAGAATAGTTTCCGGTGCGAAATGAAATTCATACATAGGATATATATGAGTAATTCAAAGGATAAATAGAAAGATAGAAGAACAAGAATGATCTTTTAGTTTTCCATGTAGCCCGTTATCTCGCGCCATATTGGACTTTTTTGGTTGCCTATACACTCGTGGACTCGTTGAATATGCCGTAACCGCTGTTGATTAGACGTGAAGCGGTTTAGATCGGCAAAGTAGGCATCAATGCCTCTGGCAATATCTGCTTCTTCTTTGATGTTTAGATTTAGGTGTCCTTCCTTATATAAGGACAAAGTCTTTGTTACAATAGCGGAAATTCTGCTTTCGCAGAGATTGAAATGCCGCTCCGTTAACCGCCACTCCTTGGACGAGAGAAGGTCTTGCCATTGCTTTCGTTCCACAGCCGTCCAAATCTCATTTTGGGAGACCTCGCCTTCGACCACCGAAGAAAAAGAAGTTCCTTCCACGGGTGGATTCCCGGGAACCTGCGGTAGCGTCCTTTGCCCCGCGCTCGCCGAAATGTCGTGAAATCCTTGTAAAAAAGGTTCGACCATACTGAGAAGTTCATCTAACATCTCGAATTTCTCCATTCTCGTCACGCTTTTTCATTCACGATTTTATGTTCTCGTCGCTTCTTCCCCTCGTTCCTTTTCTCTTGGACATCTCACTTGAAATGCAATCAATGCATTCATTCTTTTCGATCTTGTACCTTAACCTTAGTACACTTAACACCAACCCAATCTCGAAAAGAATCAGTACAAGGAACTCTACCTCTTCACGAAGGTGCGGCGCTTCCCGCTAACAGCCTTCTTCTCTTACGAGATTTCGTCTTTGATGAAGCCCTCCTAAGACGAGAACTCAAGGCTAGAAGCTACCACAATAACTGCAAATGGATTTCCGGAACAAAGAAGGAAGCAAGGGGGAGAAGTGGATGAGAGAGAGGCTTTTCTATGCTCTCTATGCTATTCTCAATTGCCTAGTCTCGGTTCAAAGACAGTGGAAGAATCCATCCATCAGCCTTTCTATCTCCACAGCGCTGACCTGCACTTTCCACCTAGTTCACTGACCTCACGAGTCTGATTTTGCTCTCTATTGTCCACCAAGGAAACTCCACTGCGACTGAGCGATCTGACCTCGGTATGGAAGGACTCTTGACTTACTCTGAGACTCAGTCTTCTGACTTTATATGAGGAGGTGGTTGAATCAATAGCTATAGTAGACACGCTACGATCTTTCTTTTCTTAAGAAATTAGGGCTTTGTTCCCCTTTCAAATTCAAAGACCGTCTGCATCCACCGGAATATTAAATTTAGGAAAGGTCAACAGGATCGTAACCTTCGCTTTCTCCAGCCTGCTTTGACCCACTTCCTTAGCTACCGAGCTCCCAATCAACCCCATTGAACTGACTGACTTGCTTAACGCGTCTGTCTGGAAAGCCAAAGACAAGTGCTTCCTATACCGAGCATTCATGAGTGCATATTGAGAGAGATGGTGGCATATTGATATATCCTCCTCAATGCTATACTGCGCGCTTATCACTCTGTATTGCACGACTTGCATTAGGTTCTCTCTTTGACGGAACGGATAAACCTAAAGGTCCTTAGTTACGGACAGTTAGACCTCATCTACAGCGCCCCCCGGCCCTCGAATAGAATGACGTATGAGAGAAAGCTGCTCGTAAGCGGCTTCCTTTTTTCTGTTCCACCACTACAGAAGGAACTTGTCCTTGTCAGAGACTAGTACCTTCTAATCTTTGGAAAAGGTAGAACGGGTTCTTTCGGACAGAGTCTTACGATAGGTTTCCTTTCACGCTATTCCCTTTATACCTTGAATGGACTGAGAAGCGGAAATGCCGTTTAAGATGATTGATTGCTTTGGCTTTGCAAAGCTACTCATACTACCGAATATTCTGTTCTAGGCCACCTAGATCGGATCGGAAAGAGTATGCTTAGTCGGTTGAGTAAAGATCTAATATTGGTAGAGTTACTTCGCTTCGTTCCTCACTCTAACAAGTAATCAAGCTGACTACCTTATGAGACTCGAAAATAAACTGATCAAATCATAAAGAAGTAGTCTTTCAATTCCACTCTAGTTCACCTTACGCTATTCTTTGCTCCTCTTCCATGATGAAGCGCAGCTATCCCCTTTATGTGTAAGCCCTTCCAAGGGGAGACTATCCCAGGGGCACACCTGCAGCCAGACCACCCGGCCTTTCTTTGTTCGAAGTCAGTGTTCTTACGACAAAGCTGGATGCCCGATCTTTATTTCCCGAGCTCTTGGTCCTCGGTCCTACTTCTGCGGTTAGGCAAGCTTGACTCTTAAGAGACTGACTTGGGCATAGAATCTCATTCCCACTAGATCCACTGAAGCTATATTGGCATATCTCTTCGAACCTTCCCATCCGGTGAAAGCCCGCAAGCCTTTTTTAGTTAATGGACGGCTTGGCTTCGAGAAGAGAATTGTTTGATCCCGCCCAGGGGCTAAAGCTCATCGGCCCATTTCCACTAATAGACAAGCCACAATTAGAAAGTTTTTCATTCTCCTATACCGGAGAAACTAATAAATAATAGGCTTTTTCAAGGCTCGTCCTAAAAGCGGGTCGATGCCTAAAAACACGGGGTTGAGTCAAATGTATTATTTTATAAGCTAAGGTTTTCCCTTCCATAAATAAGGTTTATTTTATGCCCTAAAACAGGCTATTTCATCGTAACTCTATTAAATTAAGCGCTCCTACCCACTGATCCATTTCCATCCCAGTCCGCTTGATTTGAGAAAGAATTAGAGCCGAAAGGACCAGATCTCTCATACGTGGGTTGCCCGCGTATCCTCGTGGATTCTCCTCGTTCATAGATAGATGAGAACAAAGAGAGGTCTCAGTTAGAATAGTTCTTCCAAAATCTATTCGCGAAAGACTTGAGTTACTGGTACCAAAACCCGTACCCAACGGCATCAGGAAATTAGATCCTCAGAACCGAAAGTCGAAGACTCGCTCCTACATCTCGAACTCCTCAAAGGACGTTATTCTGATTGGCCCATTTCGTCCCAAAGAGACCGGACAGGCTCCAAGCTTTCAGGAGGATTGATGAACCGCCTGGGCCTCAAGAAAGACCATCAATGATGACGACTTCCGTCCGAAGCAAGAAAAGAATTGGGCGGAAGGTCCCATCCCTGGATACCAGGTACATGGCAACAAGGAAAGCGGCTAATCGGCTCCACTCTCTGAAGGCGCACCATCTTTGGTACCATGATTGTCGTTGTTGAAATACCGCTTAAAGCATTCTTTCTAGATGCAAAAAGAAGAGAAAATGGTTTGGCTTTACCACATGCGAATTGAAGAAGCTTATTTAATTCATTTCCTTACCAGCTTTAGTAGCATAGATAGGGCCTTCTAGGCATGAAATAGGGGAACTCCACTTCTCAGGTATCCGCCTCAGGTTTTGTCAGTGAGATAAAGATCCTGTTGTGGAAATTCCCAACTGGATTAATCTTTGATTCGATGTAGCACAGGATGGAGTGGGGAATTCAGTTGACAAGGCCGCCGACCGGAAACTACCTGGGAAAGAAGCTAAGCAAGGATCTATTTTAGCATTTCGGATCGGACCATCCGCTTAGTAGCCTGGAACCCTTTCTATGAAAGAGGGGGCAACGGGGTAGAAGGTAGTGGGCATGTTCACTCGGTCGAGAGAGACCAGAGGAGTCTAGAGAGTCCGAGGCCTCGGTCTTATCTCTCTTTCTTACATTCTTCTTTGAACCTCCAATCCAATCAATCAACTTGTCTACTTGCTTATCGGCATTCGTTGCCACTTGGGCGGAGCTGTTGACCCCTTCTTCGACCTTGAGGGAAGCAAAAGAACAAGACTAATGGGCTCACCCGTGGGAAGAACCCTATAAAGCCTAGAACCCCAGTAAAACAGCGAAAAACGGACATCGAGCAAGGGCGCTAGCGCAAGACAAAGCGGGCAAGAAGGAAGACGAAAACACAACTACCGGTCTTGGAGGTTGGGTGCGCTATGGGGTCTTGTGCGCCTAGTCTGCGATAATATGGGTATCGGTCTCGGTTCTGTCTTGAGCTTCGTCCTTTATCTTAGAAGAAGGAGCGTAGGTTGGTTGAGCACGAATAAGTGGTTGTCTCTTTCTTAAGAATATAGGAGTTCGTCTCTTTCGTTTTCGCTTTGGTGAAGTACTGTCCGAAACTTCCCCTAATATGGGCATGTACCACTTCCAGTCAGGGAAGCCATCTAGAAGAGAACACATTTGCCTTACAATGGAAGGTACGTAGCTAGACTGATAGAGAAACTTATTATTAGAATAAGACTCTGTAAACAAAGGATTATCCAACAAAACAAGCGAAAAAGACGGTCTTTGCCCGTGGTCGAATGCGCCTTTCCCACGCCACCCCTCGACCTAAACAAGCCCCCAGGAACCATCCACTGTGGATGATATCTCTAAGGATAGAGCCCCAGCTCTTCAAGAAAGACGAAGACTTGGAGAAAGAAATAGGTAAAGAAAGAGAATAGCGGTACAAGTTTCTGGAAAACGAAGGCAGAGAGACTGATTCTCCATCCCCTTCTTTGTATACCACCCTTTCCCTTTGTAGACTGACTGCTATTTCTCTTATTTAGCCCTTAGGCAAGCGAAGTGCTTTTCGGGTGAGGACTTTCTCTTAAGAAGGCTTGCTCTTGTTGTTCCCGGGAGGACGGTGCCTTACTCGACTTCTAGAGGAAGGTGCTGCTCTCCCCATAGATAGTCTTTACTTTTGGCTTGAAGCAGCGTCTAAAGGTAAGTGCCCACGAGAACCCTTGGTGGCTTGGGCGTTGGGAGTAGATGTGAATACGTTTTCAGAGGCAGAAAGCGGGGCAAAGCCAAGGGCTGAAGTCGTTGATACAACTCTTCGACAAGCCTACCCATCATCAAAGCAAGTCTATGCAAGAAGGCCAAGGTCCTGTCCTCCGGATCTATCCAAATTCAAAGAGTTGGGCTACATAAAAGATCCTATTCTGAAAGAAATAGACGCATTTTTCATTCAGGCAACAAGCAAACCCCATCGATATGTCTTTCTTTGATGGTTCATGTAGGCTTGGGTCTTTCATTCGCCGGGGCACCCTGTGGGCCAATGCGTATAAGCTGGGCTTTCTTAACGTGGCTCATTTTACGACTCCGTACATGGATGTCACGACTCCATTGGCATAGAATATGGAATCTTTTTCTACGTAAGCTGGTTGTACAAAGTTTGTTACAATGTGATTCGGGTATATTTTGTAGCTCCGCAAGGTAGCCAGAGCCAGCCAGGTTTTCATTAAACAGGCATGATAGTCTTCAACCGCAGAAAAGTAGTGCGGAGAACTAGCCAGAAGTGTGCCTGCCATCAAATTCGGTGACGCATGGCGGGATTCCTCTACCACTCTATAAATGGAGGCTCAATAAGTGTCTTCTTCATCCAATTCAAACCAAAGAAATTTCGTAATAGCACGTATAGCTATGGATGTTGCAACTGCCAACAGGCTTTCCGCAATTGATGCGGAAATGCGTCAACTGCAACAGGCGATTCAAAACCGCCGGAGAACTCTCAATTTCTTTTTAAGGAATATTCGAGCGGTAGATTCAGCTGCGGCAGACGAACGCATTCGCACTTCCGAAGCAAACATAAGGAATTTGGAGCAAAGGCTGGAAGTGCTGGCGGAGGAGCGGCTCGGACTCATTGCGGAGGCTGTTGCCCGGCTGTCACACTCGGTGACAGGGAAGACTAGAAAAAATAAAAAAATGTAGTTCCTTTATCTTCTTTCTACCTGTTAAGGCCTATCCTTTGACTTATTTCTGTTTCGAAAATAATTAATGTAGTTAGCATAACATAATGCTTTTAAAGCTCGAGTTCTCTAGGAAAGTCATATGTGGTTGTTTATGTAATGTAGTAGTAATGAATAAATCTTTTGGATAAATGTTTTTTCTCGATTTATAGAAGGACGGATTATATTGTTTTGAACCTTGCTCGCATAAAGTCGGATTTCCATTTCTATCCAACAATCAGGATGGATAGAAAGACATACCATCTGCCCTTTGATTCTCTGGCCGAGTTGGAATTGCAAGGGGGAAGAAGTTTTTACAGAAGTAAGTGGGAATTGAGAATAATATAAGAAACTTATGCCTACCGGAAAGCTCAGTAGGGGCTGAGCTAGACAAGCAAGCAACTGTCAGCCCTCCAAAGAGGCAGGGGAGAGATCCTTACCAATACATTTTAGATCCGGCTTAAAAGACAAAGCAAAAAGCATCTCTTACAAATACAGATATCGATTCAGTGAGCTAGCCCGCTACAGATGATTGCTGCCTTGCACTTCCAACCGGAAGATAAGATGCCAGGGACAAATGACTTCAAAAAACCGATTATTTTCACAGATCTGCTAAAATAAACAAGCCGATTTGAGATCGGAAAGGCAACATCTATCGCAAACCTTAAACTCGTGATTGAACTAAATAAAGGAGGCCATGAAGAAGGTTTTTCTCACCAGCACGAGTAAGAAGTTACTAGCCGCCTACTCTATATCTATAAAGAGAGACGGATTTCGCCTGCCACTCTACCGAGCTAACCAGAGCAGATGAGCATCTCTTTCAAGAAAGGATTGAACAAGTGATTAAACATCTGGCGGGGGAATCGACCTACTTTTTCAGATGATTTGTGGACGGATGGCCAATAGCCAATGCCGTTACCAATTCAACCGATTGAGAGAGAGAGGCCCATGCTTTCCTTAGTTTGGATTTCGAGAGGTTGGTCCGTTTATCTTGAAAGCGATACAATGGCAGGTTATGAAATACATTCAAATGGATGAATCTTATACAGAAAAGAGAATCCTATTATGTGCATTTTGCTTCTGGGCTTAGCCCTATATACCTCCTCCTTCTACCCCTTTCTGACGCTGCAAATGAGAGCAGCAGGAGTTGCTGTACCGCGGAAGAGTGAGTGACTCCTTTAGGCTGGCATGTGTCTTAGAATGTACGATAGAAGTAAAGTGGACTAAGAGCTGTTTAGCGGTACATAAACCTTTGGGGAAAAAGTGTAATTTTAAAATAATACATACCTCTCTTTCTTCCTCTTATGCAGATTTCCAGTTAAGATCATCTTTATACCTAAAAGAAAGCTCTCTTCAGATGCATACGATACCACCAAAAGGGGGAGGTATAAAAGAAAACTTATTGCTGGCTACTAAAAATCTCCATATTTCTTTTTAACTAATCTAAATTTTTAAATAACATCGGCTTTTTCCCTCCGACTAGAAGGGGGATTCTTGTTCGACGGTGGATTCAAGATCCCTCAAATGTGGCTTTGGCTCACTATAATAAAAGTTCTTTTTCATTTGGATTGCAGTAAATCTTTTTCGAGTTAGTTGAAAGACCAAGAATGGCCTCTTTGAATAGGAAGACGACAGACATGCTGGGAAGGAAAAGGAAGGAGATGTGGCCATAAGTAGGTACAAATAAAAAAGTGCGTACTAGTATGGGCGCAATATGCGATTGGAAGCTCGTCTTTGGCAGGTTTCATGATTTGCTAATCCGATCTTGTAAGTTGGCTTATCTTAGGCCACCGGCTGGAGACGATGCGCTTGAAACCCGGGTAGAAATAAGACCAAT
Organism: Pterocarpus santalinus; assembly: GCA_031439595.1. NCBI lineage: Eukaryota > Viridiplantae > Streptophyta > Magnoliopsida > Fabales > Fabaceae > Pterocarpus > Pterocarpus santalinus. The sequence continues at coordinate 3,744 of JAVHNO010000023.1, read as the reverse complement.
CGAAACCTTGGAAGCAACAAATCGAGGGGCGTAAGCTGTTGAATAAGCTGTGGGTCTTGAGGCAGATGTGGCATCTTCTGAACAACCTTCGTTAGGGGGAAAAAGATGAGTGGAGATTCTGAGTAAAGAGATGTTATGTAAAGCGAATTATTTGAAGTGGTTCTTCCCTTTATTCAAGGAGGACTCCGAAGCTGCCGGGGGCAAGAGGCGGGCGAAAAATGCCATTCCGCCAGCTCAAGGCTATGAACCTGCGGCCTCACTTCCACAAGGCCCTCCCTAGTATGGAGATCTCTTTAATCCTTGAGAATAGGCGGAAGCTCGAGACATGTGGGAGCAGTGTCAAAATGCTGCTAAGACTGCTCCTTCATCAAACTCGAGAGAGGGTCCAGGGACGCTTTCTGCTGGCCCAACAAAACTTCCCATCGGTCAATGCATCATCTATCTCGATTGACCGATGCGATTGGATGAGGCACTCTCGAGAATATGACCGTGAGAACAGGCTAGCGTATGAATCCACCAACAGTTTGCCTGTTTAGATAGATAGCAGTAGCGATGCTATCGCGACTGGTTGAGTCGCGGCGTATCGCGGGTGGAACGCGGTGGGAAGAGAGAAAACGCCGCGTGGAGATATCAAAGTCCCACTCCGACGTTTAAACGTCGTTCACTGGACTTTGCTTTGATATCGCGTCCAGTCTATGATCGTATGTCTAGTGAAAAAAAGGGAAGGCCAAGAAATGAACTTTCTCATGCTAATTCTCGTTCGTCCAATTCATAAGCGCGAATTGTTTCTATTTGTGCATCAAGTTGGAAGAAAGCAAAGAACTACAAGTTTGACCTCGGATCCCCATCCAAAAAAGGGGTACGAAGGCAGCCTGAAAAAAAAAGAAAATAAAATAAGGTTCGGTCAAAAAAGAGGCTTTTCAGCTTCTTTCCCCCCTTCCTGCAGCATAGTTGCTTTCAGTTAGCCATTTCAATGTCTTATGTATAGCGGCATGCTCCGTAGCTGGAGTAAGAAAGATTCAAGGAGTGCAGGGGATCCGCTTTTAGACTGAGCTCTTCGCTTTCTAAGGTTGTAATTTAGAGTCATATGGGCATGGCTATGGTTTCCACTTCTTGTCTAGTTCAAATCTTTATCTCTTTGGTTCGCTTTTCCAAAGAAGAAATCAAGTCCAGTCTGGACATTCCCCATAGTAGTGAGAGCCGAAGACCTCGGAGAGGGCGGTATATTTGCCGCGCTCCCTTATGAGCTTTCTTGGCTCACCTACAAGACATGAGTGGTCTCCTTTCTAATTCCTATTACAGGGTTATGCGTTGGATAAGAAAATGAATTCTTATCGCGCGTCTCGCGAACGGACTCCTTAGCTTATTGGCAAAGCTTAGTAGGAGAACCCGACATCTGGGTGCTTCCTCCTTAGTTAGTGCTTTGGAAGTATCCATGGAAATGGATCTTTCAGTGCCCGGTTTCCACAATGCATTGCCCTTCTATAGCTGCATTAGGGGACATTAGATAGACTCCGGTGATAGACTAAGAGAGTGCTAGGTAGTACACATGAAGAGGATTCCCCGCCTTGCTCACAGCATATGACGCGCTAATGATGTCTCCGGAAACGGAGGGGTACTTTGGTGGAAGTTTTCTTAACTTGAGGGAGTATCAGAGGCTTTCTCAAGATAAGAACAGTCGATTTAGGCTGGGAAGCCTTATATGATGATTATATGGCTGCAGTGGGACGTTTACAGACGACGACCTATTATTAGGGACGACGGATTGCATAATTCCGTCCCTTTATGATCACAGGTGACCAGCCAAGAAACTTCACAATCAATAGAATTCTTGATTAACCCAGGTTCCTCAGTAAATTGGATCACTTCTCCGAGAATTTCGGCACCTGGAGCTGGATATACAACATATTCTCCCAGGAAAAGATTGTCATCCTCTCAATAAGAACTAATCCCTTTTTTCGCTTATTCCGGGCCTTTTGGCTAGTTAGTTTTCTTTGACTGGCATTTAAGTCCTCTGAGAGACTAGTGCAAACTCCCTGCCTTCCTTTGTATTCATCCCTTCTGAGATCGAATGAGGTTATTCTTTTATACGAAAAGATCTGCAGCGCTTACTGAGATTCAATCACAGCAGAAAAGAGAACAGCGGATACGCATTCCATTGCTAACATCACACCGGTTACTGATTAACGTCCGACAACAAAGCTCTTATTCCAATGTCTACTCCTACTTTTTCCACTTCGCATATGGGCTTTCTACGGCGTCAACTATAAGTTTGATTACATCGCGTTCAGTTTGAGCTGAAGTAAACTAGGTTTTGCTATTCCTTCGAGCTTCTATTTCATCCCTTAAAGGAGATTCTGGAAAAGATAGAATAGGAAGACGTGTTTCCAGAACAAACAAGATACGGGTTGAGAGGGGAAGTTAGCAAAGTTAGACAAGATTGGAATGGGCATATAGGAAACATGTATTGATGTACCAGATCGGCTAATGCTCCCAGTGTTGATGCAATGTATTCCACCAGTTGACTGAAGACTCTGATTATTGGTATATCGATCGGTCCAGCACGGATTGAAATAGGAGCCGGTTCGACAGGGGAAGCTTTTGAAAACGCAGTGCACCCAGGTAAATCAGAAACGAGATGAATACAGAGGTTAGCAACGAGCATCCCACACCCAAAAGGTGCCCTACACAGGTCTCCTCCTGAAACCCCCCAGTAACTAAGGTAAACAACGTAAAAAAAGCACCCATTTCTGTACCGGTTCCGGAAGAGCGAAGAAAAAGGGGATGTTTTGTTAATAGGAATAAGAAAGTGTTTATAGCCATACCGATATATAAACAAGAATACTCATCCGAGCCGCAGGAACATGTACATACAGAATACGAGAATTTCCACCTTGTTGAAGATCTAATGGTGCTACCCGAAGACTTAAATGAATAGCCATCGCTGTTAAGAACAACCGAGATCCAATGAGAATTAGCGCATAGCTTCTGGTCTTTGACATCAAAAAAGAAGGTTGTAATAACGAAAGGGACATCTGAGAATTTTGTCCTAGCTAGTGGAACAAGAAAGACATGGATCTATATTCAATACGCAATCAAAGGATTTCTCCCTGCGAATAATTCCCCCTGCTTTGTTTTCGCTCCGCTCGTGCGTGGCACTCCTTGCTCGCGGAGCGGCATACCAAAAAAAAGAAAGGTTTTGGAAGAAAAAAAGTAGATTCCCTTTTGTAACCAAGAGCCCATCCTTGATCCAAGCCGAGTTTTCTCCTCCTAAAAAAGCGCATAAGGGGCCACCCTTTTCCCCTTAGCCCTCCTTCTCACTCCCTAACCTAAGGAATGAAAGAAAGGCCACGTCCAGACAACTACCACAAAAAAATAGTAAAACAGGTTTAAAGTAATTTATCTTTGTAGGAGTTGCCCCGTGGGAAGAGAATTTCTTTATTGTTTAGTTTAAAGCAATCAATTTCCGAGAAAAAGAAGTTCCAGAGGCATCCTCCATTCATATCGATTTGGGTTTTTCTGCACCATATTTTGATCTGCCTCTTCTTCGATCCGGAATTCCCAACAAATCCTTGACTCCTCGAATACAATGGGATTTCACACCTGGCAAATCTTTCACTCTACCTCCTCTTATTAAGACCATAGAATGTTCCTGCGAATTATGACCTTCGCCCGGAATGTGAGCAAATATATCATGTCGATTGCTCAATCGTACTTTGGCTATCTTACGTGGAGCTGAATTTG
>JAVHNO010000227.1:0-13121 GCA_031439595.1 Pterocarpus santalinus | reverse complement strand
AAATGCCAAAAGAACGTAAAGGACAATGAGAAACCAATTCCTTGAGGATTAAGGCTTGATTCCAATCAATGGCAAAAAGAACTGAAACGACAAATAGAAACCAATTCATTATGGACTAAGACTTACTTCCAATCAAATGCCAAAAGAACGTAAAGGACAAAGAGAAACCAATTCCTTAAGGATTAAGACTTGATTCCAATCAATGGCGAAAAGAACTTAAAGGACAAAGAGAAACCAATTCATTATGGACTAAGACTTACTTGCAATCAAATGCCAAAAGAACGTAAAGGACAATGAGAAACCAATTCCTTGAGGATTAAGACTTGATTCAATCAATGGCAAAAGAACTTAAAGGACAAAGAGAAACCAATTCATTATCGACTAAGACTTACATCCAATCAAATGCCAAAACGGCGTAAAGGACAAAGAGAAACCAATTCCTTAAGGATTAAGACTTGATTCCAATCAATGGCAAAAAGAACTTAAAGGACGAAGAGAAACCAATTCATTATGGACTAAGACTTACTTCCAATCAAATGCCAAAAAAACGTAAAGGACAATGAGAAACCAATTCCTTGAGGATTAAGACTAGATTCCAATCAATGGCAAAAAGAACTTAAAGGACAAAGACAAACCAATTCATTATGGACTAAGACTTACTTCCAATCAAATGCCAAAAGAACGTAAAGGACAAAGAGAAACCAATTCCTTAAGGATTAAGACTTGATTCCAATCAATGGCATAAAAGAACTTAGGACAAAGAGAAACCAATTCATTATGGACTAAGACTTACTTCAATCAAATGCCAAAAAACGTAAAGGACAATGAGAAACCAATTCCTTAAGGATTAAGACTTGATTCAATCAATGGCAAAAAGAACTTAAAGGACAAAGAGAAACCAATTCATTATGGACTAAGACTTACTTGCAATCAAATGCCAAAAGAACGTAAAGGACAAAGAGAAACCAATTCCTTAAGGATTAAGACTTGATTCCAATCAATGGCAAAAAGAACTTAAAGGACAAAGAGAAACCAATTCATTATGGACTAAGACTTACTTGCAATCAAATGCCAAAAGAACGTAAAAGAGAATTAGAAACCAATTCCTTTGGAATTGAGACTTGATTCCAATCAATGGCAAAAAGAACTTAAAGGACAAAGAGAAACCAATTCATTATGGACTAAGACTTACTTCCAATCAAATGCCTAAAGAACGTAAAGCACAATGAGAAACCAATTCCTTGAGGATTAAGACTATATTCCAATCAATGGCAAAAAGAACTTAAAGGACAAAGAGAAATCAATTCATTATGGACTAAGACTTGCTTCCAATCAAATGCCAAAAGAACGTAAAGGACAAAGAGAAACCAATTCCTTAAGGATTAAGACTTGATTCCAATCAATGGCAAAAAGAACATAAAGGACGAAGAGAAACCAATTCATTATGGACTAAGACTTACTTCCAATCAAATGCCAAAAGAACGTAAGGGGCCAAGAGAAACTAATTCCTTAAGGATTAAGACTTGATTCCAATCAATGGCAAAAAGAACATAAAGGGCGAAGAGAAACCAATTCATTATGGACTAAGACTTACTTGCAATCAAATGCCAAAAGAACGTAAAGGACAAAGAAAAACCAATTCATTAAGGATTAAGACTTGATTACAATCAATGGCAAAAAGAACTTAAAGGACAAAGAGAAACCAATTCATTATGGACTAAGACTTACTTCCAATCAAATGCCAAAGTACGTAAAGGACAATGAGAAACCAATTCCTTGAGGATTAAGACTTGATTCCAATCAATGGCAAAAAGAAAGTAAAGGACAAAGCAAAACCAATTCATTATGGACTAAGACTTACTTCCAATCAAATGCCAAAAGAACGTAAAGGACAATGAGAAACCAATTCCTTGAGGATTAAGACTTGATTCCAATCAATGGCAAAAAGAACTTAAAGGACAAAGAGAAACCAATTCATTATGGACTAAGACTTACTTCCAATCAAATGCCAAAAGAACGTAAAGGACAATGAGAAACCAATTCCTTAAGGATTAAGTCTTGCTTCCAATCAATGGCAAAAGAACTTAAAGGACATAGAGAAACCAATTCATTATGGACTAAGACTTACTTCAATCAAATGCCAAAAGAACGTAAAGCACAATGAGAAACCAATTCCTTGAGGATTAAGGCTTGATTCCAATCAATGGCAAAAAGAACTTAAAGGACAAAGAGAAACCAATTCATTATGGACTAAGACTTACTTCCAATCAAATGCCAAAAGAACGTAAAGGACAATGAGAAACCAATTCCTTGAGGATTAAGACTTGATTCCAATCAATGGCAAAAAGAACTTAAAGGACAAAGAGAAACCAATTCATTATGGACTAAGACTTACTTCCAATCAAATGCCAAAAGAACATAAAGGACAAAGAGAAACCAATTCCTTGTGGATTAAGACTTGATTCCAATCAATGGCAAAAAGAACTTAAAGGACAAAGAGATACCAATTCATTATGGACTAAGGCTTACTTGCAATCAAGTCCCAAAAGAACGTAAAGGACAAAGAGAAACCAATTCCTTAAGGATTAAGACTTGATTCCAATCAATGGCAAAAAGAACTTAAAGGACAAAGAGAAACCAATTCATTATGGACTAAGACTTACTTCCAATCAAATGCCAGAAGAACGTAAAGGACAATTAGAAACCAATTCCATGAGGATTAAGACTATATTCCAATCAATGGCAAAATGAACATAAGGACAAAGAGAAACCAATTCATTATGGACTGAGACTTACTTCCAATCAAATGCCAAAAGAACGTAAAGGACAAAGAGAAACCAATTCCTTAAGGATTAAGACTTGATTCCAATCAATGGCAAAAAGAACTTAAAGGACAAAGAGAAACCAATTCATTATGGACTAAGACTTACTTCAATTAAATGCCAAAAGAACTTAAAGGACAATGGGAAACCAATTCCTTAAGGATTAAGACTTGATTCAATCAATGGCAAAAAGAACTTAAAGGACAAAGAGAAACCAATTCATTATGGACTAAGACTTACTTCAATCAAATGCCAAAAGAACGTAAGGAGGAAATGAGAAACCAATTCCTTCAGGATTAAGACTTGATTCCAAACAATGGCCAAAAAAACTTAAAGGACAAAGACAAACCAATTCATTATGGACTAAGACTTTCTTCCAATCAAATGCCAAAAAAACGTAAAGGACAATGAGAAACCAATTCCTTAAGGGTTAAGACTTGCTTCCAATCAATCGTCAAAATAACTTGAAGGTCAAAGAGAAACCAATTCATTATGCACTGAGACTTACTTGCAATCAAATGCCAAAAGAACGTAAAGGACAAAGAGAAACCAATTCCTTAAGGATTAAGACTTGATTCCAATCAATGGCAAAAAGAACTTAAAGGACAAAGAGAAACCAATTCATTATGGACTAAGACTTACTTGCAATCAAATGCCAAAAGAACGTAAAGGACAAAGAGAAACCAATTCCTTAAGGATTAAGACTTGATTCCAATCAATGGCAAAAAGAACTTAAAGGACAAAGAGAAACCAATTCATTATGGACTAAGACTTACTTCCAATCAAATGCCAAAAGAACGTAAAGGACAATGAGAAACCAATTCCTTGAGGATTAAGACTTGATTCCAATCAATGGAGAAAGAACTTAAAGGACAAAGAGAAACCAATTCATTATGGACTAAGACTTACTTCCAATCAAATGCCAAAAGAACGTAAAGGACAATGAGAAACCAATTCCTTGAGGATTAAGACTTGATTCCAATCAATGGCAAAAAGAACTTAAAGGACAAAGAGAAACCAATTCATTATGGACTAAGACTTACTTGCAATCAAATGCCAAAAGAACGTAAAGGACAATGGAAAACCAATTCCTTAAGGATTAAGACTTGATTCCAACCAATGGTAAAAAGAACTTAAAGGACAAAGAGAAACCAATTCATTATGGACTAAGACTTACTTCCAATCAAATGCCAAAAGAACGTAAAGGACAATGAGAAACCAATTCCTTGAGGATTAAGACTAGATTCCAATCAATGGCAAAAAAGAACTTAAAGGACAAAGAGAAACCAATTCATTATGGACTAAGACTTACTTGCAATCAAATGCCAAAAGAACGTAAAGGACAAAGAGAAACCAATTCCTTAAGGATTAAGACTTGATTCCAATCAATGGCAAAAAGAACTTAAAGGACAAAGAGAAACCAATTCATTATGGACTAAGACTTACTTCCAATCAAATGCCAAAAGAACGTAAAGGACAATGAGAAACCAATTCCTTAAGGATTAAGACTTGCTTCCAATGAATTGCAAAAGGAGCGTAAAGGACAATGAGAAACCAATTCATTATGGACTAAGACTTACTTCCAATCAAATGCCAAAAGAACGTAAAGGACAATGAGAAACCAATTCCTTGAGGATTAAGACTTGATTCCAATCAATGGCAAAAAGAACTTAAAGGACAAAGAGAAACCAATTCATTATGGACTAAGACTTACTTCCAATCAAATGCCAGAAGAACGTAAAGGACAATGAGAAACCAATTCCTTAAGGATTAAGACTTGATTCCAATCAATGGCAAAAGAACTTAAAGGACCAAGAGAAACCAATTCATTATGGACTAAGACTTACTTCAATCAAAAGCCAAAAGAACGTAAAGGACAATGAGAAACCAATTCCTTAAGGATTAAGACTTGATTCCAATCAATGGCAAAAAGAACTTAAAGGACAAAGAGAAACCAATTCATTATGGACTAAGACTTACTTGCAATCAAATGCCAAAAGAACGTAAAGGACAATGAGAAACCAATTCCTTTAGGATTAAGACTTGATTCCAATCAATGGCAAAAAGAACTTAAAGGACAAAGAGAAACCAATTCATTATGGACTAAGACTTACTTCCAATCTAATGCCAAAAGAACGTAAAGGACAATGAGAAACCAATTCCTTAAGGATTAAGACTTGTTTCAATCAATGGCAAAAAGAACTTAAAGGACAAAGAGAAACCAATTCATTATGGACTAAGACTTACTTCCAATCAAATGCCAAAAGAACGTAAAGGACAATGAGAAACCAATTCCTTAACGATTAAGACTTGTTTCCAATCAATGGCAAAAAGAAAGTAAAGGACAAAGAGAAACCAATTCATTATGGACTAAGACTTACTTCCAATCAAATGCCAAAAGAACGTAAAGGACAATGAGAAACCAATTCCTTAAGGATTAAGACTTGATTCCAATCAATGGCAAAAAGAACTTAAAGGACAAAGAGAAACCAATTCATTATGGACTAAGACTTACTTGCAATCAAATGCCAAAAGAACGTAAAGGACAATGAGAAACCAATTCCTTAAGGATTAAGACTTGATTCCAATCAATGGCAAAAAGAACTTAAAGGACAAAGAGAAACCAATTCATTATGGACTAAGACTTACTTCCAATCAAATGCCAAAAGAACGTAAAGGACAATGAGAAACCAATTCCTTAAGGATTAAGACTTGATTCCAATCAATGGCAAAAAGAACATAAAGGACAAAGAAAACCAATTCATTATGGACTAAGACTTACTTCAATCAAATGCCAAAAGAACGTAAAGGACAATGAGAAACCAATTCCTTGAGGATTAAGACTTGATTCAATCAATGGCAAAAAGAACATTAAGGACAAAGAGAAACCAATTCATTATGGACTAAGACTTACTTGCAATCAAATGCCAAAAGAACGTAAAGGACAAAGAGAAACCAATTCCTTAAGGATTAAGACTTGATTCCAATCAATGGCAAAAAGAACTTAAAGGACAAAGAGAAACCAATTCATTATGGACTAAGACTTACTTGCAATCAAATGCCAAAAGAACGTAAAGGACAATGAGAAACCAATTCCTTAAGGATTAAGACTTGATTCCAATCAATGGCAAAAAGAACTTAAAGGACAAAGAGAAACCAATTCATTATGGACTAAGACTTACTTCGAATCAAATGCCAAAAGAACGTAAAGGACAATGAGAAACCAATTCCTTAAGGATTAAGACTTGATTCCAATCAATGGCAAAAAGAACTTAAAGGACAAAGAGAAACCAATTCATTATGGACTAAGACTTACTTCCAATCAAATGCCAAAAGAACGTAAAGGACAATGAGAAACCAATTCCTTGAGGATTAAGACTTGCTTCCAATCAATGGCAAAGAGAACTTAAAGGACAAAGAGAAACCAATTCATTATGGACTAAGACTTACTTGCAATCAAATGCCAAAAGAACGTAAAGGACAAAGAGAAACCAATTCCTTAAGGATTAAGACTTGATTCCAATCAATGGCAAAAATAACTTAACGGACAAAGAGAAACCAATTCATTATGGACTAAGACTTACTTCATATTAAATGACAAAAGAATGTAAAGGACAAAGAGATACTAATTCCTTGAGGATTAAGACTAGATTCCAATCAATGGCAAAAAGAACTTAAAGGACAAAGAGAAACCAATTCATTATGGACTAAGACTTACTTCCAATCAAATGCCAAAAGAACGTAAAGGACAATGAGAAACCAATTCCTTAAGGATTAAGACTTGATTCCAATCAATGGCAAAAAGAACATAAAGGACGAAGAGAAACCAATTCATTATGGACTAAGACTTACTTCCAATCAAATGCCAAAAGAACGTAAAGGACAAAGAGAAACCAATTCCTTAAGGATTAAGACTTGATTCCAATCAATGGCAAAAAGAACTTAAAGGACAAAGAGAAACCAATTCATTATGGACTAAGACTTACTTCCAATCAAATGCCAAAAGAACGTAAAGGACAATGAGAAACCAATTCCTTAAGGAATAAGACTTGCATTCAATCAATGGCAAAAAGAACTTAAAGGACAAAGAGAAACCAATTCATTATGGACTAAGACTTACTTCCAATCAAATGCCAAAAGAACGTAAAGGACAATGAGAAACCAATTCCTTAAGGATTAAGACTTGCTTCCAATCAAGCAAAAACAACTTAAAGGACAAAGTGAAACCAAATCATTATGGACTAAGACCTACTTCCAATCAAATGCCAAAAGAACGTAAAGGACAAAGAGAAACCAATTCCTTAAGGATTAAGACTTGATTCCAATCAATGGCAAAAAGAACTTAAAGGACAAAGAGAAACCAATTCATTATGGACTAAGACTTACTTCCAATCAAATGCCAAAAGAACGTAAAGGACAATGAGAAACCAATTCCTTAAGGATTAAGACTTGATTCCAATCAATGGCAAAAAGAACTTAAAGGACAAAGAGAAACCAATTCATTATGGACTAAGACTTACTTCATATTAAATGACAAAAGAATGTAAAGGACAATGAGAAACCAATTCCTTTAGGATTAAGTCTTGCTTCCAATCAATGGCAAAAGAACTTAAAGGACAAAGAGAAACCAATTCATTATGGACTAAGACTTACTTGCAATCAAATGCCAAAAGAACGTAAAGGACAATGAGAAACCAATTCCTTGAGGATTAAGGCTTGATTCCAATCAATGGCAAAAAGAACTGAAACGACAAATAGAAACCAATTCATTATGGACTAAGACTTACTTGCAATCAAATGCCAAAAGAACGTAAAGGACAATGAGAAACCAATTCCTTGAGGATTAAGACTTGATTCCAATCAATGGCAAAAGAACTTAAAGGACAAAGAGAAACCAATTCATTATGGACTAAGACTTACTTGCAATCAAATGCCAAAAGAACGTAAAGGACAATGAGAAACCAATTCCTTGAGGATTAAGACTTGATTCCAATCAATGGCAAAAAGAACTTAAAGGACAAAGAGAAACCGATTCATTATGGACTAAGACTTACTTGCAATCAAATGCCAAAAGAACGTAAAGGACAATGAGAAACCAATTCCTTAAGGATTAAGACTTGATTCCAATCAATGGCAAAAAGAACTTAAAGGACAAAGAGAAACCAATTCATTATGGACTAAGACTTACTTCCAATCAAATGCCAAAAGAACGTAAAGGACAATGAGAAACCAATTCCTTAAGGATTAAGACTTGATTCAATCAATGGCAAAAAGAACTTAAAGGACAAAGAGAAACCAATTCATTATGGACTAAGACTTACTTCCAATCAAATGCCAAAAGAACGTAAAGGACAATGAGAAACCAATTCCTTGAGGATTAAGACTTGCTTTCAATCAATGGCTAAAAGAACTTAAAGAACAAAGAGAAACCAATTCATTATGGACTAAGACTTACTTCCAATCAAATGCCAAAAGAACGTAAAGGACAATGAGAAACCAATTCCTAAGGATTAAGACTTGATTCCAATCAATGGCAAAAAGAACTTAAAGGACAAAGAGAAACCAATTCATTATGGACTAAGACTTACTTCCAATCAAATGCCAAAAGAACGTAAAGGACAATGAGAAACCAATTCCTTAAGGATTATGACTTGATTCAATCAATGGCAAAAAGAACTTAAAGGACAAAGAGAAACCAATTCATTATGGACTAAGACTTACTTCAATCAAATGCCAAAAGAACGTAAAGGACAATGAGAAACCAATTCCTTAAGGATTAAGACTTGATTCAATCAATGGCAAAAAGAACTTAAGGGACAAAGAGAAACCAATTCATTATGGACTAAGACTTACTTCCAATCAAATGCCAAAAGAACGTAAAGGACAAAGAGAAACCAATTCCTTAAGGAATAAGACTTGCATTCAATCAATGGCTAAAAGTACTTAAAGAACAAAGAGAAACCAATTCATTATGGACTAAGACTTACTTCCAATCAAATGCCAAAAGAGCGTAAAGGACAAAGAGAAACCAATTCCTTGAGGATTAAGACTTGATTCCAATCAATGGCAAAAAGAACTTAAAGGACAAAGAGAAACCAATTCATTATGGACTAAGACTTACTTCCAATCAAATGCCAAAAGAACGTAAAGGACAAAGAGAAACCAATTCCTTAAGGATTAAGACTTGATTCCAATCAATGGCAAAAAGAACTTAAAGGACAAAGAGAAACCAATTCATTATGGACTAAGACTTACTTGCAATCAAATGCCAAAAGAACGTAAAGGACAATGAGAAACCAATTCCTTAAGGATTAATCAATGGCAAAAAGAACTTAAAGGACAAAGAGAAACCAATTCATTATGGACTAAGACTTACTTCCAATCAAATGCCAAAAGAACGTAAAGGACAATGAGAAACCAATTCCTTGAGGATTAAGACTTGATTCCAATCAATGGCTAAAATAACTTAAAGGACAAAGAGAAACCAATTCATTATGGACTAAGACTTACTTCCAATCAAATGCCAAAAGAACGTAAAGGACAAAGAGAAACCAATTCCTTAAGGATTAAGACTTGATTCCAATCAATGGCAAAAAGAACTTAAAGGACAAAGAGAAACCAATTCATTATGGACTAAGACTTACTTCCAATCAAATGCCAAAAGAACGTAAAGGACAATGAGAAACCAATTCCTTGAGGATTAAGACTTGATTCAATCAATGGCAAAAGAACTTAAAGGACAAAGAGAAACCAATTCATTATGGACTAAGACTTACTTCCAATCAAATGCCAAAAGAACGTAAAGGACAATGAGAAACCAATTCCTTAAGGATTAAGACTTGATTCCAATCAATGGCAAAAAGAACTTAAAGGACAAAGAGAAACCAATTCATTATGGACTAAGACTTACTTGCAATCAAATGCCAAAAGAACGTAAAGGACAATGAGAAACCAATTCCTTGAGGATTAAGACTAGATTCCAATCGATAGCAAAAAAAAACTTAAAGGACAAAGAGAAACCAAATCATTATGGACTAAGACTTACTTCCATTCAAATGCCATAAGAACGTAAAGGACAATGAGAAACCAATTCCTTGAGAATTAAGACTAGATTCCAATCAATGACAAAAAGAACTTAAAGGACAAAGAGAAACCAATTCATTATGGACTAAGACTTACTTCCAAACAAATGCCAAAAGAACGTAAAGGACAATGAGAAACCAATTCCTTAAGGATTAAGACTTAATTCCACTCAATGGCAAAAAGAACATAAAGGACGAAGAGAAACCAATTCATTATGGACTAAGACTTAGTTGCAATCAAATGCCAAAAGAACGTAAAGGACAATGAGAAACCAATTCCTTGAGGATTAAGACTAGATTCCAATCAATGGCAAAAAGAACTTAAAGGACAAAGAGAAACCAATTCATTATGGACTAAGACTTACTTCCAATCAAATGCCAAAAGAACGTAAAGGACAATGAGAAACCAATTCCTTAAGGATTAAGACTTGATTCCAATCAATGGCAAAAAGAACTTAAAGGACAAAGAGAAACCAATTCATTATGGACTAAGACTTACTTCCAATCAAATGCCAAAAGAACGTAAAGGACAATGAGAAGCCAATTCCTTAGGAGGATTAAGACTTGATTCCAATCAATGGCAAAAGAACTTAAAGGACAAGAGAAACCAATTCATTATGGACTAAGACTTACTTGCAATCAAATGCCAAAAGAACGTAAAGGACAATGAGAAACCAATTCCTTAAGGATTAAGACTTGATTCCAATCAATGGCAAAAAGAACATAAAGGACAAAGAGAAACCAATTCATTATGGACTAAGACTTACTTCCAATCAAATGCCAAAAGAACGTAAAGGACAAGAGAAACCAATTCCTTAAGGATTAAGACTTGATTCCAATCAATGGCAAAAGAACTTAAAGGACAAAGAGAAACCAATTCATTATGGACTAAGACTTACTTCAATCAAATGCCAAAAGAACGTAAAGGACAATGAGAAACCAATTCCTTAAGGATTAAGACTTGATTCAATCAATGGCAAAAAGAACTTCAAGGACAAAGAGAAACCAATTCATTATGGACTAAGACTTACTTGAGTCAAATGCCAAAAGAACGTAAAGGACAAAAAGAAACCAATTCCTTAAGGATTAAGACTTGATTCCAATCAATGGCAAAAAGAACTTAAAGGACAAAGAGAAACCAATTCATTATGGACTAAGACTTACTTGCAATCAAATGCCAAAAGAACGTAAAGGACAATGAGAAACCAATTCCTTATGGATTAAGACTTGCTTTCAATCAATGGCAAAAAGAACTTAAAGGACAAAGAGAAACCAATTCATTATGGACTAAGACTTACTTGCAATCAAATGCCAAAAGAACGTAAAGGACAAAGAGAAACCAATTCCTTAAGGATTAAGACTTGATTCCAATCAATGGCAAAAAAACTTAAAGGACAAAGAGAAACCAATTCATTATGGACTAAGACTTACTTCCAATCAAATGCCAAAAGAACGTAAAGGACAAAGAGAAACCAATTCCTTGAGGATTAAGACTTGATTCCAATCAATGGCAAAAAGAACTTAAAGGACAAAGAGAAACCAATTCATTATGGACTAAGACTTACTTCCAATCAAATGCCAAAAGAACGTAAAGGACAATGAGAAACCAATTCCTTAAGGATTAAGACTTGATTCCAATCAATGGCAAAAGAACTTAAAGGACAAAGAGAAACCAATTCATTCTGGACTAAGACTTACTTGCAATCAAATGCCAAAAGAACGTAAAGGACAAAGAGAAACCAATTCCTTAAGGATTAAGACTTGATTCCAATCAATGGCAAAAAGAACATAAAGGACGAAGAGAAACCAATTCATTATGGACTAAGACTTACTTCCAATCAAATGCCAAAAGAACGTAAAGGACAAAGAGAAACCAATTCCTTAAGGATTAAGACTTGATTCCAATCAATGGCAAAAAGAACTTAAAGGACAAAGAGAAACCAATTCATTATGGACTAAGACTTACTTCCAATCAAATGCCAAAAGAACGTAAAGGACAAAGAGAAACCAATTCCTTAAGGATTAAGACTTGATTCCAATCAATGGCAAAAAGAACTTCAGGGACAAAGAGAAACCAATTCATTATGGACTAAGACTTACTTCCAATCAAATGCCAAAACAACGTAAAGGACAATGAGAAACCAATTCCTTAAGGATTAAGACTTGATTCCAATCAATGGCAAAAAGAACTTAAAGGACAAAGAGAAACCAATTCATTATGGACTAAGACTTACTTGCAATCAAATGCCAAAAGAACGTAAAGGACAATGAGAAACCAATTCCTTAAGGATTAAGACTTGATTCCAATCAATGGCAAAAAGAACTTAAAGGACAAAGAGAAACCAATTCATTATGGACTAAGACTTACTTCCAATCAAATGCCAAAAGAACGTAAAGGACAATGAGAAACCAATTCCTTGAGGATTAAGACTTGATTCCAATCAATGGCAAAAAGAACTTAAAGGACAAAGAGAAACCAATTCATTATGGACTAAGACTTACTTCCAATCAAATGCCAAAAGAACGTAAAGGACAATGAGAAACCAATTCCTTAAGGATTAAGACTTGATTCCAATCAATGGCAAAAAGAACATAAAGGACGAAGAGAAACCAATTCATTATGGACTAAGACTTACTTCCAATCAAATGCCAAAAGAACGTAAAGGACAAAGAGAAACCAATTCCTTAAGGATTAAGACTTGATTCCAATCAATGGCAAAAAGAACTTAAAGGACAAAGAGAAACCAATTCATTATGGACTAAGACTTACTTCCAATCAAATGCCAAAAGAACGTAAAGGACAAAGAGAAACCAATTCCTTGAGGATTAAGACTTGATTCCAATCAATGGCAAAAAGAACATAAAGGACAAAGAGAAACCAATTCATTATGGACTAAGACTTACTTCCAATCAAATGCCAAAAGAACGTAAAGGACAATGAGAAACCAATTCCTTGAGGATTAAGACTTGATTCCAATCAATGGCAAAAAGAACTTAAAGGACAAAGAGAAACCAATTCATTATGGACTAAGACTTACTTGCAATCAAATCCCAAAAGAACGTAAAGACAATGAGAAACCAATTCCGTAAGGATTAAGACTTGATTCCAATCAATGGCAAAAAGAACTTAAAGGACAAAGAGAAACCAATTCATTATGGTCTAAGACTTACTCCAATCAAATGCCAAAAAGGACCAATCAAGAAAACCAATCAATGA
>JAVHNO010000226.1:0-10790 GCA_031439595.1 Pterocarpus santalinus | reverse complement strand
TGATTGGAATCAAGTCTTAATCCTTAAGGAATTGGTTTCTCTTTCTTCTTCATGTTCTTGTTGGCATTGAATGGAATCAAATCTCAATACAAAAGGAATTGGTTTCTAATTCTCTTGGAAGTTCCTTTGCCATTGATTGGAAGCAAGATTTAATCCTAAAGGAATTGGTTTCTCTTTCTTCTTCATGTTCTTTTTGGCATTGAATGGAATCAAGTCTCAATTCAAAAGGAATTGGTTTCTAATTCTCTTTACGTTCCTTTTGCCATTGATTGGAAGCAAGAATTAATCCTAAAGGAATTGGTTCTCTCTTTCTTCTTCATGTTCTTTTTGGCATTGAATGGAATCAAGTCTCAATTCAAAGGAATTGGTTTCTGATTCTCTTTTAAGTTCCTTTTGCCATTGATTGGAAGCAAGACTTAATCCTTAAGGAATTGGTTTCTCTTTCTTCTTCATGTTCTTTTTGGCATTGAATGGAATCAAGTCTCAATTCAAAAGGAATTGGTTTCTAATTCTCATTTACATTCCTTTTGCCATTGATTGGAAGCAAGACTTAATCCTTAAGGAATTGGTTTCTCTTTCTTCTTCATGTTCTTTTTGGCATTGAATGGAATCAAGTCTCAATTCAAAAGGAATTGGTTTCTAATTCTCTTTTAAGTTCCTTTTGCCATTGATTGGAAGCAAGACTTAATCCTTAAGGAATTGGTTTCTCTTTCTTCTTCATGTTCTTTTTGGCATTGAATGGAATCAAGTCTCAATTCCAAAAGGAATTGGTTTCTTATTCTCTTTTACGTTCCTTTTGCCATTGATTGGAAGCAAGATTTAATCCTTAAGGAATTGGTTTCTCTTTCTTCTTCATGTTCTTTTTGGCATTGAATGGAATCAAGTCTCAATTCAAAAGGAATTGGTTTCTAATTCTCTTTTACGTTCCTTTTGCCATTGATTGGAAGCAAGACTTAATCCTTAAGGAATTGGTTTCTCTTTCTTCTTCATGTTCTTTTTGGCATTGAATGGAATCAAAGTCTCAATTCAAAGAATTGGTTTCTAATTCTCTTTTAAATTCCTTTTGCCATTGATTGGAAGCAAGACTTAATCCTTAAGGAATTGGTTTCTCTTTCTTCTTCATGTTCTTTTTGGCATTGAATGGAATCAAGTCTCAATTCAAGAGGAATTGGTTTCTAATTCTCTTTTACTTCCTTTTACCATTGATTCGAAGCAGGACTTAATCCTTAAGGAATTAGTTTCTCTTTCTTCTTCGTGTTCTTTTTGGCATTGAATCGAATCAAGTCTCAATTCCAAATGAATTGGTTTCTAATTCTCTTTTCGTTCCTTTTGCCATTGATTAGAAGCAAGACTTAATCCTTAAGGAATTGGTTTCTCTTTCTTCTTCATGTTCTTTTTGGCATTGAATGGAATCAAGTCTCAATTCAAAAGGAATTGGTTTCTAATTCTCTTTTACGTTCCTTTTGCCATTGATTGGAAGCAAGACTTAATCCTTAAGGAATTGGTTTCTCTTTCTTCTTCATGTTCTTTTTGGCATTGAATGGAATCAAGTCTCAATTCAAAGGAATTGGTTTCTAATTCTCTTTAAGTTCCTTTTGCCATTGATTGGAAGCAAGACTTAATCCTTAAGGAATTGGTTTCTCTTTCTTCTTCATGTTCTTTTTGGCATTGAATGGAATCAAGTCTCAATTCAAAAGGAATTGGTTTCTAATTCTCTTGGAAGTTCCTTTTGCCATTGATTGGAAGCAAGACTTAATCCTTAAGGAATTGGTTTCCCTTTCTTCTTCATGTTCTTTTTGCATTGAATGGAATGAAGTCTCAATTCCAAAGGAATTGGTTTCTAATTCTCTTTTAAGTTCCTTTTGCCATTGATTGCAAGCAAGACTTAATCCTAAAGGAATTGGTTTCTCTTTCTTCTTCATGTTCTTTTTGGCATTGAATGGAATCAAGTCTCAATTCGAAAGGAATTGGTTTCTAATTCTCTTTTAAGTTCCTTTTCCCATTGATTGGAAGCAAGATTTAATCCTTAAGGAATTGGTTTCTCTTTCTTCTTCATGTTCTTTTTGCCATTGAATGGAATCAAGTCTCAATTCAAAAGCAATTGGTCTCTAATTCTCTTATAGGTTGCTTTTGTCATTGATTGGAAGCAAGATTTAATGCTTAAGGAATTGGTTTCTCTTTCTTCTTCAAGATCTATTTGCCATTGAATGGAATCAAGTCTCAATTCAAAAGGAATTGGTTTCTAATTCTCTTTTAAGTTCCTTTTGCCATTGATTGGAAGCAAGACTTAATCCTTAAGGAATTGGTTTCTCTTTCTTCTTCATGTTCTTTTTGGCATTGAATGGAATCAAGTCTCAATTCAAAAGGAATTGGTTTCTAATTCTCTTTTACGTTCCTTTTGCCATTGATTGGAAGCAAGACTTAATCCTTAAGGAATTGGTTTCTCTTTCTTCTTCATGTTCTTTTTGGCATTGAGTGGAATCAATTCTCAATCCAAAAGGAATTGGTTTCTAATTCTCTTTTAAGTTCCTTTTACCATTGATTGGAAGCAGGACTTATACCTTAAGGAATTGGTTTCTCTTTCTTCTTCATGGTTTTTTTGGCATTGAATGGAATCAAGTCTCAATTCAAGAGGAATTGGTTTCTAATTCTCTTGTAAGTTCCTTTTGCCATTGACTAGAAGCAAGACTTAATCCTTAAGGAATTGGTTTCTCTTTCTTCTTCATGTTCTTTTTGGCATTGAATGGAATCAAGTCTCAATTCAAAAGGAATTGGTTTCTAATTCTCTTTTACGTTCCTTTTGCCATTGATTGGAAGCAAGACTTAATCCTTAAGGAATTGGTTTCTCTTTCTTCTTCATGTTCATTTTGCATTGAATGGAATCAAGTCTCAATTCAAAGGAATTGGTTTCTAATTCTCTTGTAAGTTCCTTTTGCCATTGATTGGAAGCAAGACTTAATCCTTAAGGAATTGGTTTCTCTTTCTTCTTCATGTTCTTTTTGGCATTGAATGGAATCAAGTCTCAATCCAAAGGAATTGGTTTCTAATTCTCTTGTAAGTTCCTTTTGCCATTGATTGGAAGCAAGACTTAATCCTTAAGGAATTGGTTTCTCTTTCTTCTTCATGTTCTTTTGGGCATTCAATACAATCAAGTCTTAATCCAAAAGGAATTGGTTTCTAATTCTCTTTTACGTTCCTTTTGCCATTGATTGGAAGCAAGACTTAATCCTTAAGGAATTGGTTTCTCTTTCTTCTTCATGTTCTTTTGGCATTGAATGGAATCAAGTCTCAATTCAAAAGGAATTGGTTTCTAATTCTCTTTACGTTCCTTTTGCCATTGATTGGAAGCAAGACTTAATCCTAAAGGAATTGGTTTGTCTTTCTTCTTCATGTTCTTTTGCCATTGAATGGAAACAAGTCTCAAACCAAAAGGAATTGGTTTCTAATTCTCTTGTAAGTTCCTTTTGCCATTGATTGGAAGCAAGACTTAATCCTTAAGGAATTGGTTTCTCTTTCTTCTTCATGTTCTTTTTGGCATTGAATGGAATCAAGTCTCAATTCGAAAGGAATTGGCTTCTAATTCTCTTTTAGGTTCCTTTTGCCATTGATTGGAAGCAAGAGTTAATCCTTAAGGAATTGGTTTCTCTTTCTTCTTCATGTTCTTTTTGTCATTGAATGGAATCAAGTCTCAATTCCAAAGGAATTGGTTTCTAATTCTCTTTTACGTTCCTTTTGCCATTGCTTGGAAGCAAGACTTAATCCTTAAGGAATTGGTTTCTCTTTCTTCTTCATGTTCTTTTTGGCATTGAATGGAATCAAGTCTCAATTCAAAAGGAATTGGTTTCTAATTCTCTTTTGCATTCCTTTTGCCATTGATTGGAAGCAAGACTTAATCCTTAAGGAATTGGTTTCTCTTTCTTCTTCATGTTCTTTTTGGCATTGAATGGAATCAAGTCTCAATTCAAAAGGAATTGGTTTCTAATTCTCTTTTACGTTCCTTTTGCCATTGCTTGGAAGCAAGACTTAATCCTTAAGGAATTGGTTTCTCTTTCTTCTTCATGTTCTTTTTGCCACTGAATGGAATCAAGTCTCAATTCAAAAGGAATTGGTTTCTAATGCTCTTTGAAATTCCTTTTGCCATTGATTAGAAGCAAGACTTAATACTTAAGGAGTTGGTTTCTCTTTCTTCTTCATGTTCTTTTTGGCATTGAATGGAATCAAGTCTCAATTCAAGAGGACTTGGTTTCTAATTCTCTTGTAAGTTCCTTTTGCCATTGATTGGAAGCAAGACTTAATCCTTAAGGAATTGGTTTCTCTTTCTTCTTCATGTTCTTTTTGCCATTGAATGGAATCAAGTCTGAATTCCAAAGGAATTGGTTTCTAATTCTCTTTTACGTTCCTTTTGCATTTGATTGGGAGCAAGACTTAATCCATAAGGAATTGGTTTCTCTTTCTTCTTCATGTTCTTTTTGCCATTGAATGGAATCAACTCTCAATCCAAAAGGAATTGGCTTCTAACTCTCTTTTAAGTTTCTCTTGTCTTTGATTGGAAGCAAGACTTAGTCCTTAAGGAATTGGTTTCTCTTTCTTCTTCATGTTCTTTTTGGCATTGAATGGAATCAAGTCTCAATCCAAAAGGAATTGGTTTCTAATTCTCTTGTAAGTTCCTTTTGCCATTGATTGGAAGCAAGACTTAATCCTTAAGGAATTGGTTTCTCTTTCTTCTTCATGTTCTTTTTGGCATTGAATGGAATCAAGTCTCAATTCCAAAGGAATTGGTTTCTAATTCTCTTTTACATTCCTTTTGCCATTGATTGGCAGCAAGACTTAATCCTTAAGGAATTGGTTTCTCTTTCTTCTTCATGTTTTTTTGGCATTGAATGGAATCAAGTCTCAATTCAAAAGGAATTGGTTTCTAATTCTCTTTTACGTTCCTTTTGCCATTGATTGGAAGCAAGACTTAATCCTTAAGGAATTGGTTTCTCTTTCTTCTTCATGTTCTTTTTGGCATTGAATGGAATCAAGTCTCAATTCCAAAGGAATTGGTTTCTAATTCTCTTTTAAGTTCCTTTTGCCATTGATTGGAAGCAAGACTTAATCCTTAAGGAATTGGTTTCTCTTTCTTCTTCATGTTCTTTTTGGCATTGAATGGAATCAAGTCTCAATTCCAAAGGAATTGGTTTCTAATTCTCTTTTACGTTCCTTTTGCCATTGATTGCAAGCAAGACTTAATCCTAAAGGAATTGGTTTCTCTTTCTTCTTCATGTTTTTTTGCCATTGAATGGAATCAAGTCTCAATTCAAAAGGAATTGGTTTCTAATTCTCCTTTAAGTTCCTTTTGCCATTGATTGGAAGCAAGACTTAATCCTTAAGGAATTGGTTTCTCTTTCTTCTTCATGTTCTTTTTGGCATTGAATGGAATCAAGTCTCAATTCAAATGGAATTGGTTTCTAATTCTCTTTTACGTTCCTTTTGCCATTGATTGGAAGCAAGACTTAATCCTTAAGGAATTGGTTTCTCTTTCTTCTTCATGTTCATTTTGCCATTGAATGCAATCAAGTCTCAATCCCAAAGGAATTGGTTTCTAAT
Source organism: Pterocarpus santalinus (assembly GCA_031439595.1). Taxonomy (NCBI): domain Eukaryota; kingdom Viridiplantae; phylum Streptophyta; class Magnoliopsida; order Fabales; family Fabaceae; genus Pterocarpus; species Pterocarpus santalinus. The sequence goes on along the minus strand of JAVHNO010000226.1, from coordinate 5,201 downwards.
TCTCTTTTAAATTCCTTTTGCCATTGATTGGAAGCAAGACTTAAACCTAAAGGAATTGGTTTCTCTTTCTTCTTCATGTGTTTTTGCCATTGAATGGAATCAAACCTCAATTCCAAAGGAATTGGTTTCTAATTCTCTTTTATGTTCCTTTTGCCATTGATTGGAAGCAAGATTTAATCCTAAAGGAATTGGTTTCTCTTTCTTCTTCATGTTCTTTTTGGCATTGAATGGAATCAAGTCTCAATCCAAAAGGAATTGGTTTCTAATTCTCTTGTAAGTTCCTTTTGCCATTGATTGGAAGCAAGACTTAATCCTTAAGGAATTGGTTTCTCTTTCTTCTTCATGTTCTTTTTGCCTTTGAATGGAATCAAGTCTCAATTCAAAAGGAATTGGCTTCTTTTAAGTTTCTTTGCCTTCGATTGGAAGCAAGACTTAATCCTTAAGGAATTGGTTTCTCTTTCTTCTTCATGTTCTTCTTAGCATTGAAAGGAATCAAGTCTGAATCCAAAAGGAATTGGTTTCAAATTCTCTTGTAAGTTCCTTTTGCCATTGATTGGAAGCAAGATGTAATCCTTAAGGAATTGGTTTCTCTTTCTGCTTCATGTTCTTTTTGCCATTGAATGGAATCAAGTCTCAATTCTAAAGGAATTGGTTTCTAATTCTCTTGTAAGTTTCTTTTGCCGTTGATTGGAAGCAAGACTTAATCCTAAAGGAATCAGTTTCTCTTTCTTCTTCATGTTCTTCGTGGCATTGAATGGAATCAAGTCTCAATTCAAAAGGAATTGGTTTCTAATTCTCTTTTAAATTCCTTTTGCCATTGATTGGAAGCAAGATTTAATCCTAAAGGAATTGGTTTCTCTTTCTTCTTCATGTTCATTTTGGCATTGAATGGAATCAAGTCTGAATTCAAAAGGAATTGGTTCCTAATTCTCTTTTACGTTCCTTTTGCCATTGATTGGAAGCAAGACTTAATCCTTAAGGAATTGGTTTCTCTTTCTTCTTCATGTTCTTTTTGGCATTGAATGGAATCAAGTCTCAATCCAAAAGCAACTGGTTTCAAATTCTCTTGTAAGTTTCTTTTGTCATTGATTGGAAGCAAGACTTAATCCTTAAGGAATTGGTTTCTCTTTCTTCTTCATGTTAATGGCATTGAATGGAATCAAGTCTCAATTCCAAAGGAATTGGTTTCTAATTCTCTTTTACGTTCCTTTTGCCATTGATTGGAAGCAAGACTTAATCCTAAAGGAATTGGTTTCTCTTTCTTCTTCATGTTCTTTTTGGCATTGAATGGAATCAAGTCTCAACTCCAAAGGAATTGATTTCTAATTCTCTTTTACGTTCCTTTTGCCACTGATTTGAAGGAAGACTTAATCCTTAAGGAATTGGTTTCTCTTTCTTCTTCATGTTCTTTTTGGCATTGAATGGAATCATGTCTCAATTCGAAAGGAATTGGTTTCTAATTCTCTTTTACATTCCTTTTGCCATTGATTGGAAGCAAGACTTAATCCTTAAGGAATTGGTTTCTCTTTCTTCTTCATGTTCTTTTTGGCATTGAATGGAATCAAGTCTCAATCCAAAAGGAATTGGTTTCTAATTCTCTTGTAAGTTCCTTTTGCCATTGATTGGAAGCAAGACTTAATCCTAAAGGAATTGGTTTCTCTTTCTTCTTCATGTTTTTTTGCCATTGAATGGAATCAAGTCTCAATTCAAAAGGAATTGGTTTCTAATTCTCTTTTACGTTCCTTTTGCCATTGATTGGAAGCAAGACTTAATCCTAAAGGAATTGGTTTCTCTTTCTTCTTCATGTTTTTTTGCCATTGAATGGAATCAAGTCTCAATCCAAAAGGAATTGGCTTCTAATTCTCTTTACATTCCTTTTGCCATTGATTGGAAGAAGACTTAATCCTTAAGGAATTGGTTTCTCTTTCTTCTTCATGTTCTTTTGGCATTGAATGGAATCAAGTCTCAATTCAAAAGGAATTGGCTACGAATTCTCGTTTAAGTACCTTTTGCCATTGATTGGAAGCAAGACTTAATCCTTAAGGAATTGGTTTCTCTTTCTTCTTCATGTTCTTCTTGGCATTGAATGGAATCAAGTCTCAATTCAAAAGGAATTGGTTTCTAATTCTCTTTTATGTTCCTTTTGCCATTGACTAGAAGCAAGACTTAATCCTTAAAGAATTGGTTTCTCTTTCTTCTTCATGTTCTTTTTGGCATTGAATGGAATCAAGTCTCAATTCCAAAGGAATTGGTTTCTAATTCTCTTTTACGTTCCTTTTGCCATTGATTGGAAGCAACATTTAATCCTATAGGAATTGGTTTCTCTTTCTTCTTCATGTTCATTTTGGCATTGAATGGAATCAAGTCTCAATTCCAAAGGAATTGGTTTCTAATTCTCTTTTACATTCCTTTTGCCATTGATTGGAAGCAAGACTTAATCCTTAAGGAATTGGTTTCTCTTTCTTCTTCATGTTCTTTTTGGCATTGAATGGAATCAAGTCTCAACTCCGAAGGAATTGGTTTCTAATTCTCTTTTAAGTTTGTTTTGCTATTGATTGGAAGCAAGAATTAATCCTTAAGGAATTGATTTCTCTTTCTTCTTCATGTTCTTTCTGCCATTGAATGGAATCAAGTCTCAATCCAAAAAGGAATTGGTTTCTAATTCTCTTGGAAGTTCCTTTTGCCGTTGATTGGAAGCAACATTTAATCCTGAAGGAATTGGTTTCTATTTCTTCTTCATGTTCTTGTTGCCATTGATTGGAAGCAAGTCTCAATTCAAGAAGGAATTGGTTTCCTAATTCTCTTGTAAGTTCCTTTTGCCCATTGAGTTGGAAGCAAGACTTAATCCTTGAGGAATTGGTTTCATTTCTTCTTCATGTTCTTTTGGCATTGAATAATCAAGTCTCAATCTGCAAAAAGAATTGGTACCTTCCTAATTCTACTTTTAAGTTCCTTTTGCCATTGATTGGAAGCAAGACTTAATCCTTAAGGAATTTGTTTCTCTTTCTTCTTCATGTTCTTTTTGGCATTGAATTGAATCAAGTCTCAATCCAAAAGGAATTGGTTTCTAATTCTCTTGTAAGTTCCTTTTGCCATTGATTAGAAGGAAGACTTAATCCTTAAGGAATTGGATTCTCTTTCTTCTTCTTGTTCTTCTTGGCATTGAATGGAATCAAGTCTGAATTCAAAAGGAATTGGTTTCTAATTCTCTTGTAAGTTCCTTGTTGCAATTGATTGGAAGCAAGCACTTAAATCCTTAAGGAATTGGTTTCTCTTTCTTCTTTCATGTTCTTTATCTTTGGCATTGGAATGGAATCAAGTCTCAACCCAAAGGAATTGGTTTCTAATTCTCTCGGAAGTTCCTTTTGCCATTGATTGGATGCAAGACTTAATCCTTAAGGAATTGGTTTCTCCTTCTTCATCATGTTTTTTTTGGCGTTGAATGGAATCAAGTCTCAATTCAAAAGGAATTGGTTTCTAATTCACTTTTACATTCCTTTTGCCATTGATTAGAAGGAAGACTTAATCCTTAAGGAATTGGATTCTCTTTCTTCTTCATGTTCTTTTTGCCATTGAATGGAATCAAGTCTCAATTCAAAAGGAATTGGTTTCTAATTCTCTTGGAAGTTCCTTGCTGATTGACATTGGAAGCAAGATTTAATCCTTCAATGGGAATTGGTTTCTCTTTGCTTGCTTCATGTTCTATTAACTGGCAATTGAATGGAATCAAGTCTCAATTCAAAAAGGAATTGGTTTCTAATTCTCTTTTAAGTTGCCTTTTTGCCATTGATTGGAAGCTTAAGGCATTTAATCCTTAAGGAATTGGTTTCTCTTTTCTTCTTCATGTTCTTTTTGGCATTGAATGGGAATCAGAGTCTCAATCTCCAAAGCCGAATTGGTTTCTAATTCTCTTTTACATTCCTTTTTGCCATTGGATTAGAAGCAAGGCTTAATCCTTAAGGAATTGGTTTCTCTTTCTTCTTCATATTTTTTTGGCATTGAATCGAATCAAGTCTCAATTCAAAAGGAATTCGTTTCTAATTCTCTTTTTAAGTTCCTTTTGCCATTGATTAGAAGCAAGATTTTAATCCTGTAAAGGAATTGGTTCTGCTCTTGCTTCTTCATGTTCTTCTTGGCATTGAATGGAATCGAAGTCTCGAAATCAAAAGGAATTGGTTTCTAATTCTCTTTATAAGTTCCTTTTGCCAATGATTGGAAGCAAGACTTAATCCTAAAGCTTTGCTTCCGAATTGGCTTTCTCTTTCTTCTTCATGTTCTTTTTTGGCATTGAATGGAATCAAGTCTCAATTCCAAAGGAATTTGGGTTTCTAATATCTCTTTAAGTTCCTTTTGCCATTGATTGGAAGCAAGACTTAATCCTTAAGGAATTGGTTTTCTCATTCTACTTTTCTTCATCGTTCTTTTTTGGCGTTGAATGGAATCAAGTCTCAATCCAAAAAGGAATTGGTTTCTAATTCTCTTTTAAGTTCCTTTGCTATTGATTGGAAGCTTAAGACTTAATCCTTAAGGAATTGGTTTCTCTTTCTTCTTTCATGTTCTTCTTGGCATTGGAGGAATGGAATCAAGTCTCAATCCAAAAGGAATTGGTTTCTAATTCTGCTGTAAGTTCCTTTTGCCATTGATTGGAAGCAAGACTTAATCCTTAAGGAATTGGTTTCTCTTTCTTCTTCATGTTTTTTTGCCATTGAATGGAATCAAGTCTGAATTCAAAAGGAATTGGCTTCTAATTCTCTTTTAAATTCCTTTTGCCATTGATTGGAAGCAAGACTTAATCCTTAAGGAATTGGTTTCACTTTCTTCTTCATGTTCTTTTTGGCATTGAATGGAATCAAGTCTCAATTCAAAAGAAATTGGTTTCTAATTCTCTTTTAAATTATTTTGCGTTGATTGGGAAGCAGGGCTCAATCCTTAAGGAATTGGTTTCTCTTTCTTCTTCATGTTCTTTTGCCATTGAATGGAATCAAGTCTGAGATTCAAAAAATGAATTGGCTTCTAGTTCTTTTAAATTCCTTTTGCCATTGATTGGAAGCAAGACTTAATCCTTAAGGAATTGGTTTCACTTTCTTCTTCATGTTCTTTTTGGCATTGAATGGAATCAAGTCTCAATTCAAAAGAAATTGGTTTCTAATTCTCTTTTACATTCCTTTTGCCATTGATTAGAAGGAAGACTTAATCCTTAA
>JAVHNO010000225.1:0-43102 GCA_031439595.1 Pterocarpus santalinus | reverse complement strand
ACCAATTAGAAACCAATTCCTCTTGAATTGATACTTGATTCCATTCAATGCCAAAAAGAACTTGAAGAAGAAAGAGAAACCAATTGCTTAAGGATTAAGTCTTGCTTCCAATCAATGGCAAAAGGAACTTACAAGAGAATTAGAAACCAATTCCTTTTGAATTGAGACTTGATTCCATTCAATGGCTAAAAGAACTTAAAGATTAAAGAGAAACCAATTGCATAAGGATAAGTCTTGCTTCCAATCAACGGCAAAAGGAACGTAAAAGAGAATGAGAAACCAATTCCTTTGGAATTGAGACTTGATTCCATTCAATGGCAAAAAGAACATGACGGAGACGCACAAGCCAGTTCCTTAAGGATTAAGTCTTGCTTCCAATCAATGGCAAAAGGAACGTAAATGAGAATTAGAAGCCAATTCCTTTTGAATTGAGACTTGATTCGATTGAATGCCAAAAAAACATGAAGAAGAAAGAGAAACCAATTCCTTAAGGATTAAGTCTTGCTTCCAATCAATGGCAAAGGAACGTAAAGAGAATTAGAAACCAATTCCTTTGAATTGAGACTTGATTCCATTCAATGCCAAAAGGAATATAAAGAAGAATGAGAAACCAATTCCTTAAGGATTAAGTCTTGCTGCAGTCAATGGCAAAAGGAACGTAAAAGAGAATTAGAAACCAATTCCTTTGAATTGAGACTTGATTCCATTCAATGAAAAGAAAGAAAAAAGAACATGAATAAAGAGAAACCAATTCCTTATGGATTAACTCTTGCTTCCAGTCAATCGCTAAAGGAACGTAAAACAGAATTTGAAACCTATTCCATTGAGATTGAGACTTCATTCCATTCAATGCCAAAAAGAACATGAAGAAGAAAGACAAACCAATTCCTTTAGGATTAAGTCTTGCTTGCAATCAATGGCAAAAGGAACTTACAAGAGAATTAGAAACCAATTCCTCTTGAATTAAGACTTGATTCCATTCAATGCCATAAAGAACATGAAGAAGAAAGACAAACCACTTCCTTAAGGATTAAGTCTTGCTTCCAATCAATGGCAAAAGGAACATACAAGATAATTAGAAACCAATTCCTCTTGAATTGAGACTTGATTCCATTCAATGCTAAAAAGAACATGAAGAAGAAAGAGAAACCAATTCCTTAAGGATTAAGTCTTGCTTGCAATCAATGGCAAAAGGAACTTACAAGAGAATTAGAAACCAATTCCTCTTGAATTGAGACTTGATTCCATTCAATGCCAAAAAGAACATGAAGAAGAAAGAGAACTAATTCCTTTAGGATTAAGTCTTGCCACCGATTAATGGCAAAGGAACTTACAAGATAAATAGAAACCAATTCCTTTTGGATTAAGAATTGATTCCATTCAATGCCAAACAGAACATGAAGAAGAAAGAGAAACCAATTCCTTTAGGATTAAGTCTTGCTTCCAATCAATGGCAAAAGGAAAGTAAAAGAGAATTAGAAACCAATTCCTTTTGAATTGAGACTTGATTCCATTCAATGGCCAAAAGAACATGAAGAAGAAAGAGAAACCAATTCCTTAAGGATTTAGTCTTGCTTCCAATCAATGGCAAAAGGAACGTAAAAGAGAATTAGAAACCAATTCCTTGTGAATTGAGACTTGATTCCACTCAATGCCAAAAAAGAATGAAGAAGAAAGAGAAACCAATTCCTTAAGGATTAAGTCTTGCTTCCAATCAATGGCAAAAGGAACGTAAAAGAGAATTAGAAACCAATTCCTTTGGAATTGAGACTTGATTCCATTCAATGGCAAAAAGAACATGAAGAAGAAAGAGAAACCAATTCCTTAAGGATTAAGTCTTGCTTCCAATCAATGGCAAAAGGAACTTAGAGAATTAGAAACCAATTCCTTTGAATTGAGACTTGATTCCATTCAATGCCAAAAAGAACATGAAGAAGAAAGAGAAACCTATTCCTTAAGGATTAAGTCTTGCTTCCAATCAATGGCAAAAGGAACATAAAGGAGAATTAGAAACCAATTCCTTTGGAATTGAGACTTGATTCCATTCAATGCCAAAATGAACATGAAGAAGAAAGAGAAAGCAATTCCTTGAGGATTAAGTCTTGCTTCCAATCAATGGCAAAAGGAACGTAAAAGAGAATTAGAAACTAATTCCTTTGAATTGAGACTTGATTCCATTCAATGCAAAGAACAAGAACATGAAGAAGAAACCAATTCCTTAAGGATTAAGTCTTGCTTCCAATCAATGGCAAAGGAACGTAAAAGAGAATTAGAAACCAATTCCTTTGGAATTGAGACTTGATTCCATTCAATGGCAAAAAAACATGAAGAAGAAAGAGAAACCAATTCCTTTAGGATTAAGTCTTGCTTGCAATCAATGGCAAAAGGAACTTACAAGAGAATTAGAAACCAATTCCTCTTGAATTGAGACTTGATTCCATTCAATGCCAAAAAGAACATGAAGAAGAAAGAGAAACCAATTCCTTAAGGATTAAGTCTTGCTATCAATCAATGGTAAAAGGAACGTAAAGGAGAATTAGAAACCAATTCCTTTGAAATTGAGACTTGATTCCATTCAATGGAAAAATGAACATGAAGAAGAAAGAGAAACCAATTCCTTAAGGATTAAGTCTTGCTGCCAATCAATGGCAAAAGGCACGTAAAAGAGAATTCGAAACCAATTCCTTTCGAATTGAGACTTGATTCCACTCAATGCCAAAAAGAACATGAAGAAGAAAGAGAAACCAATTCCTTAAGGATTTAGTCTTGCTTCCAATCAATGGCAAAAGGAACGTAAAAGAGAATTAGAAACCAATTCCTTTTGAATTGAGACTTGATTCCATTCAATGGCAAAAAGAACATGAAGAAGAAAGAGAAACCAATTCCTTAAGGATTAAGTCTTGCTTGCAATCAATGGCAAAAGGAACTTACAAGAGAATTAGAAACCAATTCCTTTGGAATTGAGACTTGATTCCATTCAATGCCAAAAAGAACATCAAGAAGAAAGAGAAACCAATTCCTTAAGGATTAAGTCTTGCTTCCAATCAATGGCAAAAGGAAATTACAAGAGAATTTGGAACCAATTCCTCTGAATTGAGACTTGATTCCATTCAATGCCAAAAAGAACATGAAGAAGAAAGAGAAACCAATTCCTTAAGGATTAAGTCTTGCTTCCAATCAATGGCAAAAGGAATTTAAAGGAGAATTAGAAACCAATTCCTTTTGAATTGAGACTTGATTCCATTCAATGGCAAAAAGAACATGAAGAAGAAAGAGAAACCAATTCCTTAAGGATTAAGTCTTGCTTCCAATCAATGGCAAAAGGAACGTAAAAGAGAATTAGAAACCAATTCCTTCGGAATTGAGACTTGATTCCATTCAATGGCAAAAAGAACATGAAGAAGAAAGAGAAACCAATTCCTTAAGGATTAAGTCTTGCTTCCAATCAATGGCAAAAGGAACTTACAAGAGAATTAGAAACCAATTCCTTTTGAATTGAGACTTGATTCCATTCAATGGCAAAAAGAACATGAAGAAGAAAGAGAAACCAATTCCTTTAGGATTAAGTCTTGCTTCCAATCAATGGCTAAAGGAACGTAAAAGAGAATTAGAAACCAATTGCTTTGAATTGAGACTTGATTCCATTCAATGCCAAAAAGAACATGAAGAAGAAAGAGAAACCAATTCCTTTATGATTAAGCCCTATTTCCAATCAATGGCAAAAGGAACGTAAAAGAGAATTAGGAAATCCAATTCCTTTTGAATTGAGACTTGATTCCATTCAATGCCAGAACATGAAGTTAAGAAAGAGAAACCAATTCTACTTGGGATTAGAAGTACTGCTTCCAATCAATGGATAAAGGAACATTAAAGAGAATTAGAAACCAATTCAGCATTTTGAATTGAGACTTGATTGAATTCAATGCCAATAAAAGAACATGAAGAAGAAAGAGAAACCAATTAAGCTTAAGGATTAAAATGTCTTGCTTCCAATCAATGGCAAAAGGAACTTTACAAGAAGAATTAGAAACCAATTCCATTCCCCTGAAGTTGAGACTCTATCAATTTCCATTCAATGCCAAAAAAGAACATGAAGAAGAAAGAGAAACCAATTCCCTTTTAGGATTAAGTCTTTGCTTTGCAATCAATGCGCAAAGGAACTTACAAGACAATTAGAAACCAATTCTTTTGAATTGAGAATTGGATTCCATTCAAGCTGCCAAAAAGAGAACATGAAGCAAGAAGGAGAAACCAATTTCTGTGGAGTTAAGTCTTGCTTCCAATCAATGGCAAAAAGGGAATTTACTGAAGAGAATTTAGAAACCAATGTCCTTTTGAATTGAGACTTGATCTCCATTCAAATGCCAAAAAGAACATGAAAGAAGAAAGGAGAAACCAATTCCTTTGACCGGGATTAAGTCTTACTTGCAATCAATGGCAAAAGGAACTTAATAAGAGAAAGTTAGAAACTCAATTCACTTTTGAATTGAAACTTGAGTTCCATTCAATGCTTAGAAAAGAATTAATGAAGAAGAAAGAGAAACCAATTGCTTCTTTAGGATTAAGTGCTTACTTCCAATCAATGGCGAAAAGGATCTACAAGAGAATTAGAAACCAATTCACTTTTGGTTGAGATTGATTCCATGTTCAATGCCGAAAAAGAACATGATGAAGAAGGAGAAAACAATTCCGCTTAAGGATTAAATCTTGCTTCCAACTTCAATGGCAAAAGGAACGTACAAAGAGGAATTAGGAAAACCAATTGCTTTTTGAATTTGAGACTTGATTCACACTCAATGCCAAAAAAAGAACATGAAGAAGAAAGGAGAAACCAATTCCTTTGGGATTAAGTCTTGCTTCAGATCAATGGCTACAAAGGAACGTGAAAGAGAAGTAGAAACCAATTCTTTTGAAATGAGACTTGATTCCATTCAATGCCAAAAGAACATGAAGAAGAAGAGAAACCAATTCCTTGAGGATTAAGTCTTGCTTCCAATCAATGGCAAAAGGAACATAAAGAGAATTAGAAACCAATTTCCTTTTCAATTGAGACTTGATTCCCTTGTGCAAAGAACACGAAGAAGAAAGAGAAATCAATTCCTTTAGGATTAACTCTTGCTTCCAATCAATAACAAAAGGAACTTACAAGAGAATTAGAAACCAATTCTGTTGAATTGAGACTTGATTCCATTTAATGCCAAAAAGAACATGAAGAAAGAAGAGAAACCAAGATTCCTTTAGGATTAAGTCACTTGCAATCAATGGCAAAAGAGACTTTACAAGACAATTGAAACCAATTAAACTTTGGATCTTAGAATTGATTCAGATTCGATGCAAAAAGAACATGATGAAGAAGGAGAACCCGATTCCTAAAGATTAAGTTTTGCTTCCAATCAATGGCTAAAGGACCGTAAAAGAGAATTAAAAACCAATTCCTTTTGAATTGAGACTTGATTACATTAAATGTCAAAAAGAACATGGCGAAGAAATAGGTCGGCCAGGATTCGTCTTTAACTTCGTCAATGGTAGAGTAGAGCAGTAAAGAATTAGAAGCCAATACCTTTAGGAATTGGAGACTTGATTCCATTCAATGGCCAAAAAGAACATGAAGAAAGAAAAGAAGGAAACCAATTCCCTTCAAGGATTAAGTCTTGCTTCAATCAATGGCAAAAAGGAACTTACAAAGAGGATTAGAAATGGTCCTCTTGAATTTGGGACTTTGATTCCATTCAATGCCAAAAGAAACATGAAGAAGAAAAGAAACCAATTCCTTAAGTATTAAGTCTTCGTCTGTCCAATCAGTGGTAAAAGGCATTAAAAGAGAATTAAAATGTTGAACCTGCTTCCTTTGAATTGAGACTTGATTCCATTCAGTAAGCGAAAAAGAACATGAAGAAGAAAGAGAAACCAATTGGGGATTAAGTCTTGCTTCTAATCAATGGCCAAAAGTGTATAAAGAGAATTAGAAAGCGTTCATGGAATCGAGACTTGATTCCATTCAATGCCAAAAAGAACTTGAAGAAGAAAGAGAAACCAATTCCTTTAGGATTAAGTCTTGCATGCAATCAATGGCAAAAGGAACTTACAAGAGAATTACAAACCAATTCCTCTTGAATTGAGACTTGATTCCACTCAATGCCAAAAAGAACATGAAGAAGAAAGAGAAATAGATTCCTTTAGGATTAAGTGCTAGCTGCCAATCAATGTGAAAAGGAACTTACAAGAGAATTAGAAACCAATTCATAAACGTGAATTGGGACTTGATTCCATTCAATGCAAAAAGAACATGAAGAAGAAAGAGAAGCCAATTCCTTCCAAGGATTAAGTCTTGTCTTAACCCAATCAGCGTAAAAGGAACTTACAAGACAAATTGAGAAAGCAGATTCCTTTTGGATTAAGAATTGATTCCATTCAATGCCAAAAAGAACATGATGAAAAAGGAGAAACCAATTCCTTAAGGATTAAGTCTTGCTTCCAATCAATAGGAATTTAAAAGAGAATCAGAAACCAATTCCTTTTGAATGTAGACTTGACTCCATTCAATGGCAAAAAAACATGAAGAAGAAAGAGAAACCAATTACTTAAGGATTAAGTCTTTACTTTGGAAGTGATAAATGGCAAAAGGAACATAAAAGAGAATTAGAAACCAATTCCTTTTGAATGGAGACTTGATTCCATTCAATGGCAAAAAGAACATGAAGAAGAAAGAGAAACCAATTCCTTAAGGATTAAGTCTTGCTTCCAATCAATGGCTAAAGGAACGTAAAAAAGAATTAGAAACCAATTCCTTTTTAATTGAGACTTGATTCCATTCAACGCCAAAAAGAACATGAAGAAGAAAGAGAAAGCAATTCCTTAAGGATTAAGTCCTCCTTCCAATCAATGGTAAAAGGAACTTAAAAGAGAATTAGAAACCAATTCCTTTGGAATTGAGACTTGATTCCATTCAATGCCAAAAAGAACATGAACAAGAAAGAGAAACCAATTCCTTAAGGATTCAGTCTTGCTTCCAATCAATGGTAAAAGGAACGTAAAAGAGAATTAGAAACCAATACCTTTGGAATTGAGACTTGATTCCATTCAATGGCTTAAAGAACATCAAGAAGAAGAAGAAATTCAATTCCTTAAGGGTTAACTCTTGCTTCCAATCAATGGCAAAAGGAACTTACAAGAGAATTAGAAACCAATTCCTCTTGAATTGAGACTTGATTCCATTCAATGCCAAAAAGAACATGAAGAAGAAAAGAAACCAATTCCTTAAGTATTAAGTCTTGCTTCCAATCGATTAGTAAAAAGGAGCGTAAAGAGAATTAGAAACCAATTCATTTTGAATTGAGACTTGATTCCATTGATAAGCGAAAAGAACATCAGAAGAAGAAAGAGAAACCAATTCGCCCAGGATTAAGATCTTGCTTCCTAATGGCAAAAGGAACATAAAAGAGAATTAGAAAGCCAAATTCTTTGGAATCGAGACTTGATTAATTCAATGCTTAAAAGAACTTGAAGAAGAAAGAGAAACCAATTCCTTTAGGATTAAGTCTTAAATGCAATCAATGTGCAAAGGAACTTTACAAGAGAATTACAAACCAATTCCTCTTGAATTGAGACTTGATTCCACTCAATGCCAAAAAGAACATGAAGAAGAAAGAGAAACCAATTCCTTTAGGATTAAGTCTTGCTTGCAATCAATGGCAAAAGGAACTTACAAGAGAATTAGAAACCAATTCCTCTTGAATTGAGGCTTGATTCCATTCAATGCCAAAAGAACATGAAGAAGAAAGAGAAACCGAATTCCTTTAGGATTAAGTCATAAACTTTGCAATCCCAATGGCAAAAAAGGAACTTCTGAGACAATTAGAAATAATTCCTTTTGGATTAAGAATGATTCCATTCAATGCCAAAAAGAACATGATGAAAAAGGAGAAACCAATTCCTTAAGGATTAAGTCTTGCTTCCAATCAATAGGAATTTAAAAGAGAATCAGAAACCAATTCCTTTTGAATGTAGACTTGACTCCATTCAATGGCAAAAAAACATGAAGAAGAAAGAGAAACCAATTACTTAAGGATTAAGTCTTGCTTCCAATCAATGGCAAAAGGAACATAAAAGAGAATTAGAAACCAATTCCTTTTGAATGGAGACTTGATTCCATTCAATGGCAAAAAGAACATGAAGAAGAAAGAGAAACCAATTCCTTAAGGATTAAGTCTTGCTTCCAATCAATGGCTAAAGGAGCGTAAAAAGAATTAGAAATAAATTCTTTTAATTGAGACTTGATTCCATTCAACGCCAAAAGAACATGAAGAAGAAAGAAAGCAATTCGCCCAAGGATTAAGTCCTCGGCTGATCAATGGTAAAAGGAACTTAAAAGAGAATTAAGCCAATTGACTGGAATTGAGACTTGATTCCATTCAATGCCAAAAGAACATGCAGACAGAAAGAAGAAACCAATTCCTTAAGGATTAAGTCTTGCTTCCAATCAATGACTAAAGGAGCGTAAGAGAGGTAGAAGCGTTCGTTTTGAATTGAGACTTGATTCCATTCAATGCCAAAAGAACATGAAGAAGAAAAGAGAAACCAATTCCTTAAGGATAAAGTCTTGCTTTAATCAATGGCAAAAAGGCACTAAAGAGAATTAGAAACCAATTCCTTTTGAATTGAGACTTGATTCCATTCAATGCCAAAAGAACATGAAGAAGAAAGAAACCAATTCCTTTAAGATTAACTCTGCTTCCAATCAATGGCAAAGGAACTTACAAAGAGAATTAGAAACCAATTCCTCTTGAATTGACACTTGATTTCATTCAATGCGAAACAGAACATGAAGAAGAAACAAAAGCCAATTCCTTTAGGATTAACTGTTGCTTGCAATCAATGGCAAAGGAACTTACAAGAGAATTAGAAACCAATTCCTCTTGAATTGAGACTTGATTCCATTCAATGCCAAAAAGAACATGAAGAAGAAACAGAAACCAATTCCTTTAGGATTAAGTCTTGCGTCCAATCAATGGCAAAAGGAACTTACAAGAGAATTAGAAACCAATTCCTTTGGAATTGAGACTTGATTCCACTCAATGCCAAGAAGAACATGAAGAAGAAAGAGGAACCAATTCCTTAAGGATTAAGTCTTGCTTCCAATCAATGGCAAAAGGAACGTAAAAGAGAATTAGAAACCAATACCTTTGGAATTGAGACTTGATTCCATTCAATGCCAAAAAGAACATGAAGAAGAAAGAGAAACCAATTCCTTAAGGATTAAGTCTTGCTTCCAATGATATTTAAGGAACGTAAAAGAGAATTAGAAACCAATTCCGTTTGAAATGAGACTTGATTCCATTCAATGCCAAAAAGAACATGAAGAAGAAAGAGAAACCAATTCCTTTAGGATTAAGTCTTGCTTCCAATCAATGGATAAAGGAACATAAAAGAGAATTAGAAACCAATTCCTTTTGAATTGAGACTTAATTCGATTCAATGCCAAAAAGAACATGAAGAAGAAAGAGAAACCAATTCCTTTAAGATTAACTCTTGCTTCCAATCAATGGCAAAAGGAACTTACAAGAGAATTAGAAACCAATTCCTCTTGAATTGAGACTTGATTCCATTCAATGCCAAAAAGAACATGAAGAAGAAAGAGAAACCAATTCCTTTAGGATTAACTCTTGCTTGCAATCAATGGCAAAAGGAACTTACAAGAGAATTAGAAACCAATTCCTTTTGGATTGAGAGTTGATTCCACTCAATGCCAAAAAGAACATGATGAAGAAGGAGAAACCAATTGCTTTAGGATTAAGTGTTGCTTGCAATAAATGGCAAAAGGAACTAACAAGACAATTAGAAACCAATTCCTTTTGGATTAAGAATTGATTCCATTCAATGCCAAAAAGAACATGATGAAGAAGGAGAAACCAATTCCTTAAGGATTAAGTCTTGCTTCCAATCAATGGCTAAAGGAACATAAAAGAGAATTAGAAACCAATTCCTTTGGAATTGAGACTTGATTCCACTCAATGCCAAAAAGAACATGAAGAAGAAAGAGGAACCAATTCCTTAAGGATTAAGTCTTGCTTCCAATCAATGGCAAAAGGAACGTAAAAGAGAATTAGAATCCAATTCCTTTGGAATTGAGACTTGATTCCATTCAACGCCAAAAAGAACATGAAGAAGAAAGAGAAACCAATTCCTTTAGGATTAAGTCTTGCTTCCAATCAATGGCTAAAGGAACGTGAAAGAGAATTAGAAACCAATTCCGTTTGAAATGAGACTTGATTCCATTCAATGCCAAAAAGAACATGAAGAAGAAAGAGAAACCAATTCCTTTAGGATTAAGTCTTGCTTCCAATCAATGGATAAAGGAACATAAAAGAGAATTAGAAACCAATTCCTTTTGAATTGAGACTTAATTCGATTCAATGCCAAAAAGAACATGAAGAAGAAAGAGAAACCAATTCCTTTAAGATTAACTCTTGCTTCCAATCAATGGCAAAAGGAACTTACAAGAGAATTAGAAACCAATTCCTCTTGAATTGACACTTGATTCCATTCAATGCCAAAAAGAACATGAAGAAGAAAGAGAAACCAATTCCTTTAGGATTAACTCTTGCTTGCAATCAATGGCAAAAGGAACTTACAAGAGAATTAGAAACCAATTCCTCTTGAATTGAGACTTGATTCCATTCAATGCCAAAAAGAACATGAAGAAGAAACAGAAACCAATTCCTTTAGGATTAAGTCTTGCTTCCAATCAATGGCAAAAGGAACTTACAAGAGAATTAGAATCCAATTCCTTTTGGATTGAGAGTTGATTCCACTCAATGCCAAACAGAACATGATGATGAAGGAGAAACCAATTCCTTAAGGATTAAATCTTGCTTCCAATCAATGGATAAAGGAACGTAAAAGAGAATTAGAAACCAATTCCTTTTGAATTGAGACTTAATTCGATTCAATGCCAAAAAGAACAAGAAGAAGAAAGAGAAACCAATTCCTTTAGGATTAAGTCTTGCTTCCAATCAATGGATAAAGGAACATAAAAGAGAATTAGAAACCAATTCCTTTTGAATTGAGACTTAATTCGATTCAATGCCAAAAAGAACATGAAGAAGAAAGAGAAACCAATTCCTTTAAGATTAACTCTTGCTTCCAATCAATGGCAAAAGGAACTTACAAGAGAATTAGAAACCAATTCCTCTTGAATTGAGACTTGATTCCATTCAATGCCAAAATAACAAGAAGGAAGAGAAACCAATTCCTTTAGGATTAACTCTTGCTTGCAATCAATGGCAAAAGGAACTTACAAGAGAATTAGAAACCAATTCCTCTTGAATTGAGACTTGATTCCATTCAATGCCAAAAAGAACATGAAGAAGAAACAGAAACCAATTCCTTTAGGATTAAGTCTTGCTTCCAATCAATGGCAAAAGGAACTTACAAGAGAATTAGAATCCAATTCCTTTTGGATTGAGAGTTGATTCCACTCAATGCCAAACAGAACATGATGAAGAAGGAGAAACCAATTCCTTAAGGATTAAATCTTGCTTCCAATCAATGGATAAAGGAATTAAGAGAATTAGAAACCAATTCCTTTTGAATTGAGACTTAATTCGATTCAATGCCAAAAAGAACAAGAAGAAGAAAGAGAAACCAATTCCTTTAAGATTAAGTCTTGCTTCCAATCAATGGCAAAAGGAACTTACAAGAGAATTAGAAACCAATTCCTCTTGAATTGACACTTGATTCCATTCAATGCCAAAAAGAACATGAAGAAGAAAGAGAAACCAATTCTTTTAGGATTAAGTCTTGCTTCCAATCAATGGCTAAAGGAACGTGAAAGAGAACAGAAACCAGTAGTTTTGAAATGAGACTTGATTCCATTCAATGCCAAAAAGAACATGAAGAAGAAAGAGAAACCAATTCCTTTAGGATTAAGTCTTGCTTCCAATCAATGGATAAAGGAACATAAAAGAGAATTAGAAACCAATTCCTTTTGAATTGAGACTTAATTCGATTCAATGCCAAAAAGAACATGAAGAAGAAAGAGAAACCAATTCCTTTAAGATTAACTCTTGCTTCCAATCAATGGCAAAAGGAACTTACAAGAGAATTAGAAACCAATTCCTCTTGAATTGAGACTTGATTCCATTCAATGCCAAAAAGAACAAGAAGAAGAAAGAGAAACCAATTCCTTTAGGATTAACTCTTGCTTGCAATCAATGGCAAAAGGAACTTACAAGAGAATTAGAAACCAATTCCTCTTGAATTGAGACTTCATTCCATTCAATGCCAAAAAGAACATGAAGAAGAAACAGAAACCAATTCCTTTAGGATTAAGTCTTGCTTCCAATCAATGGCAAAAGGAACTTACAAGAGAATTAGAATCCAATTCCTTTTGGATTGAGAGTTGATTCCACTCAATGCCAAACAGAACATGATGATGAAGGAGAAACCAATTCCTTAAGGATTAAATCTTGCTTCCAATCAATGGATAAAGGAACGTAAAAGAGAATTAGAAACCAATTCCTTTTGAATTGAGACTTAATTCAATTCACTGCCAAAAAGAACAAGAAGAAGAAAGAGAAACCAATTCCTTTAAGATTAAGTCTTGCTTCCAATCAATGGCAAAAGGAACTTACAAGAGAATTAGAAACCAATTCCTCTTGAATTGAGACTTGATTCCATTCAATGCCAAAAAGAACATGAAGAAGAAAGAGAAACCAATTCCTTTAGGATTAACTCTTGCTTGCAATCAATGGCAATAGGAACTTACAAGAGAATTAGAAACCAATTCCTCTTGAATTGAGACTTGATTCCATTCAATTTTAAAAGAACATGAAGAAGAAAGAGAAACCAATTCCTTTAGGATTAACTCTTGCTTCCAATCAATGGCAAAAGGAACTTACAAGAGAATTAGAAACCAATTCCTTTTGAATTGAGACTTGATTCCATTCAATGCCAAAAAGAACATGAAGAAGAAAGAGAAACCAATTCCTTTAGGATAAAGTCTTGCTTCCAATCAGTGGCAAAAGGAACTTACAAGAGAATTAGAAACCAATTCCTTTTGGATTGAGAGTTGATTCCACTCAATGCCAAAAAGAACATGATGAAGAAGGAGAAACCAATTGCTTTAGGATCAAGTCTTGCTTCCAATTAATGGCTAAAGGAACGTGAAAGAGAATTCGAAACCAATTCCTTTTGAAATGAGACTTGATTCCATTTAATGCCAAAAAGAACATGAAGAAGAAAGAGAAACCAATTCCTTAAGGATTTAGTGTTGCTTCCAATCAATGGCAAAAGGAACATAAAAGGGAATTAGAAAGCAATTCCTCTTGAATTGAGACTTGATTCCATTCAATGCCAAAAAGTACATGAAGAAGAAAGAGAAACCAATTCCTTTAGGATTAACTCTTGCTTGCAATCAATGGCAAAAGGAACTTACAAGAGAATTAGAAACCAATTCCTCTTGAATTGAGACTTGATTCCATTCAATGCCAAAAAGTACATGAAGAAGAAAGAGAAACCAATTCCTTTAGGATTAAGTCTTGCTTGCAATCAATGGCAAAAGGAACTTACAAGAGGATTAGAAACCAATTCCTCTTGAATTGAGACTTGATTCCATTCAATGCCAAAAAGTACATGAAGAAGAAAGACAAACCAATTTCTTTAGGATTAACTCTTGCTTGCAATCAATGGCAAAAGGAACTTACAAGAGAATTAGAAACCAATTCCTCTTGAATTGAGACTTGATTCCATTCAATGCCAAAAAGAACATGAAGAAGAAACAGAAACCAATTCCTTTAGGATTAAGTCTTGCTTCCAATCAATGGCAAAAGGAACTTACAAGAGAATTAGAAACCAATTCCTTTTGGATTGAGAGTTGATTCCACTCAATGCCAAAAAGAACATGATGAAGAAGGAGAAACCAATTGCTTTAGGATTAAGCCTTGCTTCCAATCAATGGCTAAAGGAATGTGAAAGAGAATTCGAAACCAATTCCTTTTGAAATGAGACTTGATTCCATTTAATGCCAAAAAGAACATGAAGAAGAAAGAGAAACCAATTCCTTAAGGATTTAGTGTTGCTTCCAATCAATGGCAAAAGGAACATAAAAGAGAATTAGAAACCAATTCCTCTTGAATTGAGACTTGATTCCATTCAATGCCAAAAAGTACATGAAGAAGAAAGAGAAACCAATTCCTTTAGGATTAACTCTTGCTTGCAATCAATGGCAAGAGGAACTTACAAGAGAATTAGAAACCAATTCCTTTTGATTTGAGACTTGATTCCATTCAATGGCAAAAAGAACATGAAGAAGAAAGAGAAACCAATTCCTTAAGGATTAAGTCCTGCTTCGAATCAATGGTAAAAGGAACGTAAAAGACAATTAGAAACCAATTCCATTGGAATTGAGACTTGATTCCATTCAATGGCAAAAAGAACATGAAGAAGAAAGAGAAACCAATTCCTTAAGGATTAAGTCTTGCTTCCAATCAATGGCTAAAGGAACGTAAACGAGAATTAGAAGCGAATTCGTTTTCAATTGAGACTTGATTCCATTCAATGCCAAAAAGAACATGAAGAAGAAAGAGAAACCAATTCCTTACGGATTAAGTCTTGCTTCCAATCAATGGCAAAAGAAACGTAAAAGAGAATTAGAAACCAATTCCTTTTGAATTGAGACTTGATTCCATTCAATGCCAAAAAGAACATGAAGAAGAAAGAGAAACCAATTCCTTTTGGATTAAGTCTTGCTTCCAATCAATGGATAAAGGAACGTAAAAGAGAACTAGAAACCAATTCCTTTTGAATTGAGACTTGATTCCATTCAATGCCAAAAAGAACATGAAGAAGAAAGAGAAACCAATTCCTTTAGGATTAAGTCTTGCTTCCAATCAATGGATAAAGGAACATAAAAGAGAATTAGAAACCAATTCCTTTTGAATTGAGACTTAATTCGATTCAATGCCAAAAAGAACATGAAGAAGAAAGAAGAGAGAAACCAATCTTCCTTTAAGATTAACTCTTGCTTCAATCAATGGCAAAGGAACTTACAAGAGAATTAGAAACCAATTCCTCTTGAATTGAGACTTGATTCCATTCAATGCCAAAGAACAAGAAGAAGAAGAAGAAAACCAATTCCTTTAGGATTAACTCTTGCACAACTGATCAATGGCAAAAGGAACTTACAAGAGAGTTACTAACTAATTCCTCTTGAGTTGAGACTTGATTCCATTCAATGCCAAAAAGAACATGAAGAAGAGCAGAAACCAATTCCTTTAGGATTAAGTCTTGCTTCCAATCAATGGCAAAAGGAACTTACAAGAGAATTAGAATCCAATTCCTTTTGGATTGAGAGTAGATTCCACTCAACGCCAAACAGAACATGATGATGAAGGAGAAACCAATTCCTTAAGGATTAAATCTTGCTTCCAATCAATGGATAAAGGAACGTAAAAGAGAATTAGAAACCAATTCCTTTTGAATTGAGACTTAATTCGATTCACTGCCAAAAAGAACAAGAAGAAGAAAGAGAAACCAATTCCTTTAAGATTAAGTCTTGCTTCCAATCAATGGCAAAAGGAACTTACAAGAGAATTAGAAACCAATTCCTCTTGAATTGAGACTTGATTCCATTCAATGCCAAAAAGAACATGAAGAAGAAAGAGAAACCAATTCCTTTAGGATTAACTCTTGCTTGCAATCAATGGCAATAGGAACTTACAAGAGAATTAGAAACCAATTCCTCTTGAATTGAGACTTGATTCCATTCAATGCCAAAAAGAACATGAAGAAGAAAGAGAAACCAATTCCTTTAGGATTAACTCTTGCTTCCAATCAATGGCAAAAGGAACTTACAAGAGAATTAGAAACCAATTCCTTTTGAATTGAGACTTGATTCCATTCAATGCCAAAAAGAACATGAAGAAGAAAGAGAAACCAATTCCTTTAGGATAAAGTCTTGCTTCCAATCAGTGGCAAAAGGAACTTACAAGAGAATTAGAAACCAATTCCTTTTGGATTGAGAGTTGATTCCACTCAATGCCAAAAAGAACATGATGAAGAAGGAGAAACCAATTGCTTTAGGATTAAGTCTTGCTTCCAATTAATGGCTAAAGGAACGTGAAAGAGAATTCGAAACCAATTCCTTTTGAAATGAGACTTGATTCCATTTAATGCCAAAAAGAACATGAAGAAGAAAGAGAAACCAATTCCTTAAGGATTTAGTGTTGCTTCCAATCAATGGCAAAAGGAACATAAAAGAGAATTAGAAACCAATTCCTCTTGAATTGAGACTTGATTCCATTCAATGCCAAAAAGTACATGAAGAAGAAAGAGAAACCAATTCCTTTAGGATTAACTCTTGCTTGCAATCAATGGCAAAAGGAACTTACAAGAGAATTAGAAACCAATTCCTCTTGAATTGAGACTTGATTCCATTCAATGCCAAAAAGTACATGAAGAAGAAAGAGAAACCAATTCCTTTAGGATTAAGTCTTGCTTGCAATCAATGGCAAAGGGAACTTACAAGAGGATTAGAAACCAATTCCTCTTGAATTGAGACTTGATTCCATTCAATGCCAAAAAGTACATGAAGAAGAAAGACAAACCAATTCCTTTAGGATTAACTCTTGCTTGCAATCAATGGCAAAAGGAACTTACAAGAGAATTAGAAACCAATTCCTCTTGAATTGAGACTTGATTCCATTCAATGCCAAAAAGAACATGAAGAAGAAACAGAAACCAATTCCTTTAGGATTAAGTCTTGCTTCCAATCAATGGCAAAAGGAACTTACAAGAGAATTAGAAACCAATTCCTTTTGGATTGAGAGTTGATTCCACTCAATGCCAAAAAGAACATGAAGAAGAAAGAGAAACCAATTCCTTTTGGATTAAGTCTTGCTTCCAATCAATGGATAAAGGAACGTAAAAGAGAATTAGAAACCAATTCCTTTTGAATTGAGACTTGATTCCATTCAATGCCAAAAAGAACATGAAGAAGAAAGAGAAACCAATTCCTTTAGGATTAAGTCTTGCTTCCAATCAATGGCAAAAGGAACTTACAAGAGAATTAGAAACCAATTCCTCTTGAATTGAGACTTGATTCCATTCAATGCCAAAAAGAACATGAAGAAGAAAGGGAAACCAATTCCTTTAGGATTAACTCTTGCTCGCAATCACTGGCAAAAGGAACTTACAAGAGAATTCGAAACCAATTCCTTTTGAAATGAGACTTGATTCCATTCAATGCCAAAAAGAACATGAAGAAGAAAGGGAAACCAATTCCTTTAGGATTAACTCTTGCTCGCAATCACTGGCAAAAGGAACTTACAAGAGAATTCGAAACCAATTCCTCTTGAATTGAGACTTGATTCCATTCAATGCCAAAAGGAACAAGAAGAAGAAAGAGAAACCAATTCCTTAAGGATTATGTCCTGCTTCCAATCAATGGAAAAAGGAACGTAAAAGAGAGTTAGAAACCAATTCCTTTTGAATTGAGACTTGATTCCTTTCAACGGCAAAAAGAACATGAAGAAGAAAGAGAAACCAATTCCTTAAGGATTAAGTCCTGCTTCCAATCAATGGAAAAAGGAACGTAAAAGAGAGTTAGAAACCAATTCCTTTTGAATTGAGACTTGATTCCATTCAACGGCAAAAAGAACATGAAGAAGAAAGAGAAACCAATTCCTTAAGGATTACGTCTTGCTTCCAATCAATGGTAAAAGGAACGTAAAAGAGAATTAGAAGCCAATTCCTTTGGAATTGAGACTTGATTCCATTCAATGGCAAAAAGAACATGAAGAAGAAAGAGAAACCAATTCCTTGAGGATTAAGTCTTGCTTCCAATCAATGGCTAAAGGAACGTAAAAGAGAATTAGAAGCGAATTCGTTTTGAATTGAGACTTGATTCCATTCAATGCCAAAAAGAACATGAAGAAGAAAGAGAAACCAATTCCTTTAGGATTAAGTCTTGCTTCCAATCAATGGCTAAAGGAACGTAAAAGAGAATTAGAAACCAATTCCTTTTGAAATGAGACTTGATTCCATTCAATGCAAAAAGAACATGTAGAAGAAAGAGAAACCAATTCCTTTAGGATTAAGTCTTGCTTCCAGTCAATGGTTAAAGGAACGTGAAAGAGAATTAGAAACCAATTCCTTTTGAAATGAGACTTGATTCCATTCAATGCCAAAAAGAACATGAAGAAGAAAGAGAAAGCAATTCCTTAAGGATTAAGTCTTGCTTCCAATCAATGGTAAAAGGAACGTAAAAGAGAATTAGAAACCAATTCCTTTTGAATTGAGGCTTGATTCCATTCAATGGGAAAAGAACATGAAGAAGGAAGAGAAACCAATTCCTTAAGGATTAAGTCTTGCTTCCAATCAATGGTAAAAGGAACGTAAAAGAGAATTAGAAACCAGTTCCTTTTGAATTGAGACTTGATTCCATTCAATGCCAAAAAGAACATGACGAAGAAAAGAAACCAATTCCTTAAGGATTAAGTCTTGCCTCCAATCAATGGTAAAAGGAACGTAAAAGAGAATTAGAAACCAATTCCTTTAGAAATGAGACTTGATTCCATTCAATGGCAAAAAGAACATGAAGAAGAAAGAGAAACCAATTCCTTAAGGATTAAGTCTTGCTTCCAATCAACGGCAAAAGGAACGTAAAGGAGAATCAGAAGCCAATTCCTTTGGAATTGAGACTTGATTCCATTCAATGGCAAAAAGAACATGAAGAAGAAAGAGAAACCAATTCCTTAAGGATTAAGTCTTGCTTCCAATCAATGGCTAAAGGAACGTAAAAGAGAATTAGAAACCAATTCCTTTTGAATTGAGACTTGATTCCATTCAATGCCAAAAAGAACATGAAGAAGAAAGAGAAACCAATTCCTTAAGGATTAAGTCTTGCTTCCAATCAATGGCAAAAGGAACGTAAAAGAGAATTAGAAACCAATTCCTTTCGAATTGAGACTTGATTCCATTCAATGCCAAAAAGAACATGAAGAAGAAAGAGAAACCAATTCCTTAAGGATTAAGTCTTGCTTCCAATCAATGGCAAAAGGAATTTCAAAGAGCATTAGAAACCAATTCCTTTTGAATTGAGACTTGATTCCATTCAATGGCAAAAAAACATGAAGAAGAAAGAGAAACCAATTCCTTAAGGATTAAGTCTTGCTTCCAATCAATGGGAAAAGGAACGTAAAAAGATAATTAGAAACCAAATCCTTTTGAATTGAGACTTGATTCTATTCAATGGCAAAAAGAACATGAAGAAGAAATGGAAATCAATTCCTTTACCATTAAGTCTTGCTTCCAATCAATGGCAAAAGGAACTTAAAAGAGAATTAGAAACCAATTCCTCTTGAATTGAGACTTGATTCCATTCAATGCCAAAAAGAACATGAAGAAGAAAGCGAAACCAATTCCTTAAGGATTAAGTCCTGCTTCCAATCAATGGAAAAAGGAACGTAAAAGAGAGTTAGAAACCAATTCCTTTTGAATTGAGACTTGATTCCATTCAATGGCAAAAAGAACATGAAGAAGAAAGAGAAACCAATTCCTTAAGGATTAAGTCTTGCTTCCAATCAATGGTAAAAGGAACGTAAAAGAGAATTAGAAACCAATTCCTTTTGAAATGAGACTTGATTCCATTCAATGCAAAAAGAACATGTAGAAGAAAGAGAAACCAATTCCTTAAGGATTAAGTCTTGCTTCCAATCTATGGCAAAAGGAACATAAAAGAGAATTAGAAACCAATTCCTTTAGAATCGAGACTTGATTCCATTCAATGCCAAAAGGAACATGAAGAAGAAAGAGAAACCAATTCCTTTAGGATTAAGTCTTGCATGCAATCAATGGCAAAAGGAACTTACAAGAAAATTAGAAACCATTTCCTCTTGAATTGAGACTTGATTCCATTCAATGCCAAAAAGAACATGAAGAAGAAAGAGAAACCAATTCCTTAAGGATTAAGTCTTGCTTCCAATCAATGGCAAAAGGAACATAAAACAGAATTAGAAACCAATTCCTTTTGAATTGAGACTTGATTCCATTCAATGGGAAAAAGAACATGAAGAAGAAAGAGAAACCAATTCCTTAAGGATTAAGTCTTGCTTCCAATCAATGGGAAAAGAAACGTAAAAGAGAATTAGAAACCAATTCCTTTTGAATTGAGACTTGATTCCATTCAATGCCAAAAAGAACATGAAGAAGAAAGAGAAACCAATTCCTTAAGGATTAAGTCTTGCTTCCAATCAATGGGAAAAGGAACGTAAAAGAGAATTAGAAACCAATTCCTTTGGAATTGAGACTTGATTCCATTCAATGCCAAAAAGAACATGAAGAAGAAAGAGAAACCAATTCCTTAAGGATTAAGTCTTGCTTCCAATCAATGGCTAAAGGAACGTGAAAGAGAATTAGAAACCAATTCCTTTTGAATTGAGACTTGATTCCATTCAATGGCAAAAAGAACATGAAGAAGAAAGGGAAACCAATTCCTTAAGGATTAAGTCTTGCTTCCAATCAATGGCAAAAGGAACGTAAAAGAGAATTAGAAACCAATTCCTTTGGAATTGAGACTGATTCCACTCAATGCCAAAAAGAACATGAAGAAGAAAGAGAAACCAATTCCTTAAGGATTAAGTCTTGCTTCCAATCAATGGCAAAAGGAACGTAAAAGAGAATTAGAAACCAATTCCTTTTGAATTGAGACTTGATTCCATTCAATGGCAAAAAGAACATGAAGAAGAAAGAGAAACCAATTCCTTAAGGATTAAGTCTTGCTTCCAATCAATGGCAAAAGGAACGTAAAAGAGAATTAGAAACCAATTCCTCTTGAATTGAGACTTGATTCCATTCAATGCCAAAAAGAACATGAAGAAGAAAGAGAAACCAATTCCTTAAGGATTAAGTCTTGCTTCGAATCAATGGCAAAAGGAACGTAAAAGAGAATGAGAAACCAATTCCTTTGGAATTGAGACATGATTCCATTCAATGGCAAAAAGAACATGAAGAAGAAAGAGAAACCAATTCCTTAAGGATTAAGTCTTGCTGCCAATCAATGGCAAAAGGAACGTAAAAGAGAATTAGAAACCAATTCCTTTTGAATTGAGACTTGATTCCATTCAATGGCAAAAAAGAACATGAAGAAGAAAGAGAAACCAATTCCTTAAGGATTAAGTCTTGCTTCCAATCAATGGCAAAAGGAACGTAAAAGAGAATTAGAAACCAATTCCTTTTGAATTGAGACTTGATTCCATTCAATGCCAAAAAGAACATGAAGAAGAAAGAGAAACCAATTCCTTAAGGATTAAGTCTTGCTTCGAATCAATGGCAAAAGGAACTTACAAGAGAATTAGAAAGCAATTCCTCTTGAATTGAGACTTGATTCCATTCAATGCCAAAAAGAACATGAAGAAGAAAGAGAAACCAATTCCTTAAGGATTAAGTCTTGCTTCCAATCAATGGCTAAAGGAACGTGAAAGAGAATTAGAAACCAATTCCTTTTGAATTGAGACTTGATTCCATTCAATGCCAAAAAAAACATGAAGAAGAAAGAGAAACCAATTCCTTTAGGATTAAGTCTTGCTTCCGATCAATGGCTAAAGGAACGTGAAAGAATGAAACCAATTCCTTTGGAATTGAGACTTGATTCCATTCAATGGCAAAAAGAACATGAAGAAGAAAGAGAAACCAATTCCTTAAGGATTAAGTCTTGCTTCCAATCAATGGCAAAAGGAGCGTAAAAGGGAATTAGAAACCAATTCCTTTGGAATTGAGACTTGATTCCATTCAATGCCAAAAGAACATGAAGAAGAAGAGAAACCAATTCCTTAAGGATTAAGTCTTGCTTCCAATCAATGGCAAAAGGAACATAAAGAGAAATAGAAACCAAATCCTTTGAATTGAGACTTGATTCCATTCAATGCCAAAAAGAACATGAAGAAGAAAGAGAAACCAATTCCTTAAGGATTAAGTCTTGCTTCCAATCAATGGCAAAAGGAACGTAAAAGAGAATTAGAAACCAATTCCTTCGAATTGAGACTTGATTCGATTCAATGCCAAAAAAACATGAAGAAGAAAGAGAAACCAATTCCTTAAGGATTAAGTCTTGCTTCGAATCAATGGTAAAAGGAACGTAAAAGAGAATTAGAAACCAATTCCTTTTAAATTGAGACTTGATTCCATTCGATGCCAAAAAGAACACGAAGAAGAAAGAGAAACCAATTCCTTAAGGATTAAGTCTTGCTTCCAATCAATGGCAAAAGGAACGTGAAGAGAATTAGAAACCAATTCCTTTGAATTGAGACTTGATTCATTCAATGCCAAAAAGAACATGAAGAAGAAAGGGAAACCAATTCCTTCAGGATTAAGACTTAATTCCAATCAATGGCAAAAAGAACTTAAAAGGACAAATAGAAACCAATTCCTTTGAATTGAGACTTGATTCCATTCAATGCCAAAAAGAACATGAAGAAGAAAGAGAAACCAATTCCTTTAAGTGATTAAGTCTTTGCTTCCAATCAATGGCAAAAGGAGACTTAAAGAGAAATTAGAAACCAATTCCTCTTGAATTGAGACTGATTCCATTCAATGCCAAAAAGAACATGGCAAGAAGAAAGAGAAACCAATTCCTTGAAGGATTAAGTCTTCGCTTCCAATCAATGGCAAAAAGGAATTTAAAGAGAATTAGAAATCCAATTCCTTTCGAATATGGAGACTTGATTCCATTCAATGGCAAAAAGAACATGAAGAAGAAAGAGAAACCAATTCATTTAAGCGATTAAGTCTTGCTTCCAATCAAAGGCTAAAAGGAGCGTGAAAAAGAGAATTGAGAAACCAATTCCTTTGAATTGAGACTTGATTTGGCTATTCAATGCCAAAAAGATACATGAAGAAGAAAGAAGAAACCAATTCCTTAAAGGATTAAGTCTTGCTTCAATCAATGGCAAAAAGGAATTTAGTAAGTAAGAATTATGATGGGAAAGAGAGAGAGAGAGAGAGAGAGAGGAGAGAGGCACAGAGAAACCAATTCTCTCTTGAATTGAGACTTGATTCCATTCAATGCCAAAAGCAAACACATGAAGAAGAAAAGAGAAACCAATTCCTTAAGGATTAAGTCTTGCTTCTGCAATTTCAATGGCATAAAGGAACGTAAAGAAAGAATTAGGAAACCAATTCCTCTTTGAATTAGAGACTTGATTCCATTCAATGCCAAAAAGAACATGAAGAAGAAAAGAAGAGAAACGGGTTCAATTCCTTACTTTGATCACGTCTTATTCCAATCAATGCCAAAGGAAACGTAAAAGAGAATTGAAACCAATTCATTTTGAGATTGGGACTTGAGTTCCATTCAATGGCAAAAAAAGAACATGAAGAAGAAGAGAAACCAATTCCTTGAAGAATTAAAGTCTTGCTTCCAATCAATGGCAAAAGGAAGGCATAAAGAGAATTAAAGAAACCAATTCCTTTAGAATTGAGACTTGATTCCGATTCAATGCCAAAAAGGAACATGAAGAAGAAAGAGAAACCAATTCCTTTAGGATTAAGTCTTGCTTCCAAATCAATGGCAAAAGGAACGTAAAAGAGAATTACATACCAATACCTTATGAATTCAGACTTGATTCCATTCAATGCCAAAAGGAACAGAAGAAGAAGCAGAAACCAATTCCTTTAGTGATTAAGTCTTGCTTCAATCAATGGCAAAAGGAACATAAAGAGAAATAGAAACCAATTAAACTTTTTGAAATGAGACTTGATTCCATTCAATGCCAAAGAACATGAAGAAGAAAGAGAAAGCCAATTCACAAGGATTAAGTCTTGCTTCAATCAATGGTAAAAGGAGCAGTAAAAAGAGAATTAGAAACCAATTCCTTTTGAATTCAGACTTGAATCCATTCAATGCCAAAAAGAACATGAAGAAGAAAGAAAGCCAATTCGCACAGGATTAAGTCTTTGCTTCCCAGAATCAATGGCTAAAGGAAGCATTGAAAGAGAATTAGAAACCAATTCCTTTTTGAAATGAGACTTGATTCCATTCAATACCAAAAAGAACATGAAGAATAAAGAGAAACCAATTCATTAAGAGTTAAGTCTTGCTTCCTAGATCAATGGCTAAAGGAGCGTAAAAAGAATTAGTCAAGCTGAATTACCGTTTTGAATTGAGACTTGATTCCATTCAATGGCAAAAAGAACATGAAGAAGAAAGTGAAACCAAGTCCTTAAGGATTAAATCTTGCTTCCAATCAATGTGTAAAAGGCACGTAAAAAGAAAATTAGAAACCAATTCCTTTTGGTGAGACTTGATTGAATTCGATGTAAAAAGAACATGAAGAAGAAAGAGAAACCAGTTCCTCAAGCCAGGATTAAGTCTTGCTTCCAATCAACGGCAAAAGGAATTTAAAAGAGAATTACAAACCAATTCCTTTTGAATGGAGACTTGATTCCATTCAATGGCAAAAAGAACACGAAAAAGAAAGAGAAACCAATTCCTTAAGGATTAAGTCTTGCTTCGAATCAATGGCTAAAGGAGCATTAAAGAGAATTAGAAACCAATTCTACTTTCGAATTGAGACTTGATTCTATTCATTACCAAAAGAACATGAAGAAGAAAGAGGAACCAATTCCTTTAGGGTGAAATCTTCCTTCGAATCAATGGCAAAAGGAACTTAAAGAAAGTGCGAAACCAATTCTCTTGAATTGAGACTTGATTCGTTCAATGCCAAAAAGAACATGAAGAAGAAGCGAAACCAATTCATTAAGGATTAAGTCACAGCTTCCAATCAATGGCAAAAGGAGCGTAAAAGAGAGTTAAAAACCAATTCCTTTGCAGTTGGGACTTGATTCCGAATTTCAGCGGCAAAAAGAACATGAAGAAGAAAGAGAAACCAATTCATTAATGATTAAATCTTGCTTCAAATCATTGTTAAAAGGCACGTAAAAATAAATTAGAAACCAATTCCTTTGAAATTGAGACTTGATTCCATTCAATGCAAAAAGAACATGTAGAAGAAAGAGAAACCAATTCCTTGGGATTAAGTCTTGCTTTTTCAATCTGCAAAGATGAAACAGTGAATCAATTCTGAAATGAACTAATTCCAACTCAATGCAAAGACTGAAAAAGAATCAATTACTAATTAAGTCTGCATAAATCAATGCAAACTACAGAAGTAAATATTCTCTGAATTAGAGCTGATTCAAATTCATTAAAAACAGAGAGAAGTAATAGTCAGCTATGATTGAAGTCTTGCTTCCATTCAATGGCAAAAGGAACATAAAAGAGAATGAGAAACCAATTCCTTTTGAATTGAGGCTTGATTCCATTCAATGGCAAAAAGAACATGAAGAAGAAAGAGAAACCAATTCCTTAAGGATTAAGTCTTGCTTCCAATCAATGGAAAAAAGGAGCAGTAAAGAGAATTGAAACCAATTCACTTTTGAATTGAGACTTGATGCCATTCAATGGCAAAAAGAACATGAAGAGGAAAGAGAAACCAATTCCTTAAGGATTCGTCTTTATCTTCGAATCGTGGTAAAAAGGAACGTAAAAGAGATTTAGAAACCAATTCCTTTGAAATTGAGACTTGATTCCACTCAATGCCAAAAAGAACATGAAGAAGAAAGAGAAACCAATTCCTTTGAGATTAAGTCTTGCTTGCAATCAATGGCAAAAGGAACGATGAAAGAGAATTAGAAACCAATTCACTTTTGAAGAAATGAGACTTGATTCCATTCAATACCAAAAAGAACATGAAGAAGAAAAGAAACCAATTCCTTAAGAGTTAAGTCCTGGCTTCCAATCAATGGTAAAAAGGAGCGTGTAAAAGAAAATTGAGAAACCAATTCCTTTTGAATCGAGACTTGATTCCATTCAATGCCAAAAAGAACATGAAGAAGAAGAAGCCAGTTCCTTTAGGATTAAGTCTTGCTTCGAATCAAATGGCTAAAGGAGCGTGAAAGAGAATTAGAAACCGTTCCTTTGAAATGAGACTTGATTCCATTCAATGCCAAAAAGAACATGAAGAAGAAAAGAGAAACCAATTTCACTTAAAGATTAAGTCTTAACTTTCCAAATAATGGCTAAAGAGCATTAAAAAGAGAAATTAGAAGCGAACTAGTTCCTTGAATTGAAGCAGTTAATTCCATTCAATGCCAAAAAAGAACATGAAGAAGAAAGAGAAACTAATTCCTTAGGATTAAGTCTTCAGCTTCCAAATCAATGGCAAAAGAAGGCGTAAAGAGAATTAGAAACCAATTCCTTTTGTATTGAGACTTGATTTCATTCAATGCCAAAAAGAACATGAAGAAGAAAGAGAACCCGATTCCTTGGGATTAAGTCTTGCTTCGAATCAATGGCAAAAAGGAATTTAAAAGAGAATTAGAAACCAATTCCTTTTGAATGGAGACTTGATTCCGTTCAATGACAAAAGAACATGAAGAAGAAGAAAAACCAATTCCTTTAAGGATTAAGTCTTGGCACGATCAAAAATTTGCGCATTAAAAATTAAGCGGAATTCGCTCAGATCAGGACTTGATTCTATTCAATGCCAAAAAGAACATCTTAGAAGAGAAAGAGAATCCAATTCCTTTAGGATTAAGTCTTGCTTCCAATCAATGGCAAAAGGAACTTAAAAGAGAATTAGAAACCAATTCCTCTTGAATTGAGACTTGATTCCATTCAAATGCGAAAAGAACATGAAGAAGAAAGCCAAACCAATTCCTTAAGAGATTAAGTCACACTTCCAATCAATGGAAAAAGGAACGTAAAAGAGAGTTAGAAACCAATTGCTTTTGAATTGAGACTTGATTCCATTCAACGGCAAAAAAACATGAAGAAGAAAGAGAAACCAATTCCTTAACGATTACGTCTTGCTTCCAATCAATGGTAAAAGGAACGTAAAAGAGAATTAGAAACCAATTCCTTTTGAAATGAGACTTGATTCCATTCAATGCAAAAAGAACATGTAGAAGAAAGAGAAACCAATTCCTTAAGGATTAAGTCTTGCTTCCAATCTATGGCAAAAGGAACATAAAAGAGAATTAGAAACCAAATTAAACTTTAGAATCGAGGCTTGATTAAATTCAATGCCAAAAAGAACATGAAGAAGAAAAGAGAAACCAATTTCTTTAGGATTAAGTCTTGCATTGTCAGTATAAAAGGAACTTACAGAGAAAATTAGAAACCAATTCTCTTGAATTGAGACTTGAGTTCATTCAATGCCAAAAAGAACAAGAAGAAGAAAGAGAAGCTAATTCTTTATATGATTAAGTCTTGCTTTAATTCGATATGGCAAAGGAGCATCAAAGAGAATTAGAAACCAATTAAGCACCCAGTTGAGGCTTGAGTTAATTGAATGGCAAAAAGAGCATGAAGAAGAAGAAACCAATTCCTTAAAGATTAAGTCTTGCTTCCAATCAATGGAAAAAGGCACGTAAAAGAGAATTAGAAGCCAAATTCGCGCTTTGGAATTGAGACTTGATTCCATTCAATGGCAAAAGAACATGAAGAAGAAAGAGAAACCAATTACATTAAGGATTCGTCTTTATTCCAATCAATGGTAAAAGGAGCAGTAAAAGAGAATTAGAAGCCAAGTGTTTGGAATTGAGACTTGATTCAATTCAATGCCAAAGAAGAACATGAAGAAGAAAGAGAAACCAATTGCTTTACGATTAAGGCTTCCTTCCAATCAATGGCTAAAGGAGCATTGAAGAAAATTAGAAACCAATTCCTTTTGAAATGAGACTTGATTCCATTCAATGCCAAAAGAACATGAAGAAGAAAAGAGAAACCAATTCCTTGAGGATTAGAATCACCTTCCAATCAATGGTAAAAAGGAGCATTAAAAGAGAATTAGAAGCCAATTCTTTGGAATTGAAGAGACTTGATTCCATTCAATGGCAAAAAGAACATGAAGAAAGAAAGAGAAACCAATTCCTTAAGGATTAAGTCTTGCGCGATCAATGGCTAAAGGAGCGTAAAAAAGAGAATTAGAGAAGCGGTCGTTTTGAATTGAGACTTGATTCCATTCATTATTTTAAAGAACATGAAGAAAGAAAGAGAAAACAATTCGTTGGGGATTAAGTCTTGCTTCCAATCAATGGCTAAAGGAGCGTAAAGAGAATTAGAAGCGAATTAGTTTCCCAATTGAGACTTGATTCCATTCAATGCCAAAAGAACATGAAGAAGAAAATGAAACCAATTCCTTAAAGATTCAGTCTTGCTTTAAATCAATGGCAAAGGAACGTAAAGAGAAATTAGAAACCAATTCAACACTGAATTGAGACTTGATTCCATTCAATGCCAAAAGAACATGAAGAAGAAAGAGAAAGCAATTCCTTTATGATTAAGTGTTGCTTCCATTCCAATGGCAAAAGGAACATAAAAGAGAATGAGAAATAGTTCCTTTTGAATTGAGACTTGATTCCATTCAATGGCAAAAAGAACATGAAGAAGAAAAGAGAAACCAATTCACTTAAAGATTAAGTCTTGCTTCCAATCAATGGAAAAGAGCGTGAAAATTAGAAACCAATTCCTTCCTTGAATTGAGACTTGATTCCATTCAATGGCAAAAAGAACATGAAGAAGAAAGAAACCAATTCGCTTAAGGATTACGTGCTTTGCTTCAATCAATGGTAAAAGAGCAGTAAAAGAGGGTTAGAAACCAATAATTCCTTTTGAATTGAGACTTGATTCCGTTCAATGCCAAAAAGAACATGAAGAAGAAAGAGAAACGAATTCCTTAAATTTGGATTAAGTCTTACTTCCAATCAATGACACAAAGGCACGTTGAAGAAAATTAAGAAACCAATTCCTTTTGAAATGAGACTTGATTGTTCAATGCCAAAAGAACATGAAGAAGAAAGAGAAACGAATTCACTTAAGGATTAAGTCTTTGGCACCGATCAATGGCTAAAAGGAGCGTAAAACAGAATTAGAAGGGAATTGGTTTCGAATTCAGACTTGATTCCATTCAATGCCAAAAGAACATCGAAGAAGAAAGAAAACCAATTCCTTAAGGATTAAGTCTTGCTTCGAATCAATGTGTAAAGGAGCGTAAAGAGAATTAGAAATAATTCGCGCCCAGAATTGAATCAGTTCCATTCAATGCCAAAAAGAATATGATGAAGAAGAAGAGAAACCAATTCCTTAAGATTAAGTCTTTATTCCAATCAATGGCAAAAGGATTCTGAAGAGAGAATTAGAAACCAATTCCTTTTGAATGGAGACTTGATTCGTTCAATGGCAAAAAGAACATGAAGAAAGAAGAGAAACCAATTGCCTTAAGGATTAAGTCTTGCTTTGAATCAAAGGCTAAAAGGGCGTAAAGAGAAATTAGAAACCAATTCGCTTTGAATTGGAGACTTGATTACATTCAATGTTAAAAGAACATGAAGAAGAAAGAGAAACCAATTCTTTGAGATTTAAGTCTTGCTTCCAATCAATATAAAAAGGAACTTAAAGAGAATTAGAAACCAATTTCTCTTGGTGAGACTTGATTCCATTCAATGCCAAAAAGAACATGAAGAAGAAAGCGAAACCAATTCCTTAGGGATTAAATCACCGCTTCCAATCAATGGCAAAAGGAGCGATAAAGGGGGTTAGAAACCAATTCCTTTTTGAATTGAGATCTTGATTCCAATCAACGGCAAAAAGAACATGAAGAAGAAATAGAAACCAATTCCTTCAGGATTAAATGTTGCTTCCAATCAACGGCAAAAAGAACGTAAAGAGAATTAGAAACCAATTCTGCTTTTGAAATGAGACTTGATTCCATTTCAATGCAAAAAAGAACATGAAGAAGAAAGATAATATTCCTTAAGGATTAAGTCTTGCTTCAATCAATAGCAAAAAGAACATAAAGAGAATTAGAAACCAATTCCTTTAGAATCGAGACTTGATTCCATTCAATGCTAAAAGGAACACAGAAGAAGAAAGAGAAACCAATTCCTTTAGGATTAAGTCTTAAATGCAATCAATGGCAAAAGGAACTTACAAGAAAATTAGAAACCATTTCTGTTGAATTGAGACTTGATTCCATTCAATGCCATGAACATGAAGAAGAAAGAGAACCCAGTTCTTTTATGATTAAGTCTTGCTTCCATTCAATGGCAAAAGGAACATAAAGAGAATGAGAAACCAATTCACTTTTGAATTGAGGCTTGATTCGATGATAGCAAAAGAACGTGAAGAAGAAAGAAGAAAATAATTCCTTAAGGATTAAGTCTTGCTTCCAATCAATGGGAAAAAGAACGTAAAAGAGAATTAGAAACCAATTCCTTTGGAATTGAGACTTGATTCCATTCACTGGCAAAAAGAACATGAGGAAGAAAGACAAACCAATTCCTTAAGGATTAAGTCTTGCTTCCAATCAATGGTAAGGCGTAAAGAAAATTAAAAATCCAATTCCTTTTGAATTGAGACCAGATTCCATTCAATGCCAAAAGAACATGAAGAAGAAAGAAAACCAATTCGCGCAGGATTAAGTCTTGCGCACTGAATAACAAAAGGCATTAAAGAGAATTAGAAACCAGTTCACTTTGAAATGAGACTTGATTATGTTCAATGCCAAAAGAACATGAAGAAGAAAGAGAAACCAATTCCTTAAGGATCAAGTCCTGCTTCCAATCAATGGTACGAGGAACGTAAAGAGAAATTAGAAGCCAATTCCTTTGGAATTGAGACAGTTCCATTCAATGGCAAAAAGAACATGAAGAAGAAAGAGAAACCAATTCCTTAAGGATTAAGTCTTGCTTCCAATCAATGGCTAAAGGAACGTAAAAGAGAATTAGAAGCGAATTCGTTTTGAATTGAGACTTGATTCCATTCAATGCCAAAAAGAACATGAAGAAGAAAGAGAAACCAATTCCTTAAGGATTAAGTCTTGCTTCCAATCAATGGCAAAAGGAACGTAAAAGAGAATTAGAAACCAATTCCTTTGGAATTGAGACTTGATTCCATTCAATGGCAAAAAGAATATGAAGAAGAAAGAGAAACCAATTCCTTAAGGATTAAGTCTTGCTTCCATTCAATGGCAAAAAGAGGCAGTAAAGAGAATTAGAAACCAATTCCTTTTGAATTGAGACTTGATTCCATTCAATGCCAAAAGGAACAAGAAGAAGAAAGAGAAACCAATTCCTTTATGATTAAGTCTTGCTTCCATTCAATGGCAAAAGGAACATAAAAGAGAATGAGAAACCAATTCCTTTTGAATTGAGGCTTGATTCCATTCAATGGCAAAAAGAACATGAAGAAGAAAGAGAAACCAATTCCTTAAAGATTAAGTCTTGCTTCCAATCAATGGAAAAAGGAACGTAAAAGAGAATTAGAAACCAATTCCTTTTGAATTGAGACTTGATTCCATTCAATGCCAAAAGAACATGAAGAAGAAAGAGAAACCAATTCCTTAAGGATTACGTCTTGCTTCGAATCAATGTAAAAAAGGAACGTAAAGAGAATTAGAAACCAATTCTTTTGAATTGAGACTTGATTCCATTCAATGCCAAAAGAACATGAAGAAGAAAGAGAAGCCAATTCCTTTGAAGGATTAAGTCTTGCTTCCAATCCAATCAGCTAAAGGAGCAGTGAAGAGAATTAGAGAAACCAATTCACTTTTGAAATTGAGACTTGATTCCATTCAGTACCAAAAAGAACATGAAGAAGAAAGAGAAACCAATTCCTTAAGGATTAAGTCACTTCCAACTTGTCAATGGTAAAAAGGAAGGCGTAAAAAGAGGAATTAGAAAGTAATTATTTGGGTTGAGACTTGATTCCATTCAATGCAACCAAAAGAAAATGAAGAAGAATGAGAAACCAATTCCTCAAGGATCAAGTCTTGCTTCGAATCAATGGCTAAAGGGACGTAAAAGAGAATTAGAAGCGAATTCGTTTTGGTCGAGACTTGATTCCATTCAATGCCATAAAAAGAACATGAAGAAGAAAGAGAAACCAATTCATTAAGGATTAAGTCTTGCTTTCAATCAATGGCAAAAGGAGCGTAAAAGAGAATTAGAAACCAATTCCTTTCGGAATTGAGACTTGATTCCATTCAGTAGCAAAAGAATATGAAGAAGAAAGGGAAACCAATTCCTCAAGGATTTAGTGTTGGTTCCAATCAACGGGAAAAGGAGCAGTAAAAGAGAATTAGAAACCAATTCCTTTTGAATTGAGACTTGATTCCATTCAATGGCAAAAAGAACATGAAGAAGAAAGAGAAACCAATTCCTTAAGGATTACGTCTTGCTTCCAATCAATGGTAAAAGGAACGTAAAAGAGAATTAGAAACCAATTCCTTTTGAATTGAGACTTGATTCCATTCAATTTTCAAAAGAACATGAAGAAGAAAAATATTAGTCAATTCCTTATAGGATTAAGTGTACAACTTCCCGTCCCGATGGCTAAAGGAACGTGAAAGAGAATTAGAAACCAATTCCTTTTGAAATGAGACTTGATTCCATTCAATGCCAAAAAGAACATGAAGAAGAAAGAGAAACCAATTCCTTAAGGATTAGTGCAGCACAATCAATGGTAAAGAGCATTAAAAGAGAATTAGAAGCCAATTCCTTTGGAATTGAGACTTGATTCCATTCCATGGCAAAAAGAACATGAAGAAGAAAGAGAAACCAATTCCTTAAGGATTAAGTCTTGCTTCCAATCAATGGCTAAAGGAACGTAAAAGAGAATTAGAAGCGAATTCGTTTTGAATTGAGACTTGATTCCATTCAACGCCAAAAAGAACATGAAGAAGAAAGAGAAACCAATTCCTTAAGGATTAAGCCTTGCTTCCAATCAATGGCAAAAGGAACGTAAAAGAGAATTATAAACCAATTCCTTTGGAATTGAGACTTGATTAGGTATTCAATGCGAAAAAGAATAATAATATGAAGAAGAAACCGAATTCCTTAAGAAGTTAGTCTTTATCTTTACATCCCGATGGCAAAAGGAGCGTAAAGAAAATTAGAAACCAATTCCTTTGAATTGAGACTTGATTCCATTCAATGCCAAAAAGAACATGTGAAGAAAGAGAAACCATTTCGCCAGAGGATTGAGTATTTGCTTCCAATCAATGGCAAAAGAATCATAAAGAGAATTAGAAACCAATTCCTTTAGAATCGAGACTTGACTCCATTGATCACCACGAAAAAAAAATGAAGAAGAAAGAGAAACCAATTCCTTTAGGATTAAGTCTTGCTTCGAATCAATGGATGAAGGAACGTAAAAGAGAATTAGAAACCAATTCCTTTTGAATTGAGACTTGATTCCATTCAATGCCAAAAAGAACATGAAGAAGAAAGAGAAACCAATTCCTTTAGGATTAAGTCTTGCTTCCAATCAATGGCAAAAGGAACGTAAAAGAGAATTAGAAACCAATTCCTTTTGAAATGAGACTTGATTCCATTCAATGCCAAAAGGAACAAGAAGAAGAAAGAGAAACCAATTCCTTTAGGATTAAGTCTTGCTTCCAATCAATGGATAAAGGAACGTAAAAGAGAATTAAAAACGGTCCTCTTGAATTGAGACTTGATTCCATTCAATGTGCAAAAGAACATGAAGAAGAAGAGAAACCAATTCCTTTAGAGATTAAATGTTGCTTCAAATCAATGGCAAAAGGAACGTAAAAGAGAATTAGAAACCAATTCCTTTTGAAATGAGACTTGATTCCATTCAATGCCAAAAAGAACATGAAGAAGAAAGAGAAACCAATTCCTTAAGGATTAAGTCTTGCTTCCAATCAATGGTAAAAGGAACGTAAAAGAGAATTAGAAACCAATTCCTTTTGAATTGAGACTTGATTCCATTCAATGCCGAAAAGAACATGAAGAAGAAAGAGAAACCAATTCTCTTAGGATTAAGTCTTGCTTCCAATCAATGGTAAAAGGAACGTAAAGGAGAATTAGAAACCAATTCCTTTGAAATTGAGACTTGATTCCATTCAATGCCAAAAAGAACATGAAGAAGAAAGAGAAACCAATTCCTTAAGGATTAAGTCTTGCTTCCAATCAATGGCAAAAGGAACTTAAAATTAGAATTAGAAACCAATTCCTTTGAATTGAGACTTGATTCCATTCAATGCCAAAAAGAACATGAAGAAGAAAGAGAAACCAATTCCTTAAGGATTAAGTCTTGCTTCCAATCAATGGCAAAAGGAACTTAAAGAGAATTAGAAACCAATTCCTTTGAATTGAGACTTGATTCCATTCAATGCCAAAAAGAACATGAAGAAGAAAGAGAAACCAATTCCTTAAGGATTAAGTCTTGCTTCCAATCAATGGCTAAAGGAACGTAAAAGAGAATTAGAAACCAATTCCTTTGGAATTGAGACTTGATTCCATTCAATGCCAAAAAGAACATGAAGGAGAAAGAGAAACCAATTCCTTAAGGATTAAGTCTTGCTTCCAATCAATGGCAAAAGGAACGTAAAAGAGACTTCGAAACCAATTACTTTGAATTGAAACTTGATTCCATTCAATGCCAAAAAGAACATGAAGAAGAAAGAGAAACCAATTCCTTAAGGATTAAGTCTTGCTTCCAATCAATGGCAAAAGGAACGTAAAAGAGAATTAGAAACCAATTCCTTTTGAATTGAGACTTGATTCCATTCAACGCCAAAAAGAACATGAAGAAGAAAGAGAAACCAATTCCTTAAGGATTAAGTCCTGCTTCCAATCAATGGTAAAAGGAACGTAAAGAGAATTAGAAACCAATTCCTTTGAATTGAGACTTGATTCCATTCAATGCCAAAAGAACATGAAGAAGAAAGAGAAACCAATTCCTTAAGGATTAAGTCTTGCTTCCAATCAATGGCAAAAGGAACGTAAAGAGAATTAGAAACCAATTCCTTTTGAATTGAGACTTGATTCCATTCAATGCCAAAAGAACATGAAGAAGAAAGAAAACCAATTCCTTAAGGATTAAGTCTTGCTTCCAATCAATGGCAAAAGGAACGTAAAAGAGAATTAGAAACCAATTCCTTTTGAATTGAGACTTGATTCCATTCAATGCCAAAAGGAACATGAAGAAGAAAGAGAAACCAATTCCTTAAGGATTAAGTCTTGCTTCCAATCAATGGAAAAAGGAACGTAAAGAGAATTAGAAACCAATTCCTTTGAATTGAGACTTGATTCCATTCAATGGCAAAAAGAACATGAAGAAGAAAGAGAAACCAATTCCTTAAGGATTACGTCTTGCTTCCAATCAATGGTAAAAGGAACGTAAAAGAGAATTAGAAACCAATTCCTTTTGAATTGAGACTTGATTCCATTCAATGCCAAAAAGAACATGAAGAAGAAAGAGAAACCAATTCCTTAAGGATTAAGTCTTGCTTCCAATCAATGGCAAAAGGAACGTAAAGAGAATTAGAAACCAATTCCTTTGAATTGAGACTTGATTCCATTCAATGCCAAAAGAACATGAAGAAGAAAGAAAACCAATTCCTTAAGGATTAAGTCTTGCTTCCAATCAATGGCAAAAGGAACGTAAAGAGAATTAGAAACCAATTCCTTTGAATTGAGACTTGATTCCATTCAATGCCAAAAGAACATGAAGAAGAAAGAGAAACCAATTCCTTAAGGATTAAGTCTTGCTTCCAATCAATGGCAAAAGGAACGTAAAGAGAATTAGAAACCAATTCCTTTGAATTGAGACTTGATTCCATTCAATGCCAAAAAGAACATGAAGAAGAAAGAGAAACCAATTCCTTAAGGATTAAGTCTTGCTTCCAATCAATGGCAAAAGGAACGTAAAAGAGAATTAGAAACCAATTCCTTTGGAATTGAGACTTGATTCCATTCAATGCCAAAAAGAACATGCAGAAGAATGAGAAACCAATTCCTTAAGGATTAAGTCTTGCTTCCAATCAATGGCAAAGGAACGTAAAAGAGAATTAGAAACCAATTCCTTTTGAATTGAGACTTGATTCGATTCAATGCCAAAAAAATATGAAGAAGAAAGAGAAACCAATTCCTTAAGGATTAAGTCTTGCTTCGAATCAATGGCAAAAGGAACGTAAAAGAGAATTAGAAACCAATTTCTTTGGAATTGAGACTTGATTCCATTCAATGCCAAAAAGAACATGAAGAGAAACCAATTCCTTAAGGATTAAGTCTTGCTTCCAATCAATGGCAAAAGGAACGTAAAAGAGAATTAGAAACCAATTCCTTTGGAATTGAGACTTGATTCCATTCAATGCCAAAAAGAACATGAAGAAGAAAGAGAAACCAATTCCTTAAGGATGAAGTCTTGCTTTCAATCAATGGCAAAAGGAACGTAAAAGAGAATTACAAACCAATTCCTTTGAAATTGAGACTTGATTCCATTCAATGCCAAAAAGAACATGAAGAAGAAAGGAAAACCAATTCCTTAAGGATTAAGTCTTGCTTCCAATCAATGGCAAAAGGAACGTAAAGAGAATTAGAAACCAATTCCTTTGGAATTGAGACTTGATTCCATTCAATGCCAAAAAGAACATGAAGAAGAAAGAGAAACCAATTCCTTAAGGATTAAGTCTTGCTTCCAATCAATGGCAAAAGGAACGTAAAAGAGAATTAGAAACTAATTCCTTTTGAATTGAGACTTGATTCCATTCAATGCCAAAAAGAACATGAAGAAGAAAGAGAAACCAATTCCTTAAGGATTAAGTCTTGCTTCCAATCAATGGCAAAAGGAACGTAAAGAGAAATTAGAAACCAATTCTTTGAATTGAGACTTGATTCCATTCAATGCCAAAAAGAACATGAAGAAGAAGAGAGAACCAATTCCTTAAGGATTAAGTCTTGCTTCCAATCAATGGCAAAAGGAACGTAAAGAGAATTAGAAACCAATTCCTTTGAATTGAGACTTGATTCCA
Source organism: Pterocarpus santalinus (assembly GCA_031439595.1). NCBI lineage: Eukaryota > Viridiplantae > Streptophyta > Magnoliopsida > Fabales > Fabaceae > Pterocarpus > Pterocarpus santalinus. Next base: position 6,266 of record JAVHNO010000225.1, on the reverse strand, counting down.
TTCAATGCCAAAAGAACATGAAGAAGAAAGAGAAACCAATTCCTTAAGGATTAAGTCTTGCTTCCAATCAATGGCAAAAGGAACTTAAAGAGAATTAGAAACCAATTCCTTTTGAATTGAGACTTGATTCCATTCAATGCCAAAAGAACATGAAGAAGAAAGAGAAACCAATTCCTTAAGGATTAAGTCTTGCTTCCAATCAATGGCAAAAGGAACGTAAAGAGAATTAGAAACCAATTCCTTTGAATTGAGACTTGATTCCATTCAATGCCAAAAGAACATGAAGAAGAAAGAGAAACCAATTCCTTAAGGATTAAGTCTTGCTTCCAATCAATGGCAAAAGGAACGTAAAGAGAATTAGAAACCAATTCCTTTGAATTGAGACTTGATTCCATTCAATGCCAAAAAGAACATGAAGAAGAAAGAGAAACCAATTCCTTAAGGATTAAGTCTTGCTTCCAATCAATGGCAAAAGCAACGTAAAGAGAATTAGAAACCAATTCCTTTGAATTGAGACTTGATTCCATTCAATGCCAAAAGAACATGAAGAAGAAAGAGAAACCAATTCCTTAAGGATTAAGTCTTGCTTCCAATCAATGGCAAAAGGAACGTAAAGAGAATTAGAAACCAATTCCTTTGGAATTGAGACTTGATTCCATTCAATGCCAAAAAGAACATGAAGAAGAAAGAGAAACCAATTCCTTAAGGATTAAGTCTTGCTTCCAATCAATGGCAAAAGGAACGTAAAAGAGAATTAGAAACCAATTCCTATGGAATTGAGACTTGATTCCATTCAATGCCAAAAAGAACATGAAGAAGAAAGAGAAACCAATTCCTTTGGAATTGAGACTTAATTCCATTCAATGCCAAAAAGAACATGAAGAAGAAAGAGAAACCAATTCCTTAAGGATTAAGTCTTGCTTCCAATCAATGGCATAAGGAACCTGAAAGAGAATTAGAAACCAATTCCTTTGCAATTGAGACTTGATTCCATTCAATGCCAAAAAGAACATGAAGAAGAAAGAGAAACCAATTCCTTAAGGATTAAGTCTTGCTTCCAATCAATGGCAAAAGGAACTTAAAGAGAATTAGAAACCAATTCCTCTTGAATTGAGACTTGATTCCATTCAATGCCAAAAAGAACATGAAGAAGAAAGAGAAACCAATTCCTTAAGGATTAAGTCTTGCTTCCAATCAATGGCAAAAGGAACGTAAAGAGAATTAGAAACCAATTCCTTTGAATTGAGACTTGATTCCATTCAATGCGAAGAAGAACATGAAGAAGAAAGAGAAACCAATTCCTTAAGGATTAAGTCTTGCTTCCAATCAATGGCAAAAGGAACGTAAAAGAGAATTAGAAACCAATTCCTTTGCAATTGAGTCTTGATTCCATTCTATCCCAAAAGGAACATGAAGTACGAAGTGTAACCAATTCCTTAACAATTAAGTCTTGCTTCCAATCAATGGCAAAAGGAACGTAAAGAGAATAAGAAACGGATTCCTTTGAATTGAGACTTGATTCCATTCAATGCCAAAATGAACATGAAGAAGAAAGAGAAACCAATTCCTTAAGGATTAAGTCTTGCTTCCAATCAATGGCAAAAGGAACGTAAAAGAGAATTAGAAACCAATTCCTTTAGAATTGAGACTTGATTCCATTCAATGCCAAAAAGAACATGAAGAAGAAAGGGAAACCAATTCCTTAAGGATTAAGTCTTGCTTCCAATCAATGGGAAAAGGAACGTAAAAGAGAATTAGAAACCAATTCCTTTGGAATTGAGACTTGATTCCATTCAATGCCAAAAAGAACATGAAGAAGAAAGAGAAACCAATTCCTTAAGGATTAAGTCTTGCTTCCAATCAATGGCAAAAGAACGTAATAGAGAATAAGAAACAAATTCCTTTGGAATTGAGACTTGATTCCATTCAATGGCAAAAAAACATGAAGAAGAAAGAGAAACCAATTCCTAAAGGATTAAGTCTTGCTTGCAAACAATGGCAAAAGGAACATAAAGAGAATTAGAGAAACCAATTGGAATTGAGACTTGATTCCATTCAATGCCAAAAAGAACATGAAAAAGAAAGAGAAACCAATTCCTTATGGATTAAGTCTTGCTTCAAATCAATGGCAAAAGGAACATGAAGAAGAAAGAGAAACCAATTCCTTTGAATTGAGACTTGCTTCAATGGAACATGAAGGAACGAAAGAGAATTACAATTCCAATTCCTTTGAATTGAGACTTGATTCCATTCAATGAACAAAGAACATGAAGAGAAACCAATTGCTTATGGATTAAGTCTTGATTTGAATCAATGGCAAAAGGAACGTAAAAGAGAATGAGAAACCAATTCCTTTGGAATTGAGACATGATTCCATTCAATGGCAAAAAGAACATGAAGAAGAAAGAGAAACCAATTCCTTAAGGATTAAGTCTTGCTTCGAATCAATGGCAAAAGGAACGTAAAAGAGAATTAGAAACCAGTTCCTTTGTAATTGACACTTCATTCCATTCAATGCCAAAAAGAACATGAAGAAGAAAGGGAAACCAATTCCTTAAGGATTAAGTCTTGCTTCCAATCAATGGCAAAAGGAACGTAAAAGAGAATTAGAAACCAATTCCTTTCGAATTGAGACGTGATTCCATTCAATGCCAAAAAGAACATGAAGAAGAAAAGAAACCAATTCCTTAAGGATTAAGTCTTGCTTCCAATCAGTGGTAAAAGGAACGTAAAAGAGAATTAGAAACCAATTCCTTGGAATTGAGACTTGATTCCATTCAATGGCAAAAAGAACATGAAGAAGAAAGAGAAACCAATTCCTTAAGGATTAAGTCTTGCTTCGAATCAATGGCAAAAGGAACGTAAAAGAGAATTAGAAACCAATTCCTTTTGAATTGAGACTTGATTCCATTCAATGCCAAAAAGAACATGAAGAAGAAAGAGAAACCAATTCCTTTAGGATTAAGTCTTGCTTCCAATCAATGGCAAAAGGAACGTAAAAGAGAATTAGAAACCAATTCCTTTGGAATTGAGACTTGATTCCATTCAATGCCAAAAAGAAGAAAGAACATTAAGTCTTGCTTAATCAATGGAAAGAATTACAAACCAATTCTTTTTGAATTGAGACTTGATTCCATTCAATGCCAAAAAGAACATTAAGAAGAAAGAGAAACCAATTCCTTAAGGAGTAAATCTTGCTTCCAATCAATGGCAAAAGGAACGTAAAAGAGAATTAGAAACCAATTCCTTTGATATTAAGTCTTGATTCCATTCAATGCCAAAAAGAACATGAAGAAGAAAGAGAAACCAATTCCTTAAGGATTAAGTCTTGCTTCCAATCAATGGCAAAAGGAACGTAAAAGAGAATTAGAAACCAATTCCTTTGAATTGAGACTTGATTCCATTCAATGCCAAAAGAACATGAAGAAGAAAGAGAAACCAATTCCTTAAGGATTAAGTCTTGCTTCCAATCAATGGCAAAAGGAACGTAAAAGAGAATTAGAAACCAATTCCTTTGGAATTGAGACTTGATTCCATTCAATGCCAAAAAGAACATGAAGAAGAAAGTAAAACCAATTCCTTAAGGATTAAGTCTTGCTTCCAATCAATGGCAAAAGGAACGTAAAGAGAATTAGAAACCAATTCCTATAGAATTGAGACTTGATTCCATTCAATGCCAAAAAGAACATGAAGAAGAAAGAGAAACCAATTCCTTAAGGATTAAGTCTTGCTTCCAATCAATGGCAAAAGGAACGTAAAAGAGAATTAGAAACCAATTCCTTTCGAATTGAGACTTGATTCCATTCAATGGCAAAATGAACATGAAGAAGAAAGAGAAACCAATTCCTTAAGGATTAAGTCTTGCTTCCAATCAATGGCAAAAGGAACGTAAAAGAGAATTAGAAACCAATTCCTTTGGAATTGAGACTTGATTCCATTCAATGCCAAAAAGAACATGAAGAAGAAAGAGAAACCAATTCCTTATGAATTAAGTCTTGCTTCGAATCAATGGCAAAAGGAACGTAAAAGAATTAGAAACCAATTCCTCTGAATTGAGACTTGATTCCATTCAATGCCAAAAAGAACATGAAGAAGAAAGACAAACCAATTCCTTAAGGATTAAGTCTTGCTTCCAATCAATGGCAAAAGGAACGTAAAAGAGAATTAGAAACCAATTCCTTTGCATTTGAGACTTGATTCCATTCAATGGCAAAAAGAACATGAAGAAGAAAGAGAAACCAACTCCTTAAGGATTAAGTCTTGCTTCCAATCAATGGCAAAAGGAACGTAAAAAATTTGAAACTAATTCCTTTGGAATTGAGACTTGATTCCATTCAATGCCAAAAAGAACATGAAGAAGAAAGAGAAACCAATTCCTTAAGGATTAAGTCTTGCTGCCAATCAATGGCAAAAGGAACTTACAAGGGAATTCGAAACCAATTCCTTTTGAATTGAGACTTGATTCCATTCAATGCCAAAAAGAACGTGAAGAAGAAAGAGAAACCAATTCCTTAAGGATTAAGTCTTGCTTCCAATCAATGGCAAAAGGAACGTAAAAGAGAATTAGAAACCAATTCCTTTGGAATTGAGACTTGATTGCATTCAATGCCAAAAGAACATGAAGAAGAAAGAGAAACCAATTCCTTAGGATTAAGTCTTGCTTCCAATCAATGGCAAAAGGAACGTAAAGAGAATTAGAAACCAATTCTCTTGAATTGAGACTTGATTCCATTCAACGCCAAAAAGAACATGAAGAAGAAAGAGAAACCAATTCCTTAAGGATTAAGTCTTGCTTCCAATCAATGGCAAAAGGAACGTAAAGAGAATTAGAAACCAATTCCTCTTGAATTGAGACTTGATTCCATTCAATGCCAAAAAGAACATGAAGAAGAATGAGAAACCAATTCCTTAAGGATTAAGTCTTGCTTCCAATCAATGGCAAAAGGAACGTAAAAGAGAATTAGAAACCAATTCCTTTGGAATTGAGACTTGATTCCATTCAATGCCAAAAGAACATGAAGAAGAAAGAGAAACCAATTCCTTAAGGATTAAGTCTTGCTTCCAATCAATGGCAAAAGGAACGTAAAAGAGAATTAGAAACCAATTCCTTTGAATTGAGACTTGATTCCATTCAATGCCAAAAAGAACATGAAGAAGAAAGACAAACCAATTCCTTAAGGATTAAGTCTTGCTTCCAATCAATGGGAAAAGGAACGTAAAGAGAATTAGAAACCAATTCCTTTGAATTGAGACTTGATTCCATTCAATGCCAAAAAGAACATGAAGAAGAAAGAGAAACCAATTCCTTAAGGATTAAGTCTTGCTTCCAATCAATGGCAAAAGGAACGTAAAGAGAATTAGAAACCAATTCCTTTGGACTTGAGACTTGATTCCATTCAATGCCAAAAAGAACATGAAGAAGAAAGAGAAACCAATTCCTTAAGGATTAAGTCTTGCTTCCAATCAATGGCAAAAGAACGAAAAGAGTATTTGAAACCAATTCCTTTGAGATTGAGACTTGATTCCATTCAATGCCAAAAAGAACATGAAGAAGAAAGGGAAACCAATTCCTTAAGGATTAAGTCTTGCTCCCAATCAATGGCAAAAGGAACGTAAAGAGAATTAGAAACCAATTCCTTTGGAATTGAGACTTGATTCCATTCAATGCCAAAAAGAACATGAAGAAGAAAGAGAAACCAATTCCTTAAGGATTACGTCTTGCTTCCAATCAATGGCAAAAGGAACGTAAAAGAGAATTAGAAACCAATTCCTTTGGAATTGAGACTTGATTCCATTCAATGCCAAAAAGAACATGAAGAAGAAAGAGAAACCAATTCCTTAAGGATTACGTCTTGCTTCCAATCAATGGCAAAAGGAACGTAAAAGAGAATTAGAAACTAATTCCTTTGGAATTGAGACTTGATTCCATTCAATGCCAAAAAGAACATGAAGAAGAAAGAGAAACCAATTCCTTAAGGATTAAGACTTGCTTCCAATCAATGGCAAAAAGAACTTAAAGGACAAAGAGAAACCAATTCATTATGGAATTGAGACTTGATTCCATTCAATGCCAAAATGAACATGAAGAAGAAAGAGAAACCAATTCCTTAAGGATTAAGTCTTGCTTCCAATCAATGGCAAAAGGAATTAGAAACCAATTCCTTTAGAATTGAGGCTTGGTTCCATTCAATGCCAAAAAGAACATGAAGAAGAAAGAGAAACCAATTGATTCTTAAGGATTAAGTCTTGCTTCCAATCAATGGCAA
>JAVHNO010000224.1:0-44100 GCA_031439595.1 Pterocarpus santalinus | reverse complement strand
CAAGTCTCAACAAAGGAATTGGTTTCTAATTCTCTTTACGTTCCTTTTGCCATTGATTGGAAGCAAGACTTAATCCTTAAGGAATTGGTTTCTCTTTCTTCTTCATGTTCATTTTGGCATTGAATGGAATCAAGTCTCAATTCCAAAGGAATTGGTTTCTAATTCTCTTTTACGTTCCTTTTGCCATTGATTGGAAGCAAGATTTAATCCTAGAGGAATTGGTTTCTCTTTCTTCTTCATGTTCTTTTTGGCGTTGAATGGAATCAAGTCTCAATTCCAAAGGAATTGGTTTCTAATTCTCCTTTACGTTCCTTTTGCCATTGATTGGAAGCAAGATTTAATCCTTAAGGAATTGGTTTCTCTTTCTTCTTCATGTTCTTTTTGCCATTGAATGGAATCAAGTCTCAATTCCTAAGGAATAGGTTTCTAATTCTGTTTTATGTTCCTTTTCCCATTGATTGGAAGCAAGATTTAATCCTTAAGGAATTGGTTTCTCTTTCTTCTTCATGTTCTTTTTGGCATTGAATGGAATCAAGTCTCAATTCCAAAGGAATTGGTTTCTAATTCTCTTGCAAGTTCCTTTTGCCATTGATTGGAAGCAAGATTTAATCCTTAAGGAATTGGTTTCTCTTTCTTCTTCATGTTCTTTTTGGCATTGAATGGAATCAAGTCTCAATTCCAAAGGAATTGGTTTCTAATTCTCTTTTACGTTCCTTTTGCCATTGATTGGAAGCAAGACTTAATCCTTAAGGAATTGGTTTCTCTTTCTTCTTCATGTTCTTTTTGGCATTGAATGGAATCAAGTCTCAATTCCAAAGGAATTGGTTTCTAATTCTCTTTTACGTTCCTTTTGCCATTGATTGGAAGCAAGATTTAATCCTCAAGGAATTGCGTTCTCTTTCTTCTTCATGTTCTTTTTGGCATTGAATGGAATCAAATCTCAATTCAAAGGAATTGGTTTCTAATTCCGTTTTACGTTCCTTTTGCCATTGATTGGAAGCAAGACTTAATCCTTAAGGAATTGGTTTCTCTTTCTTCTTCATGTTCTTTTTGGCATTGAATGGAATCAAGTCTCAATTCCAAAGGAATTGGTTTCTAATTCTCTTCCACGTTCCTTTTGCCATTGATTGGAAGCAAGATTTAATCCTTAAGGAATTGGTTTCTCTTTCTTCTTCATGTTCTTTTTGGCATTGAATGGAATCAAGTCTCAATTCCAAAGGAATTGGTTTCTAATTCTCTTTTACGTTCCTTTTGCCATTGATTGGAAGCAAGATTTAATCCTTAAGGAATTGGTTTCTCTTTCTTCTTCATGTTCATTTGGCATTGAATGGAATCAAGTCTCAATTCAAAGGAATTGGTTTCTAATTCTCTTTACGTTCCTTTTCCCGTTGATTGGAACCAACATTTTATCCTGAAGGAATTGGTTTCTCTTTCTTCTTCATGTTCTTTTGGCATTGAATGGAATCAAGTCTCAATTCAAAGGAATTGGTTTCTAATTCTCTTTTACGTTCCTTTTGCCATTGATTGGAAGCAAGAGTTAATCCTTAAGGAATTGGTTTCTTTTTCTTCTTCATGTTCTTTATGGCATTGAATGGAATCAAGTCTCAATTCCAAAGGAATTGGTTTCTAATTCTCCTTTACGTTCCTTTTGCCATTGATTGGAAGCAAGACTTAATCGTTAAGGAATTGGTTTCTCTTTCTTCTTCATGTTCTTTTTGCCATTGAATGGAATCAAGTCTCAATTCCAAAGGAATTGGTTTGTAATTCTCTTTTACGTTCCTTTTGCCATTGATTGGAAGCAAGATTTAATCCTTAAGGAATTGGGTTCTCTTTCTTCTTCATGTTCTTTTTGGCATTGAATGGAATGAAGTGTCAATTCCAAAGGAATTGGTTTGTAATTGTCTTTACGTTCCTTTAGCCATTGATTGGAAGCAAGAGTTAATCCATAAGGAATTGGTTTCTCTTTCTTCTTCATGTTCTTTATGGCATTGAATGGAACCAAGTCTCAATTCCAAAGGAATTGGTTTCTAATTCTCTTTACGTTCCTTTTGCCATTGATTGGAAGCAAGATTTAATCCTAAAGGAATTGGTTTCTCTTTCTTCTTCATGTTCTTTTTGGCATTGAATGGAATCAAGTCTCAATTCAAAAGGAATTGGTTTCTAATTCTCTTGGAAGTTCCTTTTGCTATTGATTGGAAGCAAGATTTAATCCTATTCTTCATGTTCTTTTTGGCATTGAATGGAATCAAGTCTCAATTCCAAAGGAATTGGTTTCTAATTCTCTTTTACGTTCCTTTTGCCATTGATTGGAAGCAAGATTTAATCCTTAAGGAATTGGTTTCTCTTTCTTCTTCATGTTCTTTTTGGTATTGAATGGAATCAAGTCTCAATTCCAAAGCAATTGGTTTCTAATTCTCTTTTACGTTCCTTTTGGCATTGATTCGAACCAAGATTTAATCCTAAGGAATTGGTTTCTCTTTCTTCTTCATGTTCTTTTGGCATTGAATGGAATCAAGTCTCAATTCCAAAGGAATTGGTTTCTAATTCTCTTTACGTTCCTTTTGCCATTGATTGGAAGCAAGATTTAATTTAATCCTAAGGAATTGGTTTCTCTTTCTTCTTCATGTTCTTTTTGGCATTGAATGGAATCAAGTCTCAATTCCAAAGGAATTGGTTTCTAATTCTGTCTTACGTTACTTTGGCCATTGATTGGAAGCAAGACTTAATCCTTAAGGAATTGGTTTCTCTTTCTTCTTCATGTTCTTTTTGGCATTGAATGGAATCAAGTCTCAATTCCAAAGGAATTGGTTTCTAATTCTCTTTACGTTCCTTTTGCCATTGATTGGAAGCAAGATTTAATCCTAAGGAATTGGTTTCTCTTTCTTCTTCATGTTCTTTTTGGCATTGAATGGAATCAAGTCTCAATTCCAAAGGAATTGGTTTCTAATTCTCTTTACGTTCCTTTTGCCATTGATTGGAAGCAAGATTTAATCCTAAGGAATTGGTTTCTCTTTCTTCTTCATGTTCTTTTGGCATTGAATGACATCAAGTCTCAATTCCAAAGGAATTGGTTTCTAATTCTCTTTAACGTTCCTTTTGCCATTGATTGGAAGCAAGATTTAATCCCGAAGGAATTGGTTTCTCTTTCTTCTTCATGTTCTTTTTGGCATTGAATGGAATCAAGTCTCAATTCCAAAGGAATTGGTTTCTAATTCTCTTTTACGTTCCTTTTGCCATTGATTGGAAGCAAGATTTAATCCTTAAGGAATTGGTTTCTCTTTCTTCTTCATGTTCTTTTTGGCATTGAATGGAATCAAGTCTCAATTCCAAAGGAATTGGTTTCTAATTCTCTTTTACGTTCCTTTTGCCATTGATTGGAAGCAAGATTTAATCCTTAAGGAATTGGTTTCTCTTTCTTCTTCATGTTCTTTTTGGCATTGAATGGAATCAAGTCTCAATTCCAAAGGAATTGGTTTGTAATTCTCTCTTCGGTTCCTTTTCGCATCGATCGGAAGCAAGATTTAATGCTTAAGGAATTGGTTTCGCTTTCTTCTTCATGTTCTTTTTGGCATTGAATGCAATCAAGTGTCAATACCAAATGAATTGGTTTCTAATTCTCTTTACGTTCCTTTTGCCATTGATTGGAAGCAAGATTTAATCCTTAAGGAATTGGTTTCTCTTTCTTCTTCATGTTCTTTTGGCATTGAATGGAATCAAGTCTCAATTCCAAAGGAATTGGTTTCTAATTCTCTTTACGTTCCTTTTGCCATTGATTGGAAGCAAGATTTAATCCTAAGGAATTGGTTTCTCTTTCTTCTTCATGTTCTTTTGGCATTGAATGGAATCAAGTCTCAATTCCAAAGGAATTGGTTTCTAATTCTCTTTACGTTCCTTTTGCCATTGATTGGAAGCATGTCTTAATCCTCAAGGAATTGGTTTCTCTTTATTCTTTAAGTTCTTGTGGCATTGAATGGAATCAAGTCTCAATTCCAAAGGAATTGGTTTCTAATTCTCTTTTATTGGTTTCTCTTTCTTCTTCGTTCCTTTTGCCATTGATTGGAATTCTCTTTTCGTTCCTTTTGCAAGATTTAATCCTTAAGGAATTGGTTTCTCTTTCTTCTTCATGTTCTTTTTGGCATTGAATGGAATCAAGTCTCAATTCCAAAGGAATTGGTTTCTAATTCTCTTTACGTTCCTTTTGCCATTGATTGGAAGCAAGATTTAATTCTCTTTTCGTTCCTTTTCCTTAAGGAATTGGTTTCTCTTTCTTCTTCATGTTCTTTTTGGCATTGAATGGAATCAAGTCTCAATTCCAAAGGAATTGGTTTCTAATTTTCTTTTACGTTCCTTTTCCCATTGATTGGAAGCAAGATTTAATCCTTAAGGAATTGGTTTCTCTTTCTTCTTCATGTTCTTTTTGGCATTGAATGGAATCAAGTCTCAATTCCAAAGGAATTGGTTTCTAATTCTCTTTACGTTCCTTTTGCCATTGATTGGAAGCAAGACTTAATCCTTAAGGAATTGGTTTCTCTTTCTTCTTCATGTTCTTTTTGGCATTGAATGGAATCAAGTCTCAATTCCAAAGAAATTGGTTTCTACTTCTCTTTTACGTTCCTTTTGCCATTGATTGGAAGCAAGATTTAATCCTAATGGAATTGGTTTCTCTTTCTTCTTCATGTTCTTTTTGGCATTGAATGGAATCAAGTCTCAATTCCAAAGGAATTGGTTTCTAATTCTCTTTACGTTCCTTTTGCCATTGATTGGAAGCAAGACTTAATCCTTAAGGAATTGGTTTCTCTTTCTTCTTCATGTTCTTTTTGGCATTGAATGGAATCAAGTCTCAATTCCAAAGGAATTGGTTTCTAATTCTCTTTTACGTTCCTTTTGCCATTGATTGGAAGCAAGATTTAATCCTTAAGGAATTGGTTTCTCTTTCTTCTTCATGTTCTTTTTGGCATTGAATGGAATCAAGTCTCAATTCCAAAGGAATTGGTTTCTAATTCTCTTTACGTTCCTTTTGCCATTGATTGGAAGCAAGATTTAATCCTTAAGGAATTGGTTTCTCTTTCTTCTTCATGTTCTTTTTGGCATTGAATGGAATCTAGTCTCAATTCCAAAGGAATTGGTTTCTAATACTCTTTTTCGTTGCTTTTGCCATTGATTGGAAGCAAGATTTAATCCTCAAGGAATTGGTTTCTCTTTCTTCTTCATGTTCTTTTTGGCATTGAATGGAATCAAGTCTCAATTCCAAAGGAATTGGTTTCTAATTCTCTTTACGTTCCTTTTGCCATTGATTGGAAGCAAGATTTAATCCTTAAGGAATTGGTTTCTCTTTCTTCTTCATGTTCTTTTGGCATTGAATGGAATCAAGTCTCAATTCCAAAGGAATTGGTTTCTAATTCTCTTTACGTTCCTTTTGCCATTGATTGGAAGCAAGATTTAATCCTTAAGGAATTGGTTTCTCTTTCTTCTTCATGTTCTTTTGGCATTGAATGGAATCAAGTCTCAATTCCAAAGGAATTGGTTTCTAATTCTCTTTACGTTCCTTTTGCCATTGATTGGAAGCAAGATTTAATCCTTAAGGAATTGGTTTCTCTTTCTTCTTCATGTTCTTTTTGGCATTGAATGGAATCAAGTCTCAATTCAAAAGGAATTGGTTTCTAATTCTCTTTACGTTCCTTTTGCCATTGATTGGAAGCAAGACTTAATCCTTAAGGAATTGGTTTCTCTTTCTTCTTCATGTTCTTTTTGGCATTGAGTGGAATCAAGTGTCAATTCAAGAGCAATTGGTTTCTAATTCTCTTTTACGTTCCTTTTGCCATTGATTGGAAGCAAGATTTAACCCTTAAGGAATTGGTTTCTCTTTCTTCTTCATGTTCTTTTGCATTGAATGGAATCAAGTCTCAATTTCAAAGGAATTGGTTTCTAATTCTCTTTTACGTTCCTTTTCCCATTGATTGGAAGCAAGATTTAATCCTTAAGGAATTGGTTTCTCTTTCTTCTTCATGTTCTTTTTGGCATTGAATGGAATCAAGTCTCAATTCCAAAGGAATTGGTTTCTAATTCTCTTTACGTTCCTTTAGCCATTGATTGGAAGCAAGACTTAATCCTTAAGGAATTGGTTTCTCTTTCTTCTTCATGTTCTTTTTGGCATTGAATGGAATCAAGTCTCAATTCCAAAGGAATTGGTTTCTAATTCTCTTTTACGTTCCTTTTGCCATTGATTGGAAGCAAGATTTAATCCTTAAGGAATTGGTTTCTCTTTCTTCTTCATGTTCTTTTTGGCATTGAATGGAATCAAGTCTCAATTCCAAAGGAATTGGTTTCTAATTCTCTTTTACGTTCCTTTTGCCATTGATTGGAAGCAAGATTTAATCCTTAAGGAATTGGTTTCTCTTTCTTCTTCATGTTCTTTTTGGCATTGAATGGAATCAAGTCTCAATTCCAAAGGAATTGGTTTCTAATTCTTCTTCATGTTCTTGTTGCCATTGATTGGAAGCAAGATTTAATCCTTAAGGAATTGGTTTCTCTTTCTTCTTCATGTTCTTTTTGGCGTTGAATGGAATCAAGTCTCAATTCAAGAGGAATTGGTTTCTCATTCTCTTTACGTTCCTTTTCCCATTGATTGGAAGCAAGATTTAATCCTTAAGGAATTGGTTTCTCTTTCTTCTTCATGTTCTTTTTGGCATTGAATGGAATCAAGTCTCAATTCCAAAGGAATTGGTTTCTAATTCTTTTACGTTCCTTTTGCCAATGATTGGAAGCAAGATTTAATCCTTAAGGAATTGGTTTCTCTTTCTTCTTCATGTTCTTTTTGCCATTGAATGGAATCAAGTCTCAATTCCAAAGGAATTGGTTTCTAATTCTCTTTACGTTCCTTTTCCCATTGATTGGAAGCAAGATTTAATCCTTAAGGAATTGGTTTCTCTTTCTTCTTCATGTTCTTTTTGGCATTGAATGGAATCAAGTCTCAATTCCAAAGGAATTGGTTTCTAATTCTCTTTTACGTTCCTTTTGCCATTGATTGGAAGCAAGATTTAATCCTTAAGGAATTGGTTTCTCTTTCGTCTTCATGTTCTTTTGGCATTGAATGGAATCAAGTCTCAATTCCAAAGGAATTGGTTTCTAATTCTCTTTTACGTTCCTTTTGCCATTGATTCGAAGCAAGATTTAATCCTTAAGGAATTGGTTTCTCTTTCTTCTTCATGTTCTTTTTGGCATTGAATGGAATCAAGTCTCAATTCCAAAGGAATTGGTTTCTAATTCTCTTTACGTTCCTTTTGCCATTGATTGGAAGCAAGATTTAATCCTTAAGGAATTGGTTTCTCTTTCTTCTTCATGTTCTTATTGCCATTGAATGGAATCAAGTCTCAATTCCAAAGGAATTGGTTTCTAATTCTCTTTTACGTTCCTTTTCCCATTGATTGGAAGCAAGATTTAATCCTTAAGGAATTGGTTTCTCTTTCTTCTTCATGTTCTTTTTGGCATTGAATGGAATCAAGTCTCAATTCCAAAGGAATTGGTTTCTAATTCTCTTTACGTTCCTTTTGCCATTGATTGGAAGCAAGATTTAATCCTTAAGGAATTGGTTTCTCTTTCTTCTTCATGTTCTTTTTGGCATTGAATGGAATCAAGTCTCAATTCCAAAGGAATTGGTTTCTAATTCTGAATTACGTTCGTTTTGCCATTGATTGGAAGCAAGATTTAATCCTTAAGGAATTGGTTTGTCTTTCTTCTTGATGTTCTTTTTGGCATTGAATGGAATCAAGTCTCAATTCCAAAGGAATTGGTTTCTAATTCTCTTTTACGTTCCTTTTGCCATTGATTGGAAGCAAGATTTAATCCTTAAGGAATTGGTTTCTCTTTCTTCTTCATGTTCTTTTTGGCATTGAATGGAATCAAGTCTCAATTCCAAAGGAATTGGTTTCTAATTCTCTTTACGTTCCTTTTGCCATTGATTGGAAGCAAGATTTAATCCTAAGGTATTGGTTTCTGTTTGTTCTTCATGTTCTTTTTGGCATTGAATGGAATCAAGTCTCAATTCCAAAGGAATTGGTTTCTAATTCTCTTTTACGTTCCTTTTGCCATTGATTGGAAGCAAGATTTAATCCTAAAGGAATTGGTTTCTCTTTCTTCTTCATGTTCTTTTTGGCATTGAATGGAATCAAGTCTCAATTCCAAAGGAATTGGTTTCTAATTCTCTTTTACGTTCCTTTTGCCATTGATTGGGAGCAAAATTTAATCCTTAACGAATTGGTTTCTCTTTCTTCTTCATGTTCATTTTGCCATTGAATGGAATCAAGTCTGAATTCCAAAGGAATTGGTTTCTAATTCTCTTTTACGTTCCTTTTGCATTTGATTGGGAGCAAGACTTAATCCATAAGGAATTGGTTTCTCTTTCTTCTTCATGTTCTTTTTGGCATTGAATGGAATCAAGTCTCAATTCAAGAGGAACTGGTTTCTAATTCTTTTGTAAGTTCCTTTAGCCATTGATTGGAAGCCAGATTTAATCGTTAAGGAATTGGTTTCTCTTTCTTCTTCATGTTCTTTTTCCCATTGAATGGAATCATGTCTCAATTCCAAAGGAATTGGTTTCTAATTCTCTTTTACGTTCCTTTTGCCATTGATTGGAAGCAAGACTTAATCCTTAAGGAATTGGTTTCTCTTTCTTCTTCATGTTCTTTTTGGCATTGAATGGAATCAAGTCTCAATTCCAAAGGAATTGGTTTCTAATTCTCTTTACGTTCCTTTTGCGATAGATTGGAAGCAAGACTTAATCCTTAAGGAATTGGTTTCTCTTTCTTCTTCATGTTCTTTTTGGCATTGAATGGAATCAAGTCTCAATTCAAAAGGAATTGGTTTCTAATTCTCTTTTACGTTCCTTTTGCCATTGATTGGAAGCAAGACTAAATCCTTAAGGAATTGGTTTCTCTTTCTTCTTCATGTTCTATTTGGCATTGAATGGAATCAAGTCTCAATTCCAAAGGAATAGGTTTTTAATTCTCAATTAGGTTCGTTTTGCCATTGATTGGAAGCAACATTTAATCCTTAAGGAATTGGTTTCTCTTTCTTCTTCATGTTCTTTTTGGCATTGAATGGAATCAAGTCTCAATTCCAAAGGAATTGGTTTCTAATTCTCTTTACGTTCCTTTTGCCATTGATTGGAAGCAAGATTTAATCCTTAAGGAATTGGTTTCTCTTTCTTCTTCATGTTCTTTTGGCATTGAATGGAATCAAGTCTCAATTCCAAAGGAATTGGTTTCTAATTCTCTTTACGTTCCTTTTGCCTTTGATTGGAAGCAAGATTTAATCCTAATGGAATTGGTTTCTCTTTCTTCTTCATGTTCTTTTTGGCATTGAATGGAATCAAGTCTCAATTCCAAAGGAATTGGTTTCTAATTCTCTTTTACGTTCCTTTTCCCATTGATTGGAAGCAAGATTTAATCCTTAAGGAATTGGTTTCTCTTTCTTCTTCATGTTCTTTTTGGCATTGAATGGAATCAAGTCTCAATTCCAAAGGAATTGGTTTCTAATTCTCTTGTACGTTCCTTTTGCCATTGATTGGAAGCAAGATTTAATCCTTAAGGAATTGGTTTCTCTTTCTTCTTCATGTTCATTTTGGCATTGAATGGAATCAAGTCTCAATTCCAAAGGAATTGGTTTCTAATTCTCTTTTACGGTCCTTTTCCCATTGATTGGAAGCAAGATTTAATCCTTAAGGAATTGGTTTCTCTTTCTTCTTCATGTTCTTTTTGGCATTGAATGGAATCAAGTCTCAATTCCAAAGGAATTGGTTTCTAATTCTCTTTTATGTTCCTTTTCCCATTGATTGGAAGCAAGATTTAATCCTTAAGGAATTGGTTTCTCTTTCTTCTTCATGTTCTTTTTGGCATTGAATGGAATCAAGTCTCAATTCCAAAGGAATTGGTTTCTAATTCTCTGTTACGTTCCTTTTCCCATTGATTGGAAGCAAGATTTAATCCTTAAGGAATTGGTTTCTCTTTCTTCTTCATGTTCTTTTTGGCATTGAATGGAATCAAGTCTCAATTCCAAAGGAATTGGTTTCTAATTCTCCTTTACGTTCCTTTTGCCATTGATTGGAAGCAAGACTTAATCCTTAAGGAATTGGTTTCTCTTTCTTCTTCATGTTCTTTTTGGCATTGAATGGAATCAAGTCTCAATTCCAAAGGAATTGGTTTCTAATTCTCTTTTACGTTCCTTTTGCCATTGATTGGAAGCAAGATTTAATCCTTAAGGAATTGGTTTCTCTTTCTTCTTCATGTTCTTTTTGGCATTGAATGGAATCAAGTCTCAATTCCAAAGGAATTGGTTTCTAATTCTCTTTACGTTCCTTTTGCCATTGATTGGAAGCAAGATTTAATCCTTAAGGAATTGGTTTCTCTTTCTTCTTCATGTTCTTTTGGCATTGAATGGAATCAAGTCTCAATTCCAAAGGAATTGGTTTCTAATTCTTTTACGTTCCTTTTCCCATTGATTGGAAGCAAGATTTAATCCTTAAGGAATTGGTTTCTCTTTCTTCTTCATGTTCTTTTTGGCATTGAATGGAATCAAGTCTCAATTCCAAAGGAATTGGTTTCTAATTCTCTTTACGTTCCTTTTGCCATTGATTGGAAGCAAGATTTAATCCTTAAGGAATTGGTTTCTCTTTCTTCTTCATGTTCTTTTGGCATTGAATGGAATCAAGTCTCAATTCCAAAGGAATTGGTTTCTAATTCTCTTTACGTTCCTTTTGCCATTGATTGGAAGCAAGATTTAATCCTTAAGGAATTGGTTTCTCTTTCTTCTTCATGTTCTTTTTGGCATTGAATGGAATCAAGTCTCAATTCCAAAGGAATTGGTTTCTAATTCTCTTTTACGTTCCTTTTGCCATTGATTGGAAGCAAGATTTAATCCTTAAGGAATTGGTTTCTCTTTCTTCTTCATGTTCTTTTTGGCATTGAATGGAATCAAGTCTCAATTCCAAAGGAATTGGTTTCTAACTCTCGTTTACGTTCCTTTTGCCATTGATTGGAAGCAAGATTTAATCCTTAAGGAATTGGTTTCTCTTTCTTCTTCATGTTCTTTTTGGCATTGAATGGAATCAAGTCTCAATTCCAAAGGAATTGGTTTCTAATTCTCTTTTACGTTCCTTTTCCCATTGATTGGAAGCAAGATTTAATCCTTAAGGAATTGGTTTCTCTTTCTTCTTCATGTTCTTTTTGGCATTGAATGGAATCAAGTCTCAATTCCAAAGGAATTGGTTTCTAATTCTCTTTTACGTTCCTTTTGCCATTGATTGGAAGCAAGATTTAATCCTTAAGGAATTGGTTTCTCTTTCTTCTTCATGTTCTTTTTGGCATTGAATGGAATCAAGTCTCAATTCCAAAGGAATTGGTTTCTAATTCTCTTTTACGTTCCTTTTGCCATTGATTGGAAGCAAGATTTAATCCTTAAGGAATTGGTTTCTCTTTCTTGTTCATGTTCTTTTGGCATTGAATGGAATCAAGTCTCAATTCCAAAGGAATTGGTTTCTAATTCTCTTTACGTTCCTTTTGCCATTGATTGGAAGCAAGATTTAATCCTTAAGGAATTGGTTTCTCTTTCTGCTTCATGTGCTTTTAGGCATTGAATGGAATCAAGTCTCAATTCCAAAGGAATTGGTTTCTAATTCTCTTTTACGTTCCTTTTGCCATTGATTAGAAGCAAGATTTAATCCTAAAGGAATTGGTTTCTATTTCTTCTTCATGTTCTTGTTGGCATTGAATGGAATCAAGTCTCAATTCCAAAGGAATTGGTTTCTAATTCTCTTTTACGTTGCTTTTGCCATTGATTGGAACCAAGATTTAATCCTTAAAGAATTGGTTTCTCTATCTTCTTCACGTTCTTTTGGCATTGAATGGAATCAAGTCTCAATTCCAAAGGAATTGGTTTCTAATTCTCTTTTACGTTCCTTTTGCCGTTGATTGGAAGCAAGATTTAATCCTTAAGGAATTGGTTTCTCTTTCTTCTTCATGTTCTTTTTGGCATTGAATGGAATCAAGTCTCAATTCCAAAGGAATTGGTTTCTAATTCTCTTTTACGTTCCTTTTGCCATGGATTGGAAGCAAGATTTAATCCTAAGGAATTGGTTTCTCTTTCTTCTTCATGTTCTTTTGGCATTGAATGGAATCAAGTCTCAATTCCAAAGGAATTGGTTTCTAATTCTTTTACGTTCCTTTTCCCATTGATTGGAAGCAAGATTTAATCCTTAAGGAATTGGTTTCTCTTTCTTCTTCATGTTCTTTTTGGCATTGAATGGAATCAAGTCTCAATTCCAAAGGAATTGGTTTCTTATTTTCTTTTCCGTTGCTTTTGCCATTGATTGGAAGCAAGATTTAATCCTCAAGGAATTGGTTTCTCTTTCTTCTTCATGTTCTTTTTGGCATTGAATGGAATCAAGTCTCAATTCCAAAGGAATTGGTATCTAATTCTCTTTTACGTTCCATTTCCCATTGATTGGAAGCAAGATTTAATCCTTAAGGAATTGGTTTCTCTTTCTTCTTCATGTTCTTTTTGGCATTGAATGGAATCAAGTCTCAATTCCAAAGGAATTGGTTTCTAATTCTCTTTTACGTTCCTTTTGCCATTGATTGAAAGCAAGACATAATCCTTAAGGAATTGGTTTCTCTTTCTTCTTCATGTTCTTTTTGGCATTGAATGGAATCAAGTCTCAATTCCAAAGGAATTGGTTTCTAATTCTCTTTTACGTTCCTTTTGCCATTGATTGGAAGCAAGATTTAATCCTTAAGGAATTGGTTTCTCTTTCTTCTTCATGTTCTTTTTGGCATTGAATGGAATCAAGTCTCAATTCCAAAGGAATTGGTTTCTAATTCTCTTTTACGTTCCTTTTGCCATTGATTGGAAGCAAGATTTAATCCTAAAGGAATTGGTTTCTCTTTCTTCTTCATGTTCTTTTTGGCATTGAATGGAATCAAGTCTCAATTCCAAAGGAATTAGTTTCTAATTCTCTTTTACGTTCCTTTTGCCATTGATTGGAAGCAAGATTTAATCCTTAAGGAATTGGTTTCTCTTTCTTCTTCATGTTCTTTTGGCATTGAATGGAATCAAGTCTCAATTCCAAAGGAATTGGTTTCTAATTCTCTTTACGTTCCTTTTGCCATTGATTGGAAGCAAGATTTAATCCTTAAGGAATTGGTTTCTCTTTCTTCTTCATGTTCTTTTTGGCATTGAATGGAATCAAGTCTCAATTCCAAAGGAATTGGTTTCTAATTCTCTTTTACGTTCCTTTTGCCATTGATTGGAAGCAAGATTTAATCCTTAAGGAATTGGTTTCTCTTTCTTCTTCATGTTCTTTTTGCATTGAATGGAATCAAGTCTCAATTCCAAAGGAATTGGTTTCTAATTCTCTTTTACGTTCCTTTTCCCATTGATTGGAAGCAAGATTTAATCCTTAAGGAATTGGTTTCTCTTTCTTCTTCATGTTCTTTTTGGCATTGAATGGAATCAAGTCTCAATTCCAAAGGAATTGGTTTCTAATTCTCTTTACGTTCCTTTTGCAATTGATTGGAAGCAAGTGTTAATCCTTAAGAAATTGGTTTCTCTTTCCTCTTTATTTTCTTTTGGCATTGAATGGAATCAAGTCTCAATTCCAAAGGAATTGGTTTCTAATTCTCTTTACGTTCCTTTTGCCATTGATTGGAAGCAAGATTTAATCCTTAAGGAATTGGTTTCTCTTTCTTCTTCATGTTCTTTTTGGCATTGAATGGAATCAAGTCTCAATTCCAAAGGAATTGGTTGCTAATTCTCTTTTACGTTCCTTTTGCCATGGATTGGAAGCAAGATTTAATCCTCAAGGAATTCCTTTCTCTTTCTTCTTCGTGTTCTTTTTGGCATTGAATGGAATCAAGTCTCAATTCCAAAGGAATTGGTTTCTAATTCTCTTTTACGTTCCTTTTCCCATTGATTGGAAGCAAGATTTAATCCTTAAGGAATTGGTTTCTCTTTCTTCTTCATGTTCTTTTTGGCATTGAATGGAATCAAGTCTCAATTCCAAAGGAATTGGTTTCTAATTCTCTTTACGTTCCTTTTCCCATTGATTGGAAGCAAGATTTAATCCTTAAGGAATTGGTTTCTCTTTCTTCTTCATGTTCTTTTTGGCATTGAATGGAATCAAGTCTCAATTCCAAAGGAATTGGTTTCTAATTCTCTTTACGTTCCTTTTGCCATTGATTGGAAGCAAGATAAAATCGTTAAGGAATTGGTTTGTCTTTCTTCTTCATGTTCTTTTGGCATTGAATGGAATCAAGTCTCAATTCCAAAGGAATTGGTTTCTAATTCTCTTTACGTTCCTTTTGCCATTGATTGCAAGCAAGATTTAATCCTTAAGGAATTGGTTTCTCTTTCTTCTTCATGTTCTTTTTGGCATTGAATGGAATCAAGTCTCAATTCCAAAGGAATTGGTTTCTAATTCTCTTTTACGTTCCTTTTGCCATTGATTGGAAGCAAGATTTAATCCTTAAGGAATTGGTTTCTCTTTCTTCTTCATGTTCTTTTTGCCATTGAATGGAATCAAGTCTCAATTCCAAAGGAATTGGTTTCTAATTCGCTTTTACGTTCCTTTTCCCATTGATTGGAAGCAAGATTTAATCCTTAAGGAATTGGTTTCCCTTTCTTCTTCATGTTCTTTTTGGCATTGAATGGAATCAAGTCTCAATTCCAAAGGAATTGGTTACTAATTCTCTTTTACGTTCCTTTTGCCATTGATTGGAAGCAAGATTTAATCCTTAAGGAATTGGTTTCTCTTTCTTGTTCATGTTCTTTTTGCCATTGAATGGAATCAAGTCTCAATTCCAAAGGAATTGGTTACTAATTCTCTTTTACGTTCCTTTTCCCATTGATTGGAAGCAAGACTTAATCCTTAAGGAATTGGTTTCTCTTTCTTCTTCATGTTCTTTTGGCATTGAATGGAATCAAGTCTCAATTCCAAAGGAATTGGTTTCTAATTCTCTTTACGTTCCTTTTGCCATTGATTGGAAGCAAGATTTAATCCTTAAGGAATTGGTTTCTCTTTCTTCTTCATGTTCTTTTGGCATTGAATGGAATCAAGTCTCAATTCCAAAGGAATTGGTTTCTAATTCTCTTTACGTTCCTTTTGCCATTGATTGGAAGCAAGATTTAATCCTTAAGGAATTGGTTTCTCTTTCTTCTTCATGTTCTTTTTGGCATTGAATGGAATCAAGTCTCAATTCCATAGGAATTGGTTTCTAATTCTCTTTAACGTTCCTTTTGCCATTGATTGGAAGCAAGATTTAATCCTTAAGGAATTGGTTTCTCTTTCTTCTTCATGTTCTTTTGGCATTGAATGGAATCAAGTCTCAATTCCAAAGGAATTGGTTTCTCTTTATTCTTTTACGTTCCTTTTCCCATTGATTGGAAGCAAGATTTAATCCTTAAGGAATTGGTTTCTCTTTCTTCTTCATGTTCTTTTTGGCATTGAATGGAATCAAGTCTCAATTCCAAAGGAATTGGTTTCTAATTCTCTTTACGTTCCTTTTGCCATTGATTGGAAGCAAGATTTAATCCTTAAGGAATTGGTTTCTCTTTCTTCTTCATGTTCTTTTTGGCATTGAATGGAATCAAGTCTCAATTCCAAAGGAATTGGTTTCTAATTCTCTGTTACGTTCCTTTTCCCATTGATTGGAAGCAAGATTTAATCCTTAAGGAATTGGTTTCTCTTTCTTCTTCATGTTCTTTTTGGCATTGAATGGAATCAAGTCTCAATTCCAAAGGAATTGGTTTCTAATTCTCTTTACGTTCCTTTTGCTATTGATTGGAAGCAAGTCTTAATGATTAAGGAATTGGTTTCTCTTTGTCCTTTAAGTTCTTTTGGCATTGAATGGAATCAAGTCTCAATTCCAAAGGAATTGGTTTCTAATTCTCTTTTACGTTCCTTTTGCCATTGATTGGAAGCAAGATTTAATCCTTAAGGAATTGGTTTCTCTTTCTTCTTCATGTTCTTTTTGGCATTGAATGGAATCAAGTCTCAATTCCAAAGGAATTGGTTTCTAATTCTCTTTTACGTTCCTTTAGCCATTGATTGGAAGCAAGATTTAATCCTAACGAATTGGTTTCTCTTTATTCTTTAAGTTCTTTTGGCCATTGAATGGAATCAAGTCTCAATTCCAAAGGAATTGGTTTCTAATTCTCTTTTACGTTCCTTTTCCCATTGATTGGAAGCAAGATTTAATCCTTAAGGAATTGGTTTCTCTTTCTTCTTCATGTTCTTTTTGGCATTGAATGGAATCAAGTCTCAATTCCAAAGGAATTGGTTTCTAATTCTCTTTACGTTCCTTTTGCCATTGATTGGAAGCAAGATTTAATCCTTAAGGAATTGGTTTCTCTTTCTTCTTCATGTTCTTTCGGCCATTCATTGGAATCAAGTCCTATT
The DNA here is from genome assembly GCA_031439595.1 of Pterocarpus santalinus. Taxonomy (NCBI): domain Eukaryota; kingdom Viridiplantae; phylum Streptophyta; class Magnoliopsida; order Fabales; family Fabaceae; genus Pterocarpus; species Pterocarpus santalinus. Next base: position 27,653 of record JAVHNO010000224.1, on the reverse strand, counting down.
CCAAAAGGAATTGGTTTCTAATTCTCTTTACGTTCCTTTTGCCATTGATTGGAAGCAAGATTTAATCCTTAAGGAATTGGTTTCTCTTTCTTCTTCATGTTCTTTTGGCATTGAATGGAATCAAGTCTCAATTCCAAAGGAATTGGTTTCTAATTCTCTTTACGTTCCTTTTGCCATTGATTGGAAGCAAGATTTAATCCTTAAGGAATTGGTTTCTCTTTCTTCTTCATGTTCTTTTGGCATTGAATGGAATCAAGTCTCAATTCCAAAGGAATTGGTTTCTAATTCTCTTTACGTTCCTTTTGCCATTGATTGGAAGCAAGATTTAATCCTTAAGGAATTGGTTTCTCTTTCTTCTTCATGTTCTTTTTGGCATTGAATGGAATCAAGTCTCAATTCCAAAGGAATTGGTTTCTAATTCTCTTTACGTTCCTTTTGCCATTGATTGGAAGCAAGATTTAATCCTTAAGGAATTGGTTTCTCTTTCTTCTTCATGTTCTTTTGGCATTGAATGGAATCAAGTCTCAATTCCAAAGGAATTGGTTTCTAATTCTCTTTACCTTCCTTTTCCCATTGATTGGAAGCAAGATTTAATCCTTAAGGAATTGGTTTCTCTTTCTTCTTCATGTTCTTTTTGGCATTGAATGGAATCAAGTCTCAATTCCAAAGGAATTGGTTTCTAATTCTCTTTACGTTCCTTTTGCCATTGATTGGAAGCAAGATTTAATCCTTAAGGAATTGGTTTCTCTTTCTTCTTCATGTTCTTTTGGCATTGAATGGAATCAAGTCTCAATTCCAAAGGAATTGGTTTCTAATTCTCTTTACGTTCCTTTTGCCATTGATTGGAAGCAAGATTTAATCCTAAGGAATTGGTTTCTCTTTCTTCTTCATGTTCTTTTTGCCATTGAATGTAATCAAGTCTCAATTCCAAAGGAATTGGTTTCTAATTCTCTTTACGTTCCTTTTGCCATTGATTGGAAGCAAGATTTAATCCTTAAGGAATTGGTTTCTCTTTCTTCTTCATGTTCTTTTGGCATTGAATGGAATCAAGTCTCAATTCCAAAGGAATTGGTTTCTAATTCTCTTTACGTTCCTTTTGCCATTGATTGGAAGCAAGATTTAATCCTTAAGGAATTGGTTTCTCTTTCTTCTTCATGTTCTTTTGGCATTGAATGGAATCAAGTCTCAATTCCAAAGGAATTGGTTTCTAATTCTCTTTACGTTCCTTTTGCCATTGATTGGAAGCAAGATTTAATCCTTAAGGAATTGGTTTCTCTTTCTTCTTCATGTTCTTTTGGCATTGAATGGAATCAAGTCTCAATTCCAAAGGAATTGGTTTCTAATTCTCTTTACGTTCCTTTTGCCATTGATTGGAAGCAAGATTTAATCCTTAAGGAATTGGTTTCTCTTTCTTCTTCATGTTCTTTTGGCATTGAATGGAATCAAGTCTCAATTCCAAAGGAATTGGTTTCTAATTCTCTTTACGTTCCTTTTGCCATTGATTGGAAGCAAGATTTAATCCTAAGGAATTGGTTTCTCTTTCTTCTTCATGTTCTTTTTGGCATTGAATGGAATCAAGTCTCAATTCCAAAGGAATTGGTTTCTAATTCTCTTTACGTTCCTTTTGCCATTGATTGGAAGCAAGATTTAATCCTAAGGAATTGGTTTCTCTTTCTTCTTCATGTTCTTTTGGCATTGAATGGAATCAAGTCTCAATTCCAAAGGAATTGGTTTCTAATTCTCTTTACGTTCCTTTTGCCATTGATTGGAAGCAAGATTTAATCCTTAAGGAATTGGTTTCTCTTTCTTCTTCATGTTCTTTTGGCATTGAATGGAATCAAGTCTCAATTCCAAAGGAATTGGTTTCTAATTCTCTTTACGTTCCTTTTGCCATTGATTGGAAGCAAGATTTAATCCTAAGGAATTGGTTTCTCTTTCTTCTTCATGTTCTTTTGGCATTCAGTGGTATCAACTCTCACTTCCAAAGGAATTGATTTCTCTTTGACTTTACGTTCCTTTTCCCATTGATTGGAAGCAAGATTTAATCCTTAAGGAATTGGTTTCTCTTTCTTCTTCATGTTCTTTTTGGCATTGAATGGAATCAAGTCTCAATTCCAAAGGAATTGGTTTCTAATTCTCTTTCACGTTCCTTTTCCCATTGATTGGAAGCAAGATTTAATCCTTAAGGAATTGGTTTCTCTTTCTTCTTCATGTTCTTTTTGGCATTGAATGGAATCAAGTCTCAATTCCAAAGGAATTGGTGTCTAATTCAGTTTTACGTTCCTTTTCCCATTGATTGGAAGCAAGACTTAATCCTTAAGGAATTGGTTTCTCTTTCTTCTTCATGTTCTTTTTGGCATTGAATGGAATCAAGTCTCAATTCCAAAGGAATTGGTTTCTAATTCTCTTTTACGTTCCTTTTGCCATTGATTGGAAGCAAGATTTAATCCTTAAGGAATTGGTTTCTCTTTTTCCTTTTAGTTCTTTTGGCATTGAATGGAATCAAGTCTCAATTCCAAAGGAATTGGTTTCTAATTCTCTTTACGTTCCTTTTGCTATTGATTGGAAGCAAGATTTAATCCTAAGGAATTGGTTTCTCTTTCTTCTTCATGTTCTTTTTGGCATTGAATGGAATCAAGTCTCAATTCCAAAGGAATTGGTTTCTAATTCTCTTTACGTTCCTTTTGCCATTGATTGGAAGCAAGATTTAATCCTTAAGGAATTGGTTTCTCTTTCTTCTTCATGTTCTTTTTCCCATTGAATGGAATCAAGTCTCAATTCCAAAGGAATTGGTTTCTAATTCTCTTTACGTTCCTTTTGCCATTGATTGGAAGCAAGATTTAATCCTTAAGGAATTGGTTTCTCTTTCTTCTTCATGTTCTTTTGGCATTGAATGGAATCAAGTCTCAATTCCAAAGGAATTGGTTTCTAATTCTCTTTACGTTCCCTTTTGCCATTGATAAGAAGCAAGATTTAATCCTTAAGGAATTGGTTTCTCTTTCTTCTTCATGTTCTTTTTGGCATTGAATGGAATCAAGTCTCAATTCCAAAGGAATTGGTTTCTAATTCTCTTTACGTTCCTTTTGCCATTGATTGGAAGCAAGATTTAATCCTTAAGGAATTGGTTTCTCTTTCTTCTTCATGTTCTTTTTGGCATTGAATGGAATCAAGTCTCAATTCCAAAGGAATTGGTTTCTAATTCTCTTTACGTTCCTTTTGCCATTGATTGGAAGCAAGATTTAATCCTTAAGGAATTGGTTTCTCTTTCTTCTTCATGTTCTTTTGGCATTGAATGGAATCAAGTCTCAATTCCAAAGGAATTGGTTTCTAATTCTCTTTACGTTCCTTTTGCCATTGATTGGAAGCAAGATTTAATCCTTAAGGGATTGGTTTCTCTTTCTTCTTCATGTTCTTTTAGGCATTGAATGGAATCAAGTCTCAATTCCAAAGGAATTGGTTTCTAATTCTCTTTACGTTCCTTTTGCCATTGATTGGAAGCAAGATTTAATCCTAAAGGAATTGGTTTCTCTTTCTTCTTCATGTTCTTTTGGCATTGAATGGAATCAAGTCTCAATTCCAAAGGAATTGGTTTCTAATTCTCTTTTACGTTCCTTTTGCCATTGATTGGAAGCAAGACTTAATCCTTAAGGAATTGGTTTCTCTTTCTTCTTCATGTTCTTTTTGGCATTGAATGGAATCAAGTCTCAATTCCAAAGGAATTGGTTTCTAATTCTCTTTCACGTTCCTTTTGCCATTGATTGGAAGCAAGATTTAATCCTAAAGGAATTGGTTTCTCTTTCTTCTTCATGTTCTTGTTGGCATTGAATGGAATCAAGTCTCAATTCCAAAGGAATTAGTTTCTAATTCTCTTTTACGTTCCTTTTGCCATTGATTGGAAGCAAGACGTAATCCTTAAGGAATTGGTTTCTCTTTCTTCTTCATGTTCTTTTTTGGCATTGAATGGAATCAAGTCTCAATTCCAAAGGAATTGGTTTCTAATTCTCTTTTACGTTCCTTTTGCCATTGATTGGAAGCAAGATTTAATCCTTAAGGAATTGGTTTCTCTTTCTTCTTCATGTTCTCTTTGGCATTGAATGGAATCAAGTCTCAATACCAAAGGAATTGGTTTCTAATTCTCTTTTACGTTCCTTTTGCCATTGATTGGAAGCAAGATTTAATCCTCAAGGAATTGGTTTCTCTTTCTTCTTCATGTTCTTTTTGGCATTGAATGGAATCAAGTCTCAATTCCAAAGGAATTGGTTTCTAATTCTCTTTTATGTTCCTTTTGTCATTGGTTGGAAGCAAGATTTAATCCTTAAGGAATTGGTTTCTTTTTCTTCTTCATGTTCTTTTTGGCATTGAATGGAATCAAGTCTCAATTCCAAAGGAATTGGTTACTAATTCTCTTTTACGTTCCTTTTGACATTGATTGGAACCAAGATTTAATCCTAAAGGAATTGTTTTCGCTTTCTTCTGCATGTTCTTTTGGCATTGAATGGAATCAAGTCTCAATTCCAAAGGAATTGGTTTCTAATTCTCTTTACGTTCCTTTTGCCATTGATTGGAAGCAAGATTTAATCCTTAAGGAATTGGTTTCTCTTTCTTCTTCATGTTCTTTTGGCATTGAATGGAATCAAGTCTCAATTCCAAAGGAATTGGTTTCTAATTCTCTTTACGTTCCTTTTGCCATTGATTGGAAGCAAGATTTAATCCTTAAGGAATTGGTTTCTCTTTCTTCTTCATGTTCTTTTGGCATTGAATGGAATCAAGTCTCAATTCCAAAGGAATTGGTTTCTAATTCTCTTTACGTTCCTTTTGCCATTGATTGGAAGCAAGATTTAATCCTTAAGGAATTGGTTTCTCTTTCTTCTTCATGTTCTTTTGGCATTGAATGGAATCAAGTCTCAATTCCAAAGGAATTGGTTTCTAATTCTCTTTACGTTCCTTTTTGCCATTGTTTGGAAGCAAGTGTTAAACCTTAAGGAATTGGTTTCCTTTTCTTCTTCATGTTCTTTTTGGCATTGAATGGAATCAAGTCTCAATTCCAAAGGAATTGGTTTCTAATTCTCCTTTACGTTCCTTTTGCCATTGATTGGAAGCAAGATTTAATCCTTAAGGAAATGGGTTCTCTTTCTTCTTCATGTTCTTTTGGTCATTCAATGGAATCAATTCTCAATTCCAAAGGAATTGGTTGCTAATTCTCTTTACGTTCCTTTTGCCATTGATTGGAAGCAAGATTTAATCCTTAAGGAATTGGTTTCTCTTTCTTCTTCATGTTCTTTTGGCATTGAATGGAATCAAGTCTCAATTCCAAAGGAATTGGTTTCTAATTCTCTTTACGTTCCTTTTGCCATTGATTGGAAGCAAGATTTAATCCTTAAGGAATTGGTTTCTCTTTCTTCTTCATGTTCTTTTGGCATTGAATGGAATCAAGTCTCAATTCCAAAGGAATTGGTTTCTAATTCTCTTTACGTTCCTTTTGCCATTGATTGGAAGCAAGATTTAATCCTTAAGGAATTGGTTTCTCTTTCTTCTTCATGTTCTTTTGGCATTGAATGGAATCAAGTCTCAATTCCAAAGGAATTGGTTTCTAATTCTCTTTACGTTCCTTTTGCCATTGATTGGAAGCAAGATTTAATCCTTAAGGAATTGGTTTCTCTTTCTTCTTCATGTTCTTTTGGCATTGAATGGAATCAAGTCTCAATTCCAAAGGAATTGGTTTCTAATTCTCTTTACGTTCCTTTTGCCATTGATTGGAAGCAAGATTTAATCCTTAAGGAATTGGTTTCTCGTTCTCCTTTAAGTTCTATTGGCATTGAGTGGAATCAAGTCTCAATTCCAAAGGAATTGGTTTCTAATTCTCTTTTACGTTCCTTTTGCCATTGATTGGAAGCAAGATTTAATCCTTAAGGAATTGGTTTCTCTTTGTTCTTCATGTTCTTTTGGCATTGAATGGAATCAAGTCTCAATTCCAAAGGAATTGGTTTCTAATTCTCTTTACGTTCCTTTTGCCATTGATTGGAAGCAAGATTTAATCCTAAGGAATTGGTTTCTCTTTCTTCTTCATGTTCTTTTGGCATTGAATGGAATCAAGTCTCAATTCCAAAGGAATTGGTTTCTAATTCTCTTTACGTTCCTTTTGCCATTGATTGGAAGCAAGATTTAATCCTTAAGGAATTGGTTTCTCTTTCTTCTTCATGTTCTTTTGGCATTGAATGGAATCAAGTCTCAATTCCAAAGGAATTGGTTTCTAATTCTCTTTACGTTCCTTTTGCCATTGATTGGAAGCAAGATTTAATCCTTAAGGAATTGGTTTCTCTTTCTTCTTCATGTTCTTTTGGCATTGAATGGAATCAAGTCTCAATTCCAAAGGAATTGGTTTCTAATTCTCTTTACGTTCCTTTTGCCATTGATTGGAAGCAAGATTTAATCCTTAAGGAATTGGTTTCTATGTCTTCTTCATGTTCTTTTGGCATTGAATGGAATCAAGTCTCAATTCCAAAGGAATTGGTTTCTAATTCTCTTTTACGTTCCTTTTGCCATTGATTGGAAGCAAGATTTAATCCTAAAGGAATTGGTTTCTCTTTCTTCTTCATGTTCTTTTTGGCATTGAATGGAATCAAGTCTCAATTCCAAAGGAATTGGTTTCTAATTCTCTTTACGTTCCTTTTGCCATTGATTGGAAGCAAGACTTAATCCTTAAGGAATTGGTTTCTCTTTCTTCTTCATGTTCTTTTTGGCATTGAATGGAATCAAGTCTCAATTCCAAAGGAATTGGTTTCTAATTCTCTTCATGTTCTTGTTGCCATTGATTGGAAGCAAGATTTAATCCTTAAGGAATTGGTTTCTCTTTCTTCTTCATGTTCTTTTTGGCATTGAATGGAATCAAGTCTCAATTCCAAAGGAATTGGTTTCTAATTCTCTTTACGTTCCTTTTGCCATTGATTGGAAGCAAGAGTTAATCCTAAGGGAATTGGTTTCTCTTTCTTCTTCATGTTTTTTTTGGCATTGAATGGAATCAAGTCTCAATTCCAAAGGAATTGGTTTCTAATTCTCTTTTACGTTCCTTTTGCCATTGATTGGAAGCAAGATTTAATCCTTAAGGAATTGGTTTCTCTTTCTTCTTCATGTTCTTTTGGCATTGAAAGGAATCAAGTCTCACTTCCAAAGGAATTGGTTTCTAATTCTCTTTTACGTTCCTTTTCCCATTGATTGGAAGCAAGATTTAATTCTTTAGGAATTGTTTTCTCTTTCTTCTTCATGTTCTTTTGGCATTGAATGGAATCAAGTCTCAATTCCAAAGGAATTGGTTTCTAATTCTCTTTACGTTCCTTTTCCCATTGATTGGAAGCAAGATTTAATCCTTAAGGAATTGGTTTCTCTTTCTTCTTCATGTTCTTTTTGGCATTGAATGGAATCAAGTCTCAATTCCAAAGGAATTGGTTTCTAATTCTCTTTACGTTCCTTTTGCCATTGATTGGAAGCAAGATTTAATCCTTAAGGAATTGGTTTCTCTTTCTTCTTCATGTTCTTTTTGGCATTGAATGGAATCAAGTCTCAATTCCAAAGGAATTGGTTTCTAATTCTCTTTACGTTCCTTTTGCCATTGATTGGAAGCAAGATTTAATCCTTAAGGAATTGGTTTCTCTTTCTTCTTCATGTTCTTTTTGGCATTGAATGGAATCAAGTCTCAATTCCAAAGGAATTGGTTTCTAATTCTCTTTTACGTTCCTTTTGCCATTGATTGGAAGCAAGATTTAATCCTTAAGGAATTGGTTTCTCTTTCTTCTTCATGTTCTTTTTGGCATTGAATGGAATCAAGTCTCAATTCCAAAGGAATTGGTTTCTAATTCTCTTTACGTTCCTTTTGCCATTGATTGGAAGCAAGATTTAATCCTTAAGGAATTGGTTTCTCTTTCTTCTTCATGTTCTTTTTGGCATTGAATGGAATCAAGTCTCAATTCCAAAGGAATTGGTTTCTAATTCTCTTTTACGTTCCTTTTGCCATTGATTGGAAGCAAGATTTAATCCTAAAGGAATTGGTTTCTCTTTCTTCTTCATGTTCTTTTGGGCATTGAATGGAATCAAGTCTCAATTCCAAAGGAATTAGTTTCTAATTCTCTTTAAGTTCCTTTTGCCATTGATTGGAAGCAAGATTTAATCCTTAAGGAATTGGTTTCTCTTTTCTTCTTCATGTTCTTTTGGCATTGAATGGAATCAAGTCTCAATTCCAAAGGAATTGGTTTCTAATTCTCTTTACGTTCCTTTTGCCATTGATTGGAAGCAAGATTTAATCCTAAGGAATTGGTTTCTCTTTCTTCTTCATGTTCTTTTGGCATTGAATGGAATCAAGTCTCAATTCCAAAGGAATTGGTTTCTAATTCTCTTTACGTTCCTTTTGCCATTGATTGGAAGCAAGATTTAATCCTTAAGGAATTGGTTTCTCTTTCTTCTTCATGTTCTTTTTGGCATTGAATGGAATCAAGTCTCAATTCCAAAGGAATTGGTTTCTAATTCTCTTTATGTTCCATTTGCAATTGATTGGAAGCAAGATTTAATCCTTAAGGAATTGGTTTCTCTTTCTTCTTCATGTTCTTTTGGCATTGAATGGAATCAAGTCTCAATTCCAAAGGAATTGGTTTCTAATTCTCTTTACGTTCCTTTTCCCATTGATTGGAAGCAAGATTTAATCCTTACGGAATTGGATTCTCTTTCTTCTTCATGTTCTTTTTGGCATTGAATGGAATCAAGTCTCAATTCCAAAGGAATTGGTTTCTAATTCTCTTTACGTTCCTTTTGCCATTGATTGGAAGCAAGATTTAATCCTTAAGGAATTGGTTTCTCTTTCTTCTTCATGTTCTTTTGGCATTGAATGGAATCAAGTCTCAATTCCAAAGGAATTGGTTTCTAATTCTCTTTACGTTCCTTTTGCCATTGATTGGAAGCAAGATTTAATCCTTAAGGAATTGGTTTCTCTTTCTTCTTCATGTTCTTTTGGCATTGAATGGAATCAAGTCTCAATTCCAAAGGAATTGGTTTCTAATTCTCTTTACGTTCCTTTTGCCATTGATTGGAAGCAAGATTTAATCCTTAAGGAATTGGTTTCTCTTTCTTCTTCATGTTCTTTTGGCATTGAATGGAATCAAGTCTCAATTCCAAAGGAATTGGTTTCTAATTCTCTTTACGTTCCTCTTGCCATTGATTGGATGCAAGATTTAATCCTTAAGGAATTGGTTTCTCTTTCTTCTTCATGTTCTTTTTGCCATTGAATGGAATCAAGTCTCAATCCAAAAGGAATTGGTTTCTAATTCTCTTGCAATTTCCTTTTGCCATTGATTGGAAGCAAGATTTAATCCTTAAGGAATTGGTTTCTCTTTCTTCTTCGTGTTCTTTTTGGCATTGAATGGAATCAAGTCTCAATTCCAAAGGAATTGGTTTCTAATTCTCTTGCAATTTCCTTTTGCCATTGATTGGTAGCAAGATTTAATCCTTAAGGAATTGGTTTCTCTTTCTTCTTCGTGTTCTTTTGGCATTGAATGGAATCAAGTCTCAATTCCAAAGGAATTGGTTTCTAATTCTCTTTTACGTTCCTTTTGCCATTGATTGGAAGCAAGATTTAATCCTTAAGGAATTGGTTTCTCTTTCTTCTTCATTTTTTTTGCCATTGAATGGAATCAAGTCTCAATCCAAAAGGAATTGGTTTCTAATTCTCTCATAAGTTCCTTTTGCCATTGATTGGAAGCAAGATTTAATCCTTAAGGAATTGGTTTCTCCTTCTTCATCATGTTCTTTTGGCATTGAATGGAATCAAGTCTCAATTCCAAAGGAATTGGTTTCTAATTCTCTTTACGTTCCTTTTGCCATTGATTGGAAGCAAGATTTAATCCTTAAGGAATTGGTTTCTCTTTCTTCTTCATGTTCTTTTGGCATTGAATGGAATCAAGTCTCAATTCCAAAGGAATTGGTTTCTAATTCTCTTTACGTTCCTTTTGCTATTGATTGGAAGCAAGACTTAATCCTAAAGGAATTGGTTGCTCTTTCTTCTTCATGTTCTTTTTGGCATTGAATGGAATCAAGTCTCAACTCCGAAGGAATTGGTTTCTAATTCTCTTTTACGTTCCTTTTCCCATTGATTGGAAGCAAGATTTAATCCTTAAGGAATTGGTTTCTCTTTCTTCTTCATGTTCTTTTTGGCATTGAATGGAATCAAGTCTCAATGCATAAGGAATTGGTTTCTAATTCTCTTTACGTTCCTTTTGCCATTGATTGGAAGCAAGATTTAATCCTTAAGGAATTGGTTTCTCTTTCTTCTTCATGTTCTTTTGGCATTGAATGGAATCAAGTCTCAATTCCAAAGGAATTGGTTTCTAATTCTCTTTACGTTCCTTTTGCCATTGATTGGAAGCAAGATTTAATCCTTAAGGAATTGGTTTCCCCTTCTTCTTCATGTTCTTTTTGGCATTGAATGGAATCAAGTCTCAATTCCAATGGAATTGGGTTCTAATTCTCTTTACGTTCCTTTTGCCATTGATTGGAAGCAAGATTTAATCCTAAAGCAATTGGTTTCTCTTTCTTCTTCATGTTCTTTTGGCATTGAATGGAATCAAGTCTCAATTCCAAAGGAATTGGTTTCTAATTCTCTTTACGTTCCTTTTGCCATTGATTGGAAGCAAGATTTAATCCTTAAGGAATTGGTTTCTCTTTCTTCTTCATGTTCTTTTGGCATTGAATGGAATCAAGTCTCAATTCCAAAGGAATTGGTTTCTAATTCTCTTTACGTTCCTTTTGCCATTGATTGGAAGCAAGATTTAATCCTTAAGGAATTGGTTTCTCTTTCTTCTTCATGTTCTTTTGGCATTGAATGGAATCAAGTCTCAATTCCAAAGGAATTGGATTTTAATTCTCTATTACGTTCGTCTTGCCATTGATTGGAAGCAAGATTTAATCCTTAAGGAATTAGTTTCTCTTTCTTCTGTAAGTTATTTTGGCATTGAATGGAATCAAGTCTCAATTCCAAAGGAATTAGTTTCTAATTCTCTTTTAAGTTCCTTTTGCCATTGATTGGAAGCAAGATTTAATCCTAAAGGAATTGGTTTCTCTTTCTTCTTCATGTTCTTTTTGGCATTGAATGGAATCAAGTCTCAATTCCAAAGGAATTGGTTTCTAATTCTCTTTTACGTTCCTTTTGCCATTGATTGGAAGCAAGATTTAATCCTTAAGGAATTGGTTTCTCTTTCTTCTTCATGTTCATTTTGGCATTGAATGGAATCAAGTCTCAATTCCAAAGGAATTGGTTTCTAATTCTCTTTTACGTTCCTTTTCCCATTGATTGGAAGCAACATTTAATCCTTAAGGAATTGGTTTCTCTTTCTTCTTCATGTTCTTTTTGGCATTGAATGGAATCAAGTCTCAATTCCAAAGGAATTGGTTTCTAATTCTCTTTATGTTCCTTTTGCCATTGATTGGAAGCAAGATTTAATCCTTAAGGAATTGGTTTCTCTTTCTTCTTCATGTTCTTTTTGGCATTGAATGGAATCAAGTCTCAATTCCAAAGGAATTGGTTTCTAATTCTCTTTTACGTTCCTTTTGCCATTGATTTGAAGCAAGATTTAATCCTAAAGGAATTGGTTTCTCTTTCTTCTTCATGTTCTTTTGGCATTGAATGGAATCAAGTCTCAATTCCAAAGGAATTGGTTTCTAATTCTCTTTACGTTCCTTTTGCCATTGATTGGAAGCAAGATTTTATCCTTAAGGAATTGGTTTCCCTTTCTTCTTCATGTTCTTTTTGCATTGAATGGAATCAAGTCTCAATTCCAAAGGAATTGGTTTCTAATTCTCTTTTACGTTCCTTTTCCCATTGATTGGAAGCAAGATTTAATCCTTAAGGAATTGGTTTCTCTTTCTTCTTCATGTTCTTTTTGGCATTGAATGGAATCAAGTCTCAATTCCAAAGGAATTGGTTTCTAATTCTCTTTTCGGTTCCTTTTGCCATTGATTGGAAGCAAGATTTAATCCTTAAGGAATTGGTTTCTCTTTCTTCTTCATGTTCTTTTTGGCATTGAATGGAATCAAGTCTCAATTCCAAAGGAATTGGTTTCTAATTCTCTTTACGTTCCTTTTGCCATTGATTGGGAGCAAAATTTAATCCTTAAGGAATTGGTTTCTCTTTCTTCTTCATGTTCATTTTGGCATTGAATGGAATCAAGTCTCAATTCCAAAGGAATTGGTTTCTAATTCTCTTTTACGTTCCTTTTCCCATTGATTGGAAGCAAGATTTAATCCTTAAGGAATTGGTTTCTCTTTCTTCTTCATGTTCTTTTTGGCATTGAATGGAATCAAGTCTCAATTCCAAAGGAATTGGTTTCTAATTCTCTTTTACGTTCCTTTTCCCATTGATTGGAAGCAAGATTTAATCCTTAAGGAATTGGTTTCTCTTTCTTCTTCATGTTCTTTTTGGCATTGAATGGAATCAAGTCTCAATTCCAAAGGAATTGGTTTCTAATTCTCTATTACGTTCCTTTTCCCATTGATTGGAAGCAAGATTTAATCCTTAAGGAATTGGTTTCTCTTTCTTCTTCATGTTCTTTTTGGCATTGAATGGAATCAAGTCTCAATTCCAAAGGAATTGGTTTCTAATTCTCTTTTACGTTCCTTTTCCCATTGATTGGAAGCAAGATTTAATCCTTAAGGAATTGGTTTCCCTTTCTTCTTCATGTTCTTTTTGGCATTGAATGGAATCAAGTCTCAATTCCAAAGCAATTGGTTTCTAATTCTCTTTTACGTTCCTTTTGCCATTGATTGGAAGCAAGATTTAATCCTTAAGGAATTGGTTTCTCTTTCTTCTTCATGTTCTTTTTGGCATTGAATGGAATCAAGTCTCAATTCCAAAGGAATTGGTTTCTAATTCTCTGTTACGTTCCTTTTCCCATTGATTGGAAGCAAGATTTAATCCTTAAGGAATTGGTTTCTCTTTCTTCTTCATGTTCTTTTTGGCATTGAATGGAATCAAGTCTCAATTCCAAAGGAATTGGTTTCTAATTCTCTTTTACGTTCCTTTTGCCATTGATTGGAAGCAAGATTTAATCCTAAAGGAATTGGTTTCTCTTTCTTCTTCATGTTCTTTTTGGCATTGAATGGAATCAAGTCTCAATTCCAAAGGAATTAGTTTCTAATTCTCTTTTACGTTCCTTTTGCCATTGATTGGAAGCAAGATTTAATCCTTAAGGAATTGGTTTCTCTTTCTTCTTCATGTTCTTGTTGGCATTGAATGGAATCAAGTCTCAATTCCAAAGGAATTGGTTTCTAATTCTCTTTTACGTTCCTTTTGCCATTGATTGGAAGCAAGATTTAATCCTTAAGGAATTGGTTTCTCTTTCTTCTTCATGTTCTTTTTGGCATTGAATGGAATCAAGTCTCAATTCCAAAGGAATTGGTTTCTAATTCTCTTTTACGTTCCTTTTGCCATTGATTGGAAGCAAGACTTAATCCTTAAGGAATTGGTTTCTCATTCTTCTGCATGTTCTTTTTGGCATTGAATGGAATCAAGTCTCAATTCCAAAGGAATTGGTTGCTAATTCTCTTTTACGTTCCTTTTGCCATGGATTGGAAGCAAGATTTAATCCTTAAGGAATTGGTTTCTCTTTCTTCTTCATGTTCTTTTTGGCATTGAATGGAATCAAGTCTCAATTCCAAAGCAATTGGTTTCTAATTCTCTTTTACGTTCCTTTTCCCATTGATTGGAAGCAAGATTTAATCCTTAAGGAATTGGTTTCTCTTTCTTCTTCATGTTCTTTTTGGCATTGAATGGAATCAAGTCTCAATTCCAAAGGTATTGGTTTCTAATTCTCTTTACGTTCCTTTTGCCATTGATTGGAAGCAAGATTTAATCCTAAAGGAATTGGTTTCTCTTTCTTCTTCATGTTCTTTTTGGCATTGAATGGAATCAAGTCTCAATTCCAAAGGAATTGGTTTCTAATTCTCTTTTACGTTCCTTTTCCCATTGATTGGAAGCAAGATTTAATCCTTAAGGAATTGGTTTCTCTTTCTTCTTCATGTTCTTTTTGGCATTGAATGGAATCAAGTCTCAATTCCAAAGGAATTGGTTTCTAATTCTCTTTTACGTTCCTTTTGCCATTGATTGGAAGCAAGATTTAATCCTTAAGGAATTGGTTTCTCTTTCTTCTTCATGTTCTTTTTGGCATTGAATGGAATCAAGTCTCAATTCCAAAGCAATTGGTTTCTAATTCTCATTTACGTTCCATTTGCCATTGATTGGAAGCAAGACTTAATCCTTAAGGAATTGGTTTCTCTTTCTTCTTCATGTTCTTTTTGGCATTGAATGGAATCAAGTCTCAATTCCAAAGGAATTGGTTTCTAATTCTCTTTACGTTCCTTTTGCCATTGATTGGAAGCAAGATTTAATCCTAAGGAATTGGTTTCTCTTTCTTCTTCATGTTCTTTTTGGCATTGAATGGAATCAAGTCTCAATTCCAAAGGAATTGGTTTCTAATTCTCTTTACGTTCCTTTTGCCATTGATTGGAAGCAAGACTTAATCCTAAAGGAATTGGTTTCTCTTTCTTCTTCATGTTCTTTCTGGCATTGAGTGGAATCAAGTCTCAATTCCAAAGGAATTGGTTTCTAATTCTCTTTTACGTTCCTTTTGCCATTGATTGGAAGCAAGATTTAATCCTTAAGGAATTGGTTTCTCTTTCTTCTTCATGTTCTTTTTGGCATTGAATGGAATCAAGTCTCAATTCCAAAGGAATTGGTTTCTAATTCTCTTTACGTTCCTTTTGCCATTGATTGGAAGCAAGATTTAATCCTTAAGGAATTGGTTTCTCTTTCTTCTTCATGTTCTTTTGGCATTGAATGGAATCAAGTCTCAATTCCAAAGGAATTGGTTTCTAATTCTCTTTACGTTCCTTTTGCCATTGATTGGAAGCAAGATTTAATCCTTAAGGAATTGGTTTCTCTTTCTTCTTCATGTTCTTTTGGCATTGAATGGAATCAAGTCTCAATTCCAAAGGAATTGGTTTCTAATTCTCTTTACGTTCCTTTTGCCATTGATTGGAAGCAAGATTTAATCCTTAAGGAATTGGTTTCTCTTTCTTCTTCATGTTCTTTTTGGCATTGAATGGAATCAAGTCTCAATTCCAAAGGAATTGGTTTCTAATTCTCTTTTACGTTCCTTTTGCCATTGATTGGAAGCAAGTCTTAATCCTTAAGGAATTGGTTTCTCTTTATTCTTTAAGTTCTTTTGGCATTGAATGGAATCAAGTCTCAATTCCAAAGGAATTGGTTTCTAATTCTCTTTTACGTTCCTTTTGCCATTGATTGGAAGCAAGATTTAATCCTTAAGGAATTGGTTTCTCTTTCTTCTTCATGTTCTTTTTGGCATTGAATGGAATCAAGTCTCAATTCCAAAGGAATTGGTTTCTAATTCTCTTTTACGTTCCTTTTGCCATTGATTGGAAGCAAGACTTAATCCTTAAGGAATTGGTTTCTCTTTCTTCTTCATGTTCTTTTTGGCATTGAATGGAATCAAGTCTCAATTCCAAAGGAATTGGTTTCGAATTCTCTTTACGTTCCTTTTGCCATTGATTGGAGGCAAGATTTAATCCTTAAAGAATTGGTTTCTCTTTCTTCTTCAAGTTCTTTTGGCATTGGCAATTGGAATGGAATCAAGTCTCAATTCAAAAGCAATTAGTTTCTAATTCTCTTTTACGTTCGTTTTGCCATTGATTCGAAGCAAGATTTAATCCTTAAGGAATTGGTTTCTCTTTCTACTTCATGTTAATGGCATTGAATGGAATCAAGTCTCAATTCCAAAGGAATTGGTTTCCAATTCTCTTTTACGTTCCTTTTGCCATTGGTTGGAAGCAAGATTTAATCCTTAAGGAATTGGTTTCTCTTTCTTCTCCATGTTCGTTTTCGCATTGATTGGAATCAATTCTCAATTCAAAAGGAATTGGTTTCTAATTCTCTTTTACGTTCCTTTTCCCATTGATCGGAAGCAAGATTTAATCCTTAAGGAATTGGTTTCGCTTTCTTCTTCATGTTCTTTTTGGCATTGAATGGAATCAAGTCTCAATTCCAAAGGAATTGGTTTCTAATTCTCTTTTACGTTCCTTTTCCCATTGATTGGAAGCAAGATTTAATCCTTAAGGAATTGGTTTCTCTTTCTTCTTCATGTTCTTTTTGGCATTGAATGGAATCAAGTCTCAATTCCAAAGGAATTGGTTTCTAATTCTCTTTACGTTCCTTTTGCCATTGATTGGAAGCAAGATTTAATCCTTAAGGAATTGGTTTCTCTTTCTTCTTCATGTTCTTTTTGGCATTGAATGGAATCAAGTCTCAATTCCAAAGGAATTGGTTTCTAATTCTCTTTACGTTCCTTTTGCCATTGATTGGAAGCAAGATTTAATCCTTAAGGAATTGGTTTCTCTTTCTTCTTCATGTTCATTTTGGCATTGAATGGAATCAAGTCTCAATTCCAAAGGAATTGGTTTCTAATTCTCTTTTACGTTCCTTTTCCCATTGATTGGAAGCAAGATTTAATCCTTAAGGAATTGGTTTCTCTTTCTTCTTCATGTTCTTTTTGGCATTGAATGTAATCAAGTCTCAATTCCAAAGGAATTGGTTTCTAATTCTCTTTTACGTTCCTTTTGCCATTGATTGGAAGCAAGACTTAATCCTTAAGGAATTGGTTTCCCTTTCTTCTTCATGTTCTTTTTGGCATTGAATGGAATCAAGTCTCAATTCCAAAGGAATTGGTTTCTAATTCTCTTTTACGTTCCTTTTGCCATTGATTGGAAGCAAGAGTTAATCCTGAAGGAATAGCGTTCTCTTGGTTCTTCGTGATCTTTTGCGCATTGAATGGAATCAAGTCTCAATTCCAAAGGAATTGGATTCTAATTCTCTTTTACGTTCCTTTTGCCATTCATTGGAAGCAAGATTTAATCCTTAAGGAATTGGTTTCTTTTTCTTCTTCATGTTCTTTTGGCATTGAATGGAATCAAGTCTCAATTCCAAAGGAATTGGTTTCTAATTCTCTTTACGTTCCTTTTGCCATTGATTGGAAGCAAGATTTAATCCTTAAGGAATTGGTTTCTCTTTCTTCTTCATGTTCTTTTTGGCATTGAATGGAATCAAGTCTCAATTCCAAAGGAATTGGTTTCTAATTCTCTTTTACGTTCCTTTTGCCATTGATTGGAAGCAAGATTTAATCCTAAAGGAATTGGTTTCTCTTTCTTCTTCATGTTCTTTTTCGCGTTGAATGGAATCAAGTCTCAATTCCAAAGGAATTGGTTTCTAAT
Source organism: Pterocarpus santalinus (assembly GCA_031439595.1). NCBI lineage: Eukaryota > Viridiplantae > Streptophyta > Magnoliopsida > Fabales > Fabaceae > Pterocarpus > Pterocarpus santalinus. The sequence goes on along the minus strand of JAVHNO010000224.1, from coordinate 10,337 downwards.
TCTCTTTACGTTCCTTTTGCCATTGATTGGAAGCAAGATTTAATCCTTAAGGAATTGGTTTCTCTTTCTTCTTCATGTTCTTTTGGCATTGAATGGAATCAAGTCTCAATTCCAAAGGAATTGGTTTCTAATTCTCTTTACGTTCCTTTTGCCATTGATTGGAAGCAAGATTTAATCCTTAAGGAATTGGTTTCTCTTTCTTCTTCATGTTCTTTTTGGCATTGAATGGAATCAAGTCTCAATTCCAAAGGAATTGGTTTCTAATTCTCTTTACGTTCCTTTTGCCATTGATTGGAAGCAAGATTTAATCCTTAAGGAATTGGTTTCTCTTTCTTCTTCATGTTCTTTTGGCATTGAATGGAATCAAGTCTCAATTCCAAAGGAATTGGTTTCTAATTCTCTTTACGTTCCTTTTCCCATTGATTGGAAGCAAGATTTAATCCTTAAGGAATTGGTTTCCCTTTCTTCTTCATGTTCTTTTTGGCATTGAATGGAATCAAGTCTCAATTCCAAAGGAATTGGTTTCTAATTCTCATTTACGTTCCTTTTGCCATTGATTGGAAGCAAGATTTAATCCTTAAGGAATTGGTTTCTCTATCTTCTTCATGTTCTTTTGGCATTGAATGGAATCAAGTCTGGATTCCAAAGGAATTGCTTTCTAATTCTCTTTACGTTCCTTTTCCCATTGATTGGAAGCAAGATTTAATCCTTAAGGAATTGGTTTCTCTTTCTTCTTCATGTTCTTTTTGGCATTGAATGGAATCAAGTCTCAATTCAAGAGGAATTGGTTGCTAATTCTCTTGTAAGTTCCTTTTGCCATTGATTGGAAGCAAGATTTAATCCTTAAGGAATTGGTTTCTCTTTCTTCTTCATGTTCTTTTTGGCATTGAATGGAATCAAGTCTCAATTCCAAAGGAATTGGTTTCTAATTCTCTTTTACGTTCCTTTTCCCATTGATTGGAAGCAAGATTTAATCCTTAAGGAATTGGTTTCTCTTTCTTCTTCATGTTCTTTTGGGCATTGAATGGAATCAGTCTCAATTCCAAAGGAATTGGTTTCTGATTCTCTTTATGTTCCTTTTCCCATTGATTGGAAGCAAGATTTAATCCTTAAGGAATTGGTTTCTCTTTCTTCTTCATGTTCTTTTTGGCATTGAATGGAATCAAGTCTCAATTCCAAAGGAATTGGTTTCTAATTCTCTTTGACGTTCCTTTAGCGATTGATTGGAAGCAAGATTTAATCCTTAAGGAATTGGTTTCTCTTTCTTCTTCATGTTCTTTTTGGCATTGAATGGAATCAAGTCTCAATTCCAAAGGAATTGGTTTCTAATTCTCTTTTACGTTCCTTTTGCCATTGATTGGAAGCAAGATTTAATCCTTAAGGAATTGGTTTCTCTTTCTTCTTCATGTTCTTTTGGCATTGAATGGAATCAAGTCTCAATTCCAAAGGAATTGGTTTCTAATTCTCTTTACGTTCCTTTTGCCATTGATTGGAAGCAAGATTTAATCCTTAAGGAATTGGTTTCTCTTTCTTCTTCATGTTCTTTTGGCATTGAATGGAATCAAGTCTCAATTCCAAAGGAATTGGTTTCTAATTCTCTTTACGTTCCTTTTGCCATTGATTAGAAGCAAGATTTAATCCTTAAGGAATTGGTTTCTCTTTCTTCTTCATGTTCTTTTTGGCATTGAATGGAATCAAGTCTCAATTCCAAAGGAATTGGTTTCTAATACTCTTTTACGTTCGTTTTGCCATTGATTCGAAGCAAGGATTAATCCTTAAGGAATTGGTTTCTCTTTCTTCTTCATGTTCATTTGGCATTGAATGGAATCAAGTCTCAATTCCAAAGGAATTGGTTTCTAATACTCTTTTACGTTCCTTTTGCCATTGATTGGAAGCAAGATTTAACCCTAAAGTAATTGGTTCCTCTTTCTTCTTCATGTTGCTTTTGGCATTGACTGGAATCAAGTGACAATTCCAAAGGAATTGGTTTCTAATTCTCTTTACGTTCCTTTTGCCATTGATTGGAAGCAAGATTTAATCCTTAAGGAATTGGTTTCTCTTTCTTCTTCATGTTCTTTTTGGCATTGAATGGAATCAAGTCTCAATTCCAAAGGAATTGGTTTCTAATTCTCTTTTACGTTCCTTTTGCCATTGATTGGAAGCAAGATTTAATCCTTAAGGAATTGGTTTCTCTTTCTTCTTCATGTTCTTTTTGGCATTGAATGGAATCAAGTCTCAATTCCAAAGGAATTGGTTTCTAATTCTCTTTTACGTTCCTTTTGCCATTGATTGGAAGCAAGATTTAATCCTTAAGGAATTGGTTTCTCTTTCTTCTTCATGTTCTTTTTGGCATTGAATGGAATCAAGTCTCAATTCCAAAGGAATTGGTTTCTAATTCTCTTTACGTTCCTTTTGCCATTGATTGGAAGCAAGATTTAATCCTTAAGGAATTGGTTTCTCTTTCTTCTTCATGTTCTTTTGGCATTGAATGGAATCAAGTCTCAATTCCAAAGGAATTGGTTTCTATTTCTTCTTCATGTTCTTGTTGCCATTGATTGGAAGCAAGATTTAATCCTTAAGGAATTGGTTTCTCTTTCTTCTTCATGTTCTTTTTGGCATTGAATGGAATCAAGTCTCAATTCCAAAGGAATTGGTTTCTAATTCTCTTTTACGTTCCTTTTGCCATTGATTGGAAGCAAGATTTAATCCTTAAGGAATTGGTTTCTCTTTCTTCTTCATGTTCTATTTGGCATTGAATGGAATCAAGTCTCAATTCCAAAGGAATTGGTTTCTAATTCTCTTTTACGTTCCTTTTCCCATTGATTGGAAGCAAGATTTAATCCTTAAGGAATTGGTTTCTCTTTCTTCTTCATGTTCTTTTTGGCATTGAATGGAATCAAGTCTCAATTCCAAAGGAATTGGTTTCTAATTCTCTTTTACGTTCCTTTTGCCATTGATTGGAAGCAAGATTTAATCCTTAAGGAATTGGTTTCTCTTTCTTCTTCATGTTCTTTTTGGCATTGAATGGAATCAAGTCTCAATTCCAAAGCAATTGGTTTCTAATTCTCTTTTACGTTCCTTTTCCGATTGATTGGAAGCAAGACTTAATCCTTAAGGAATTGGTTTCTCTTTCATCTTGATGTTCTTTTTGGCATTGAATGGAATCAAGTCTCAATTCCAAAGGAATTGGTTTCTAATTCTCTGTTACGTTCCTTTTCCCATTGATTGGAAGCAAGATTTAATCCTTAAGGAATTGGTTTCTCTTTCTTCTTTAAGTTCTTTTGGCATTGATTGCAATCAAGTCTCAATTCCAAAGGAATTGGTTTCTAATTCTCTTTACGTTCCTTTTGCCATTGATTGGAAGCAAGATTTAATCCTTAAGGAATTGGTTTCTCTTTCTTCTTCATGTTCTTTTGGCATTGAATGGAATCAAGTCTCAATTCCAAAGGAATTGGTTTCTAATTCTCTTTACGTTCCTTTTGCCATTGATTGGAAGCAAGATTTAATCCTTAAGGAATTGGTTTCTCTTTCTTCTTCATGTTCTTTTTGGCATTGAATGGAATCAAGTCTCAATTCCAAAGGAATTGGTTTCTAATTCTCTTTACGTTCCTTTTGCCATTGATTGGAAGCAAGATTTAATCCTTAAGGAATTGGTTTCTCTTTCTTCTTCATGTTCTTTTGGCATTGAATGGAATCAAGTCTCAATTCCAAAGGAATTGGTTTCTAATTCTCTTTACGTTCCTTTTGCCATTGATTGGAAGCAAGATTTAATCCTTAAGGAATTGGTTTCTCTTTCTTCTTCATGTTCTTTTGGCATTGAATGGAATCAAGTCTCAATTCAAAGGAATTGGTTTCTAATTCTCTTTACGTTCCTTTTGCCATTGATTGGAAGCAAGATTTAATCCGTAAGGAATTGGTTTCTCTTTCTTCTTCATGTTCTTTTTGGCATTGAATGGAATCAATTCTCAATTCCAAAGGAATTGGTTTCTAATTCTCTTTTACGTTCCTTTTGCCATTGATTGGAAGCAAGATTTAATCCTTAAGGAATTGGTTTCTCTTTCTTCTTCATGTTCTTTTTGGCATTGAATGGAATCAAGTCTCAATCAAGAGGAATTGGTTGCTAATTCTCTTTTACGTTCCGTTTCCCATTGATTGGAAGCAAGATTTAATCCTTAAGGAATTGGTTTCTCTTTCTTCTTCATGTTCTTTTTGGCATTGAATGGAATCAATTCTCAATTCAAAAGAATTGGTTTCGAATTCTCTTTTACGTTCCTTTTGCCATTGATTGGAAGCAAGATTTAATCCTTAAGGAATTGGTTTCTCTTTCTTCTTCATGTTCTTTTTGGCATTGAATGTAATCAAGTCTCAATTCCAAAGGAATTGGTTTCTAATTCTCTTTTACGTTCCTTTTCCCATTGATTGGAAGCAAGATTTAATCCTTAAGGAATTGGTTTCTCTTTCTTCTTCATGTTCTTTTGGCATTGAATGGAATCAAGTCTCAATTCCAAAGGAATTGGTTTCTAATTCTCTTTACGTTCCTTTTGCCATTGATTGGAAGCAAGATTTAATCCTTAAGGAATTGGTTTCTCTTTCTTCTTCATGTTCTTTTGGCATTGAATGGAATCAAGTCTCAATTCCAAAGGAATTGGTTTCTAATTCTCTTTACGTTCCTTTTGCCATTGATTGGAAGCAAGATTTAATCCTTAAGGAATTGGTTTCTCTTTCTTCTTCATGTTCTTTTTGGCATTGAATGGAATCAAGTCTCAATTCCAAAGGAATTGGTTTCTAATTCTCTTTTACGTTCCTTTTGCCATTGATTGGAAGCAAGAATTAATCCTTAAGGAATTGGTTTCTCTTTCTTCTTCATGTTCTTTTTGGCATTGAATGGAATCAAGTCTCAATTCCAAAGGAATTGGTTTCCAATTCTCTTTACTCTTTATGTCCTTTTAGCCATTGATTGGAAGCAAGATTTAATCTTAAAGGAATTGGTTTCTCTTTCTTCTTCATGTTCTTTTTGGCATTGAATGGAATCAAGTCTCAATTCCAAAGGAATTGGTTTCTAATTCTCTGTTACCTTCCTTTGGCCATTGATTGGAAGCAAGATTTAATCCTTAAGGAATTGGATTCTGTTTCTTCTTCATGTTGTTGTTGGCATTGAATGGAATCAAGTCTCAATTCCAAAGGAATTGGTTTCTAATTCTCTTTTACGTTCCTTTTGCCATTGATTGGAAGCAAGATTTAATCCTTAAGGAATTGGTTTCTCTTTCTTCTTCATGTTCTTTTTGGCATTGAATGGAATCAAGTCTCAATTCCAAAGGAATTGGTTTCTAATTCTCTTTACGTTCCTTTTGCCATTGATTGGAAGCAAGATTTAATCCTTAAGGAATTGGTTTCTCTTTCTTCTTCATGTTCTTTTGGCATTGAATGGAATCAAGTCTCAATTCCAAAGGAATTGGTTTCTAATTCTCTTTACGTTCCTTTTGCCATTGATTGGAAGCAAGATTTATTCCTCAAGGAATTGCGTTCTCTTTCTTCTTCATGTTCTTTGGCATTGAATGGAATCAAGTCTCAATTCCAAAGGAATTGGTTTCTAATTCTCTTTTACGTTCCTTTTGCCATTGATTGGAAGCAAGACTTAATCCTTAAGGAATTGCTTTCTCTTTCTTCTTCATGTTCTTTTTGGCATTGAATGGAATCAAATCTCAATTCCAAAGGAATTGGTTTCTAATTCTCTTCCTTTTGCCATTGATTGGAAGCAAGATTTAATCCTAAAGGAATTGGTTTCTCTTTCTTCTTCATGTTCTTTTGCATTGAATGGAATCAAGTCTCAATTCCAAAGGAATTAGTTTCTAATTCTCTTTTACGTTCCTTTTGCCATTGATTGGAAGCAAGATTTAATCCTCAAGGAATTGCTTTCTCTTTCTTCTTCATGTTCTGTTTGGCATTGAATGGAATCAAGTCTCAATTCCAAAGGAATTGGTTTCTAATTCTCTTTTACGTTCCTTTTGCCATTGATTGGAAGCAAGATTTAATCCTTAAGGAATTGGTTTCTCTTTCTTCTTCATGTTCATTTTGGCATTGAATGGAATCAAGTCTCAATTCCAAAGGAATTGGTTTCTAATTCTCTTTACGTTCCTTTTGCCATTGATTGGAAGCAAGATTTAATCCTAAAGGAATTGGTTTCTCTTTCTTCTTCATGTTCTTTTTGGCATTGAATGGAATCAAGTCTCAATTCCAAAGGAATTAGTTTCTAATTCTCTTTTACGTTCCTTTTGCGATTGATTGGAAGCAAGATTTAATCCTTAAGGAATTGGTTTCTCTTTCTTCTTCATGTTCTTTTTGGCATTGAATGGAATCAAGTCTCAATTCCAAAGGAATTGGTTTCTAATTCTCTTTACGTTCCTTTTGCCATTGATTGGAAGCAAGATTTAATCCTAAAGGAATTGGTTTCTCTTTCTTCTTCATGTTCTCTTTGGTATTGAATGGAATCAAGTCTCAATTCCAAAGGAATTGGTTTCTAATTCTCTTTTACGTTCCTTTTGCCATTGATTGGAAGCAAGATTTAATCCTCAAGGAATTGGTTTCTCTTTCTTCTTCATGTTCTTTTTGGCATTGAATGGAATCAAATCTCAATTCCAAAGGAATTGGGTTCTAATTCTCTTTTACGTTCCTTTTGCCATTGATTGGAAGCAACATTTAATCCTGAAGGAATTGGTTTCTCTTTCTTCTTCATGTTCTTTTTGGCATTGAATGGAATCAAGTCTCAATTCCAAAGGAATTGGTTTCTAATTCTCTTTTACGTTCCTTTTGCCATTGATTGGAAGCAAGATTTAATCCTTAAGGAATTGGTTTCTCTTTCTTCTTCATGTTCTTTTTGGCATTGAATGGAATCAAGTCTCAATTCCAAAGGAATTGGTTTCTAATTCTCTTTACGTTCCTTTTGCCATTGATTGGAAGCAAGATTTAATCCTTAAGGAATTGGTTCCTCCCTCTTCTCCATGTCGCGTTTGGCATTGAATGGAATCAAGTCTGAATTCCTAACGAATTGGCTTCTAATTCTCTTTACGTTCGTTTTGCCATTGATTCGAAGCAAGATTTAATCCTTAAGGAATTGGTTTCTCTTTCTTCTTCATGTTCTTTTGGCATTGAATGGAATCAAGTCTCAATTCCAAAGGAATTGGTTTCTAATTCTCTTTACGTTCCTTTTGCCATTGATTGGAAGCAAGATTTAATCCTTAAGGAATTGGTTTCTCTTTCTTCTTCATGTTCTTTTTGGCATTGATTGGAATCAATTCTCAATTCCAAAGGTATTGGTTTCTAATTCTCTTTACGTTCCTTTTGCCATTGATTGGAAGCAAGATTTAATCCTTAAGGAATTGGTTTCTCTTTCTTCTTCATGTTCTTTTGGCATTGAATGGAATCAAGTCTCAATTCCAAAGGAATTGGTTTCTAATTCTCTTTACGTTCCTTTTGCCATTGATTGGAAGCAAGATTGAATCCTTAAGGGATTGGTTTCTCATTCTGCTTCATGTTCTTTTGAGCATTGAATCGAATCAAGCCTCAATTCCAAAGGAATTGGTTTCTAATTCTCTTTCACGTTCCTTTTCCCATTGATTGGAAGCAAGATTTAATCCTTAAGGAATTGGTTTCTCTTTCTTCTTCATGTTCTTTTTGGCATTGAATGGAATCAAGTCTCAATTCCAAAGGAATTGGTTTCTAATTCTCTTTTACGTTCCTTTTCCCATTGATTGGAAGCAAGATTTAATCCTTAAGGAATTGGTTTCCCTTTCTTCTTCATGTTCTTTTTGGCATTGAATGGAATCAAGTCTCAATTCCAAAGCAATTGGTTTCTAATTCTCTTTTACGTTCCTTTTCCCATTGATTGGAAGCAAGATTTAATCCTTAAGGAATTGGTTTCTCTTTCTTCTTCATGTTCTTTTGGCATTGAATGGAATCAAGTCTCAATTCCAAAGGAATTGGTTTCTAATTCTCTTTTACGTTCCTTTTGCCATTGATTGGAAGCAAGATTTAATCCTTAAGGAATTGGTTTCTCTTTCTCCTTGATGTTCTATTTGGCATTAAATAGAAGGAAGTCTCAATTCCAAGGGAATTGGATTCTAATTCTCTTTTACGTTCCTTTTGCCATTGATTGGCAGCAAGACTTAATCCTTAAGGAATTGGTTTCTCTTTCTTCTTCATGTTCTTTTTGGCATTGAATGGAATCAAGTCTCAATTCCAAAGGAATTGGTTTCTAATTCTCTTTTACGTTCCTTTTGCCATTGATTAGAAGCAAGATTTAATCCTAAAGGAATTGGTTTTTATTTCTTCTTCATGTTCTTGTTGGCAGTGAATGGAATCAAGTCTCAATTCCAAAGGAATTAGTTTTTAATTCTCCTTTACGTTCCTTTTGCCATTGATTGGACGCAAGATTTAATCCTGAAGGAATTGGGTTCTCTTTCTTCTTCATGTTCATTTTGGCATTGAATGGAATCAAATCTCAATTCCAAAGGAATTGGTTTCTAATTCTCTTTACGTTCCTTTTGCCATTGATTGGAAGCAAGATTTAATCCTAAGGGAATTGGTTTCTCTTTCTTCTTCATGTTCTTTTTGGCATTGAATGGAATCAAGTCTCAATTCCAAAGGAATTGGTTTCTAATTCTCTTTTTCGTTCCTTTTGCCATTGATTGGAAGCAAGATTTAATCCTAAAGGAATTGGTTTCTCTTTCTTCTTCATGTTCTTTTTGGCATTGAATGGAATCAAGTCTCAATTCCAAAGGAATTGGTTTCTAATTCTCTTTACGTTCCTTTTGCCATTGATTGGAAGCAAGATTTAATCCTAAAGGAATTGGTTTCTCTTTCTTCTTCATGTTCTTTTGGACTTTGAATGGTATCAAGGCTCAGTTCAACAGGAATTGGTTTCTAATTCTCTTTTACGTTCCTTTTGCCATTGATTGGAAGCAAGATTTAATCCTAAAGGAATTGGTTTCTCTTTCTTCTTCATGTTCTTTTGGCATTGAATGGAATCAAGTCTCAATTCCAAAGGAATTGGTTTCTAATTCTCCTTTACGTTCCTTTTGCCATTGATTGGAAGCAAGATTTAATCCTCAAGGAATTGCTTTCTCTTTCTTCTTCATGTTCTTTTTGGCATTGAATGGAATCAAGTCTCAATTCCAAAGGAATTGGTTTCTAATTCTCTTTACGTTCCTTTTGCGATTGATTGGAAGCAAGATTTAATCCTAAAGGAATGGTTTCTCTTTCTTCTTCATCTTTTTTTGCCATTGAATCGAATCAAGTCTCAGTTCTAAAGGAATTGGTTTCTAATTCTCTTTACGTTCCTTTTGCCATTGCTTGGAAGCAACATTTAATCCTTATAGAATTGGTTTCTCTTTCTTCTTCATGTTCTTTTTCGCATTGATTGGAATCAGTTCTCAATTCAAAGGAATTGGTTTCTAATTCTCTTTACGTTCCTTTTGCCATTGATTGGAAGCAAGATTTAATCCTTAAGGAATTGGTTTCTCTTTCTTCTTCATGTTCTTTTGGCATTGAATGGAATCAAGTCTCAATTCAAAGGAATTGGTTTCTAATTCTTTTACGTTCCTTTTCCCATTGATTGGAAGCAAGATTTAATCCTTAAGGAATTGGTTTCTCTTTCTTCTTCATGTTCTTTTTGGCATTGAATGGAATCAAGTCTCAATTCAGAAGGAATTGGTTTCTAATTCTCTTTTACGTTCCTTTTGCCATTGATTGGAAGCAAGATTTAATCCTTAAGGAATTGGTTTCTCTTTCTTCTTCATGTTCTTTTTGCATTGAATGGAATCAAGTCTCAATTCCAAAGGAATTGGTTTCTAATTCTCTTTTACGTTCCTTTTGCCATTGATTGGAAGCAAGATTTAATCCTAAAGGAATTGGTTTCTCTTTCTTCTTCATGTTCTTTTTGGCATTGAATGGAATCAAGTCTCAATTCCAAAGGAATTGGTTTCTAATTCTCTTTTTCGTTCCTTTTGCCATTGATTGGAAGCAAGACTTAATCCTTAAGGAATTGGTTTCTCTTTCTTCTTCATGTTCTTTTTGGCATTGAATGGAATCAAGTCTCAATTCAAAGGAATTGGTTTCTAATTCTCTTTTACGTTCCTTTTGCCATTGATTGGAAGCAAGATTTAATCCTCAAGGAATTGCTTTCTCTTTCTTCTTCATGTTCTTTTTGGCATTGAATGGAATCAAGTCTCAATACCAAAGGAATTCTCTTTTCGTTCCTTTTGCCATTGATTGGAAGCAAGATTTAATCCTAAGGAATTGGTTTCTCTTTCTTCTTCATGTTCTTTGGCATTGAATGGAAT
>JAVHNO010000223.1:0-19917 GCA_031439595.1 Pterocarpus santalinus | reverse complement strand
TTGCTTCAATAAATGGCCAAAAAAGAACTTAAAGGGGACACAGTGATAAACCAGTTCAGAAGGATAAAGACTTCGCTTCATAATGAATGGCCACAAAAGAACTTAAAGAATAATGAGAAACCTATTCATGAAGGATTAAGACTTCTGCTTCCAATCAATGGTCATCGAAAAAGATACACCAACACATACAAAGTGAAAGCCAATCTCATTATGGGATTAAGTCTTGCTTCCAATCAAAATGGGCCAAAAAAGAACTTAAAGGACAAGGATAAACCAATTAAGTAAAGGATAAAGACTTGCTTCCAATGACGGCCAAAAGAACTTAAAGAATAATGAGAAACCAATTCCTTATGGATTAAGACTTGCTTCAATCAGTAGCCAAAAGAACTTAAAGAATAATGAGAAACCTAATCCTTAAAGGGATCAAGACTTGCTTCAATCAATGGCCAAAGAAGCATCATTAACTTACAAAGTAGAAACCAATTCATTATGGATTAACTCTTGCTTCCAATCAATGGCCAAAGAACTTAAAAAGAACGAGATAAACCAATTACATGAGGATAAAGACTTGCTTCCAATGAATGGCCAAAGAACTTAAAGAATAATGAGAAACCAATTCATTAAGGATTAAGACTTGCTTCCAATCAATGGTCAAAAAAGAACATAACTTACAAAAGTGAAGCCAATTCATTATGGATTAAGTCTTATTCCAATAAATAATGAAAAGAACTTAAAGGACAAGAGATAAACCAATTGGTAAGAGATAAAGACTTACTTCCAATGAATAGCCAAAAGAACTTAAGACTTGCTTCCGTAATGAATGGCCAAAAAGATCTAAAGAATAATGAGAAACCAATTCCTTAAGGATTAAGACTTGCTTCCAATCAATGGCCAAAAGAGCATAACTTACAAAGTGAACCCAATTCATTATGGATTGACTTTTGCTTACAATCAATGGCCAAAAGAACTTAAAGGGCAAGGATAAACCAATTACGTAGCGATAAAGACTTGCTTTCCAATGAATGGCCAAAAGAACTTAAAAGAATAATGAGAAACCAATTCCTTAAGGATTAAGACTTGCTTCCTAATCAATAGCCAAAAGAATATAACTTGCAAAGTGAAACCAATTCATTATGGATTAAGTCTTGCTTCCAATCAATGGCCTTAAAAGAACTTAAAGAGACAAGGATAAACCAATTATCAGTAAAGGATAAAGACTTGCTTCCAATGAATGGCCAAAAGAACTTAAAGAATAATGAGAAACCAATTCCTTAAGGATTAAGACTTGCTTTCCAATCAATGGCCAAAAAGAACATAATGCACAAAGTGAAGCCAATTCATTATGGATTAAGTCTTGCTTTAAATAAATGGCCAAAAAGAACTTAAAGGACAAGGATAAACCAATTTAGAAGGATAGACACCTTTAATGAATATGAGAACTTAAAGAATAATGAAACCTATTCATAAGGATTAAGACTTTGCTTCCAATCAATCTCCAAAAGAACTTAAAGGTACAAAGTGAAACCAATTCATTATGGAAATTAACTCTTGCTTCCAATCAATGGCCAAAAAGAACTTGGGCAAGATCAAACCAATTCATGGATAAAGACTTGCTTCCAATGAATGGCCGTTAACTTAAAGAACAATGAGAAACCTAATTCCTTAAGGATTAAGAATTGCTTCCAATCAATGGCCAAAAAGAACGTAACTACAAAGTGAAACCAATTCATTATGGATTAAGTCTTGCTTCAATCAATGGCCAAAAAGAACTTAAAGGGCAAGGATAAACCAATTCGTAAGGATAAAGACTTGCTTCCAATGAATGGCCAAAAGAACTTAAAGAATAATGAGAAACCAATTCCTCAAGGATTAAGACTTGCTCCCAATCAATGGCGAAAAGAACATAACTTACAAAGTGAAGCCAATTCATTATGGATTAAGTCTTGCTTCCAAAAAAATGGCCAAAAGAACTTAAAGGACAAGGATAAACCAATTAATTAAAGCGATAAAGACTTGCTACTTCAATGAATGGCCAAATAGAACTTAAAGAATAATGAGAAACCTATTCCTTAAGGATTAAGACTTGCTTCCAATCAATGGCCAAAAGAACATAATGCTGCCACCTACAAAGTGAAACCAATTCATTATGGATTAACTCTCGCTTCCAATCAATGGCCGAACTTAAGGACAAGGATAAACCAATTCCAGAAGGATAAAGACTTGCTTCCAATGAATGGCCAAAAGAACTTAAAGAATAACGAAACCAATTCCTTAAGGATTAAGACTTGCTTTCCAATCAATGGCCAAAAGAAGCGTAACTTAAAGTGAAACCAATTCATTATGGATTAAGTCTTAGCTTCCAATCAATGGCCAAAAGAACTTAAAGGTCAAGGATAAAACCAATTACGAAAGGATAAAGACTTGCTTCCAATGAATGGCCAAAAGAACTTAAAGAATAATGAGAAACCATAATTAAGTAAGGGATTAAGACTTGCTTCCAATCAATGGTCAAAAGAACATATAACTTACAAAGTGAAGCCAATTCATTATGGATTAGAAAGTCTTGCTTCAATGGTAAATGGCCAAAAGAACTTAAAGGACAAGGATAAACCAATTAAGCTCAAGGATAAAGACTTGCTTCCAATGAATGACCAATAAAAGAACTTAAAGAATAATGAGAAACCTATTCCTTAAGGATTAAGACTTGCTTCCAATCAATGGCCAACAGAACATAACTTACAAAGTGAAACCAATTCATTATGGATTAACTCTTGCTTCCAATGAATGGCCAAAAGAACTTAAAGGACAAGGATAAACCAATTCGTAAAGGATAAAGACTTGCTTCCAATGAATGGCCAAAAGAACTAAAAGAATAATGAGAAACCTAATCCTTAAGGATTAAGACTTGCTTCCAATCAATGGCCAAAAATCTCATGTGCGAGTTTAATTCATTATGGATTTAAGTCTTAGCCCAATAAATGATTTAACTAAAGGCATGATAAACCAATCGATAGCGATAAAGACTTGCTTCCAATGAATGGCTGGTAACTTACAAAGCAGAAACCAATTCATTAAGGATTAAGACTTGTTTCCAATCAATGGCCAAAAGAACTTAAAAGAACTTAAGGATAAGACCAATAGTCGTAAAGGATAAAGACTTGCTTCCAATGAATGGCCAAAAGAACTTAAAGAATAATGAGAAACCAATTCCTTAAGGATTAAGACTTGCTTCCAATCAATGGTCAAAAGAACATAACTTACAAAGTGAAGCCAATTCATTATGGATAAAGTCTTGCTTCCAATAAATGGCCAAAAGAACTTAAAGGACAAGGATAAACCAATTCGTAAAGGATAAAGACTTGCTTCCAATGAATGGCCAAAAGAACTTAAAGAATAATGAGAAACCTATTCCTTAAGGATTAAGACTTGCTTCCAATCAATGGCCAAAAGAACATAACTTACAAAGTGAACCCAATTCATTATGGATTAACTCTTGCTTCCAATCAATGGCCAAAAGAACTTAAAGGGCAAGGATAAACCAATTCGTAAATGATAAAGACTTGCTTCCAATGAATGGCGAAAAGAACTTAAAGAATAACGAGAAACCAATTCCTTAAAGATTAAGACTTGCTTCCAATCGCTAGCCAAAAGAACGTAACTTACAAAGTGAAACCAATTCATTATGGATTAAGTCTTGCTTCCAATCAATGGCCAAAAGAACTTAAAGGACAAGGATAAACCAATTCGTAAAGGATAAAGACTTGCTTCCAATGAATGGCCAAAAGAACTTAAAGAATAATGAGAAACCTATTCCTTAAGGATTAAGACTTGCTTCCAATCAATGGCGAAAAGAACATAACATAACTTACAAAGTGAAACCAATTCATTATGGATTAACTCTTGCTTCCAATCAATGGCCAAAAGAACTTAAGGGGCAAGGATAAACCAATTCATAAAGGATAAAGACTTGCCTAAATGAATTGGCCAAAGAACTTAAAGAATAATGAGAAACCTAATCCTTAAGGATTAAGACTTGGCTTCAATCAATGATAGCCAAAAGAACGTAACACAAAGTGAAACCAATTCATTATGGATTAACTCTTGCTTCCAATCAATGGCCAAAAGAACTTAAAGGGCAAGGATAAACCAATTCGTAAAGGATAAAGACTTGCTTCCAATGAATGGCCAAAAGAACTTAAAGAATAATGAGAAACCAATTCCTTATGGATTAAGACTTGCTTCCAATCAATGGTCAAAAGAACATAACTTACAAAGTGAAGCCAATTCATTATGGATTAAGTCTTGCTTCCAATAAATGGCCAAAAGAACTTAAAGGACAAGGATAAACCAATTCCTTAGAGGATGTAGACTTGCTTCCATTGAATGGCCAAAAGAACTTAAAGAATAATGAGAAACCTATTCCTTAAGGATTAAGACTTGCTTCCAATCAATGGCCAAAAGAACATAACTTACAAAGTGAAACCAATTCATTATGGATTAACTCTTGCTTCCAATCAATGGCCAAAAGAACTTAAAGGGCAAGGATAAACCAATTCATAAAGGATAAAGACTTGCTTCCAATGAATGGCCAAAAGAACTTAAAGAATAACGAGAAACCAATTCCTTAAGGATTAAGACTTGCTTCCAATCGCTAGCCAAAAGAACGTAACTTACAAAGTGAAACCAATTCATTATGGATTAAGTCTTGCTTCCAATCAATGGCCAAAAGAACTTAAAGGGCAAGGATAAACCAATTCGTAAAGGATAAAGACTTGCTTCCAATGAATGGCCAAAAGAACTTAAAGAATAATGAGAAACCAATTCCTTAAGGATTAAGACTTGCTTCCAATCAATGGTCAAAAGAACATAACTTACAAAGTGAAGCCAATTCATTATGGATTAAGTCTTGCTTCCAATAAATGGCCAAAAGAACTTAAAGGACAAGGATAAACCAATTCGTAAAGGATAAAGACTTGCTTCCAATGAATGGCCAAAAGAACTTAAAGAATAATGAGAAACCTATTCCTTAAGGATTAAGACTTGCTTCCAATCAATGGCCAAAAGAACATAACTTACAAAGTGAAACCAATTCATTATGGATTAACTCTTGCTTCCAATCAATGGCCAAAAGAACTTAAAGGGCAAGGATAAACCAATTCGGAAAGGATAAAGACTTGCTTCAATGAATGGCACAAAAGAACTTAAAGAACAATGAGAAACCAATTCCTTAAGGATTAAGACTTGCTTCAATCAATGGTCAAAAAAGAACATAACTTACAAAGTGAAGCCAATTCATTATGGATTAAGTCTTGCTTCCAATAAATGGCCAAAAGAACTTAAAGGACAAGGATAAACCAATTCGAAAAGGATAAAGACTTGCTTCCAATGAATGGCCAAAAGAACTTAAAGAATAATGAGAAACCTATTCCTTAAGGATTAAGACTTGCTTTAGGTCAATGACCAAAAGAACATAACTTACAAAGTGAAACCAATTCATTATGGATTAACTCTTGCTTCCAATCAATGGCCAAAAGAACTTAAAGGACAAGGATAAACCAATTCGTAAAGGATAAAGACTTGCTTCCAATGAATGGCGAAAAGAACTTAAAGAATAATGAGAAACCTAATCCTTAAGGATTAAGACTTGCTTCCAATCAATGGCCAAAAGAACGTAACTTACAAAGTGAAACCAATTCATAATGGATTAACTCTTGCTTCCAATCAATGGCCAAAAGAACTTAAAGCAAGGATAAACCAATTACGTAAGGATAAAGACTTGCTTCCAATGAATGGCCAAAAGAACTTAAAGAATAATGAGAAACCAATTCCTTAAGGATTAAGACTTGCTTCCAATCAATGGTCAAAAGAACATAACTTACAAAGTGAAGCCAATTCATTATGGATTAAGTCTTGCTTCCAATAAATGGCCAAAAGAACTTAAAGGACAAGGATAAACCAATTAAGTAAGGATAAAGACTTGCTTCCAATGAATGGCCAAAAGAACTTAAAGAATAATGAGAAACCTATTCCTTAAGGATTAAGACTTGCTTCCAATCAATGGCCAAAAGAACATAACTTACAAAGTGAAACCAATTCATTATGGATTAACTCTTGCTTCCAATCAATGGCCAAAAGAACTTAAGGGGCAAGGATAAACCAATTCGTAAAGGATAAAGACTTGCTTCCAATGAATGGCCAAAAGAACTTAAAGAATAACGAGAAACCAATTCCTTAAGGATTAAGACTTGCTTCCAATCAATGGCCAAAGAACGTGAATCTTACAAAGTGAAAGCAATTCATTATGCATTAAGTCTTGCTTCCAATTAAAGGCCAAAACAACTTAAAGCACTAGGATAAACCAATTAAGTAAGGATAAAGACTTGCTTCCAATGAATGGCCAAAAGAACTTAAAGAATAATGAGAAACCAATTCCTTAAGGATTAAGACTTGCTTCCAATCAATGGTCAAAAGAACATAACTTACAAAGTGAAGCCAATTCATTATGGATTAAGTCTTGCTTCCAATAAATGGCCAAAAGAACTTAAAGGACAAGGATAAACCAATTCGTAAAGGATAAAGACTTGCTTCCAATGAATGGCCAAAAGAACTTAAAGAATAATGAGAAACCTATTCCTTAAGGATTAAGACTTGCTTCCAATCAATGGCCAAAAGAACATAACTTACAAAGTGAAACAAATTCATTATGGATTAACTCTTGCTTCCAATCAATGGCCAAAAGAACTTAAAGGGCAAGGATAAACCAATTCGTAAAGGATAAAGACTTGCTTCCAATGAATGGCCAAAAGAACTTAAAGAATAATGAGAAACCAATTCCTTAAGGATTAAGACTTGCTTCCAATCAATGGTCAAAAGAACATAACTTACAAAGTGAAGCCAATTCATTATGGATTAAGTCTTGCTTCCAATAAATGGCCAAAAGAACTTAAAGGACAAGGATAAACCAATTCGTAAAGGATAAAGACTTGCTTCCAATGAATGGCCAAAAGAACTTAAAGAATAATGAGAAACCTATTCCTTAAGGATTAAGACTTGCTTCCAATCAATGGCCAAAAGAACATAACTTACAAAGTGAAACCAATTCATTATGGATTAACTCTTGCTTCCAATCAATGGCCAAAAGAACTTAAGGGGCAAGGATAAACCAATTCGTAAAGGATAAAGACTTGCTTCCAATGAATGGCGAAAAGAACTTAAAGAATAATGAGAAACCTAATCCTTAAGGATTAAGACTTGCTTCCAATCAATGGCCAAAAGAACGTAACTTACAAAGTGAAACCAATTCATTATGGATTAACTCTTGCTTCCAATCAATGGCCAAAAGAACTTAAAGGGCAAGGATAAACCAATTCGTAAAGGATAAAGACTTGCTTCCAATGAATGGCCAAAAGAACTTAAAGAATAATGAGAAACCAATTCCTTAAGGATTAAGACTTGCTTCCAATCAATGGTCAAAAGAACATAACTTACAAAGTGAAGCCAATTCATTATGGATTAAGTCTTGCTTCCAATAAATGGCCAAAAGAACTTAAAGGACAAGGATAAACCAATTCGTAAAGGATAAAGACTTGCTTCCAATGAATGGCGAAAAGAACTTAAAGAATAGTGAGAAACTAATTCCTTAAGGATTAAGACTTGCATCCAATCAATGGCCAAAAGAACATAACTTACAAAGTGAAACCAATTCATTATGGATTAAGTCTTGCTTCCAATAAATGGCCGAAAGAACTTAAAGGACAAGGATAAACCAATTCGTAAAGGATAAAGACTTGCTTCCAATCAATGGCCAAAAGAACTTAAAGAATAATGAGAAACCAATTCCTTAAGGATTAAGACTTGCTTCCAATCAATGGCCAAAAGAACATAACTTACAAAGTGAAACCAATTCATTGTGGATTAACTCTTGCTTCCAATCAATGGCCAAAAGAACTTAAAGGGCAAGAATAAACCAATTCGTAAAGGATAAAGACTTGCTTCCAATGAATGGCCAAAAGAACTTAGAGAATAATGAGAAACCAATTCCTTAAGGATTAAGACTTGCTTCCAATCAATGGCCAAAAGAACATAACTTACAAAGTGCAACCAATTCATTATGGATTAAGTCTTGCTTCCAATAAATGGCCAAAAGAACTTAAAGGGCAAGGATAAACCAATTCGTAAAGGATAAAGATTCGCTTCCAATGATTGGCCAGAAGAACTTAAAGAATAATGAGAAACCAATTCCTTAAGGATTAAGACTTGCTTCCAATCAATGGCCTAAAGAACATAACTTACAAAGTGAAACCAATTCTGATATGTCGTTAAACTACCAAATTAAAAACCTTTGCTTGGTTTAGGAAAAATTAGTTTAGTAATGAGCAAAGGGTCAATCCACAAAGAATTGAATTAATCTAATTATTTAGCTTATTTTAGATTCTGATTCTAATAAACTCTAAAAAAAAACACAAAGTAACACAAAATGGGGGGGGGGTTTGTTGTTTCTATAATTCAAACAAAAATTATATAAAAAAAATTACACGAAAATAAAAAGAAAATAAACAAGTGCAAATGATGTTGGTTTGTTGAAATCAATTAAACTAGTTATGGGATCCCTTTCCCCACCAAATTATATCATGCAATTAGTTCTCAATTTCAGCCTCCAATTCTCCTTTTATAGTTACCAATCTTAGGCAATGAAACATTCTATTACCTACCTTCTTTTAAATAGATTAAGGAACATCCATTAACCTATTCTAATCACTAATTGACATAGGAAACATCCACTAAGTTCAATTAACAATTGCAACTAGAAGGACAGATTGATCTAAGTTTTGGTCTCTAACATAGGACTAAGTGACTTAGGTTATATTCTCCCTTGCATACAATCAAAACTTGACCATTAAGTTTGCACACAAGTTACTACATATGGATAAAGGATAATGAACATCATAATCCTAAATCTAGCAATCAGCCATAACATGAAATAGAAGGGTGGCCAATCCAAACATGTCACATTACTACCATAATCATGAAGTGAGTAGGAGAATATAATCAACTCTCAAGAAAATAGAGGCCTGAAAATCAATTTAATTACATGATAATTTAGGGTTCAAAGTTCACCCATAACCACAAAAGTAACTTAGCCTAACATTCTAAAGAAAACCATATCACAAATTGAAGAATACATGACATGAGTTAAGAAAGAAAGAAAACATGTGCAGACTAAAGGGTGAAAGCAAAGTTGCCCAAACTCTAATCTTCAAAGACCTATCTCTTCTTCTTGTCCTCAATTAAATCCTTAAAGAAGCGTGAGAAAGTGATGTCCACGGCTACAAGCTTGATGAAAATGTCACTTCTCCCACTCCAATATTGTAACTATGGTTTCTAAGGATGAGTGGCTGAAACCTCTTTCTCTCTCCACGAAAATTTCTCTCTCCAGAAAGAGAAAAAAATGCTCAGTTCTGACTCCTCTCCCCCTGGTTCTTTGGTCCCTTCCAAAATGTAACCTCAGCCATCCAAATTGTAACTGCTCCAAGTGTAACTCCACATTAAACTAGCTTCATAGGTTACATTCTCACAAAGAAATGGTGATTATCAGAAATAATTCTGATAATTAAGTTTTAACAACCTATAATCAGACAATGAAAAGCCACAATTGAATTGAACTCAATTGGCCCACCATTCATTAATTAAAATTGGTAGTTTCGATTTTTTTTTGGCAGCTCAGCTTCACACGTAAATTTCATTGACCAAATGGACTTGGATCAGAGTAATTCGACCACCATTGGAAAGTTAACATCTTGGGCTTCATTTTTGGCTCTGGAATCATCCCATTTGGGCTTATATCAAGGGAGAACTGAATTGAGCAAAACTGCATTGAATGCAGTGACGGGTCAGCATCAGGCCCAACTTTGGCAGCTTCAATCTTTCTGGTCTGTTGGACTTTTTGATTGATCTTGGTGTCAAATTAAAGCTCTGGATGTCTACTTTCATCTCCAAGTGGAATCATGTCATTTTGACTTCGGAGGAAAAAGTTATGCCCTTGGAAAGACATACTGCTCATGCTGTCCAACACTCAATTCTTAACATTTTCTTGAATTAGCTCCAAATTGAGTCATTTTACTCTTGTTCAGCTCAAAAATCATCCTTAAGCTTTATTTTCCTACAAAACACAAATAGTAAAATAAAAACATAATATTTACATGATTAAAGCTACGAACAAGCATAGAAAAGAACATAAAATAAGTGAATAAAATGCACTTATCAATTTCCCCCATACTTGAACCTTGCTTGTCCTCAAGCAAGACTAAAATAAAACCTAAGCTAATCCACTTTCATAGGAAATCACGATTGCATTTAGCATATGCAACAAGCCTTTAAACCTCTAGGTGGCCCATAGAGGACGAGTTATAGTCTCGTGAGGGCTTCCAGTGATGATACCCACAAACACCTATTCTTTCCAAAGATTTTTTGAGAGAACTAGAAATACACAACCTTGAAATCAAACAAGAAAAATGTTATCATCAACCATTCTCAAGATAATGCATCCAATGAACATCATACTCAAGTAAATGAAACAACTAAGCTAATGGTGAAAAAAAAACTATGCAACACTTTAAACAGGCCTCACTCTTTCCTCCTCCACAATTCAAGCTTTCAATTTTCATGCAATCATGTCAAGCATCAAATTCTTTTAATTCATGCAAATGTCAAATCATCATCAAAACACCACAATGGAATCAAAAGGTCTTTTCTTTGGTTGTAATGGGGTCAATGGGGGTTGTAATGTATCTTAGGAAACAAAGGGAAAAGGAAATACACAAGAGTTTCTTTGAATTCCTAGAAACAGAGACATGAAATGATAATGCAAGCATGTTTAAGTCAAAACTCCATAGAACAAACATGAGGGTCAATTTTTTTTAGTGTGGACCCTTCCTTCACCTTTCTTTATTCAACACTGTAACATGCTTTGAACTTCAATTGAGTTTATTGAACACTTTTTTTTTCTTTTCTTCCTTTTTTTGTTTCATTCCACTAATTGTTGGAAGATAACAAATTCCCCCATAGTTCTCATCTTTACCATACTTGAATTACCAATATCTTGCACATCAATCAAGTCTCTAACTCTATTCCATCAAAGAAACAAAGGTTAGGACAAAAATTTATATCAAGCTAGGTAAAGAAGATAAGGGTGCCAAAGAAAATAAGACTAAATTCTATGAAGGCTCAAATTGGCTCACTAAGGATTTGTGTTCACTTTGGAACATCAAAATGTAGGGAATAGGTCCATTTGGCCATGGTGTTAGACAACAAAATGCCTTAATCATTTTCCAAAGTGGCAGAAATCAGTTTCAAATCCAAAAGCACTTCAAAAGAGAATTTTTAGCTCAACAATCAAACAATTAAATCTAATGACTATCCAAGTGTAAATTTCAAGAATGCAAGCAAGGTTAAAGTATGCATTATAATTGTACCAAAAGCAAAGTAAGTAACATTTAAAAGAGTATAACATTATAAAAATGCATTAACAAGAGAATGAAGTCAAATCCAACTCTAAACTTGTTATCAATCAAAGCTATGAATTAAAGCTCAAAATCTCATCATTTTTCTAGAAAGAATAAAATAAAATAAAAACCTAGAACTAGACTTAAAAACAAAATTATGAAAAACACACCTAGAATTTTTTTTTTTAAAGCTTGATTTTTTAATAAACAAGAAATTATCCTAAACCATTCCCCCCACACTTAATCCTTACATTGTCCTCAATGTATGACAAAAATATGAATTAAAGTGAAAAGGAAAGAGAAAAATAACAAACTGCAAAAGCAAGCAAAATAAAGGAGTAAAATGATAAAGAATAAGAGAGATCAAATCTGATTTCCAAAGCTCTCTATCCATTGGGTTGCCTCCCAAAAGCGCTTGGTTTATTGTCCTCAGCCTGACTTTGCCTTAGAAGATCAAAGATGGTCATAAGAAGGCTCTTCCAACTTTATCTCCTCAATCTCATCAAAACCAGAAGATGGTAAATCATAATAAGGCTTCAATCTATGACCATTAACCTTGAATACTTTCCCTGTATCTAAAGCCTTAATTTCAACTGCACCATGGGGAAATATGTTAGTGACAACAAAAGGACCAATCCACCTTGATCTTAACTTACCAGGAAACAATTTTAGCTTTGAATGAAAAGAAGAACTTTTTGACCAATGGAAAAATCCTTCCTCAAAATCATCTTGTCATGGAACATCTTTGTCTTCTCCTTATAGATTCTTGCATTATCATATGCATTGTTCCTGATTTCTTCAAGTTCTTGCAATTGTAACTTTCTATGAATTCCAGCTTCATCTAAATTCATGTTACATTGCTTAACAGCCCAATAAGCTTTATGTTCAAGCTCCACAGGTAAATGACAAGGTTTGCCATAAAGCAACCTGTATGGAGACATTCCCAAAGGCGTTTTATAGGCTGTCCTATAAGCCCACAATGCATCATCAAGCCTTAAGCTCCAATCCTTTAAATTTGGATTCATTGTTTTCTCCAAGATGGATTTCACCTCTCTATTTGACAATTCAGCTTGTCCACTTGTTTGAGGATGATATGCGTGGAAATTCTATGGACAACATTATACTTCTTCAAGAGAGCTTGAAAAGACACATTACAAAAATGAGAACCCTATCGCTAATAATAGCTTTCGGAGTGCCAAATCTTGCAAAGATATTAGTTCTCACAAAATTACAAACAGTTTTAGCATCATTCAACCTAGTGGCCTTAGCCTCAATCCACTTAGAGACATAGTCAACTGCAAGAAGAATGTAAACATTACCAAAGGAAGAAACAAATGGTCCCATAAAATCAATTCCCCAAACATCAAAAATTTCAACAACAAGTATGGGTGATTGGGGCATTTGGTTTTTAGGGCTTAAATTACCAACACGTTGGCATCTATCACATGCTTTGCAAAGCAAATATGCATCCTTAAACAAAGAAGGCCAATAAAAACCACATTCAAGCACTTTAAGAGCTGTTCTCTTTGGCCCAAAATGGCCACCACAAGCATAAGCATGACAGAAACTTAAAATTGAGTTAAATTCAGATTCAGGGACACACCTTCTTATTACCTGATCAGAACAATGCTTCCATAGATAAGGATCATCCCAAATATAATATTTGGAGTCACTCTTAATCTTGTCCTTTTGAGCTCGAGTTAAATCCTTTGGTAGCTCTTTTGTGACCTTAAAATTGACAATATCAGCATACCAAGGAACACTGACATTAATGGCAAAGAGTTGCTCATCAGGGAACTTCTCTTCCAAAGGTAAGCCATCCTCTTCAAGAGCCAAGCGACTAAGATGATCAACCACTAAGTTTTCACTTCCCTTCTTGTCTTTGATCTCAATGTCAAATTCGTGTAATAAAAGAGTCCAGCTGATCAATCTAGGCTTTGCATCTTTCTTAGAAAGCAAATACTTAAGTGCTGCATGATCACTATAAACAACAACTTTAGATCCAACCAAATAAGATCTAAACTTCTCCAAAGCAAAGATTACAGCAAGAAATTCTTTTTCAGTGGTAGAATAGTTTAGTTGTGCATCATTTAGAGTGCGAGAAGCATAACAAATGACATGAGACAACTTCCCTTTCCGCTGACCCAAAACAGCACTAATAGCAAAATCACTTGCATCACACATAACCTCAAAAGATAAGCTCCGGTCAGGTGGCTGAATAATGGGAGCTGAAGTGAGAAGCTCTTTAAGCTTGTTGAATGCTATTTTGCACTCTTCATTGAAATCAAATGCCACTTCTTTTTGCAGCAACTTGCAGAGAGGATGAGAAATCTTTGAGAAATCCTTGATAAATCTTCTATAGAAACCTGCATGTCCAAGAAAGGAACGAACCTCCCTCACCGAAGTGGGGTATGGTAAGGATTTAACAAGGTCTACTTTAGCTTTATCTACCTCAATTCCTTTAGCTGAAATCACATGTCCCAAAACAATTCCTTGATCAACCATAAAATGGCATTTTTCCCAATTTAAAACAAGATTTGTTTCTAAGCATCTTTCCAAAACAAGAGACAAATTATCAAGGCATTTATCAAAAGAATTACCATAAACAGAGAAATCATCCATAAATACCTCAATAATGCTTTCAATGTAATCAGAAAAGATACTTACCATGCACCTTTGAAAAGTAGAAGGGGCATTACATAAACCAAAGGGCATTCTTCTATAAGCATAAACACCATAAGGACATGTGAATGTGGTCTTTTCTTGATCTTCTGGAGCAATCACAATTTGGTTGTATCCTGAATAACCATCAAGGAAGCAGAAATGAGAGTGTCCAGCCAATCTTTCCAGCATTTGATCCATGAAAGGAAGAGGAAAATGATCCTTCCTTGTGGCTGAATTAAGCTTCCTATAGTCAATACACATTCTCCAACCAGTTTGCACCCTTGTTGGAACCAACTCATTGTCTTCATTCTTGATCACTGTGATGCCAGATTTCTTGGGAACTACTTGCACAGGGCTCACCCATTTTGAATCAGAAATGGCATAGATGATACCAGCATCAAGCAGTTTCTGAATTTCCTTTTTCACAACCTCCATCATGTTAGGATTAAGTCTTCTTTGAGGTTCTCTACTTGGCTTTGCTCTATCTTCAATTAAGATCCTATGCATACATACCGAAGGGCTAATTCCCTTTATATCTGCAATTGACCATCCAATGGCTGTCTTGTTGTCTCTAAGGACTCTAATAAGCCTTTCTTCTTGGGATGGTGTCAAATTGTTAGCAATGATCACAGGAAGTGTTTCTTTCTCTCCCAAGAATGCATATTTGAGATGACCTGGTAGAGGCTTCAATTCAAGCTCAGGTGCCTTAACAATGGATGGGGAAAGCTTTTCTTTGAGTGTAGGAAGCTCAAGGTATGACACCATGTGTAGAAGAATGGGAGACATGGCTTCCAAGGCAGCTACCTCTTCAATGATGTCATCTTGCAATTCTAGCTCCCACTTTGGCTCATTAAGCTTCTTTAACTCAAGATTGTTGACAAGAGCCACTTCCAAGCTATCTTCCTTCCCTAATTCAAACACTTGCTGCACTAATAAGTCAATTGCATCAATAACTTCAATGGAACATAAAGAAGATGAATCACAAGGGTATTTCATTGTATCAAACAAACTAAATTTAATGACATGCCCATCAAATTCCATAGAAAGAGATCCTTCACACACATCAATCTTAGTTCTAGCAGTCATTAAAAATGGTCTCCCAAGCAAAATAGGAGTAGGGTTAAGTGCACCCTCATCCTCCATATCTAGAACATAAAAATCAACGGGAAAAACAAGTTCATTCACTTTCACAAGAACATCTTCAACAACTCCTTTAGGATATGCATGAGATCTGTCAGCTAACTGAATTATGATGCCAGTTTCTTCTAATGGACCAAGATTCAAAGATTTGTAAATAGAAAAAGGCATTACACTAATAGAAGCACCTAGATCTAACATGCATCTCTCAAAAATTTTATCACCAATGATGCAAGGAATTGTAAATGAACCAGGATCTTTACATTTTGGAGGAAATTTCTTTTGAAAAACAGCAGAAACTTGTTCTCCCATGCAAACCTTTTCATTACCTTTTAACTTCCTCTTGTTTGTGCACAAATCCTTCAAAAATTTGGCATACCTGGGAACTTGCTTAATAGCCTCAAGCAATGGAATATTGATCTGCACCTTCTTGAAAGTGTCCAAAATCTGCTTTTCTTGTTCCTCTTTTTTGGACTTTGCAAGCCTTTGAGGGAAAGGTGGAGGATGCACATAAGTGTCAAGTGTTGGAGATGTATGCTTCCTTGGAGATTGGGTGGAATCATGAGTTTCTTTGGTAACCACCACTTCCTTTTCTTCATCATTCCTCAATGTTTTGGGTGCTAGATTTGTAAGCTCTTTTCCGCTTCTCAAAGTGATGGCACTAGCATTCTGAACATTAGGATTCACTATAGTTTGAGAAGGAATTTTGTTTGACACTTTAGCCTCCAAATTGCTTAAAGATGTTGCAAGTTGTCCAATCTGATTCTCCATATTCTTCATGCCAGATTGCATTTGAGAAACAGTTTGTTGCAATTGGATTGTATTTGAAGCAAGAGTCTTCATCATCTCCTTCATTTCATCATTAGAACCTTGTTGCTCTTGAGGTCTTTGTTGAAAATGTGCTGGCTTTTGAAAAAAACCAGGTGGTTTGTTAAACATTGCATGAGGTTGTTGACTTCCTCCAGAACTAAAACCTTGCTGATTATTCCAACCTCCATATTGAGGGCGTTGTGGCTGCCCTTGAAATCCTCCAATTGCATTGCAATCTTCTTCTTGAAGTGTGGGGCACATATCAGTAGGATGCCCAAAATTTGAACAAATTCCACAAGCCTTTACTTGTTGCACATTACCAACCATGAGTTGTTGCATTAAGGTTGCCAAATTTGAAATCTGTTGAGTGTTGGCAGAAATTTGTTGCTCCAAGGAAGATGATGACACTTCATTGACCCTCCTCATATCTTGTCTAGTGCCAAATTGTTGAGTATTGGCTGCCATGTTGGTAATCAAATCTCTTGCTTCTTGAGGAGTCTTGTTCATCAAAGCACCGCCACTAGCTGCATCAATCATACTCCTATCCATTGGTGTGAGTCCCTCATAAAAATATTGAATAAGCAGTTGCTCACTAATTTGATGATTAGGACAACTAGCACAGAGACGTTTAAACCTCTCCCAATATTCATGTAATGTTTCCCCATTCATCTGTCTAATACCACAGATTTCCTTCCTTATGTTGGCGGCCTTGGATGCAGGGAAATATCTTTCAAGGAAGCTTCTTTTCAATTCAACCCAAGAACCAATTGAGCCTGGAGGTAAGTAGTAGAGCCAATCTTTTGCAGCACCATCCAAAGAGAATGGAAATGCTCTTAGCTTCACTTGTTCTTCTGAGATGTTTGAAGGTCTCATGGTAGAGCAAACAACTTGAAATTCCTTAAGGTGCTTGTTTGGGTCTTCTCCTGCAAGACCATTAAACTTTGGAAGCAAATGGATCATCAGCACTTCAACTCAAATCCACCTTCAATGACTGGAAATTCTATGCACAAGGGTTGTTGATCAAGATTAGGAGCAGCAAGCTCCCTCAAGGTTTGATTTCCTGCCATCATCTCTTCTTCTTCTGAAAATTCAGATGTTGAACTTGAAAGGGCAGTGTTGATGGCTTGTTCAATTTGGGATGGTGAAAAGCCTAAAGATGATGAGGATGGAGAATGTAGCAATGGTGGTGGTATTGGTGCAAAAATGTGTCTTCTAGCTTCAAAGAAATTGTTGAGTCTTCTATTTCTCTCAATATAAAAATTGTTCTCCGACATGCACCTAAAGAACACCAAGAAAGCAAAACTCCAACAAAATGATTAGACAGATACAAATTTAAGAACAATGTAGGCAAAACTTAATAAAACAAAGAAAAACACAAAAACAAGCAAGACTAAACCAGAACATAAAAATACTAAAGAACACTAACAAAATAGAACAGAACCTAAATGAACAAAATAATCCAATTAATGCCAATTCCCCGGCAGCGGCGCCAAAATTTGATATGTCGTTAAACTACCAAATTAAAAACCTTTGCTTGGTTTAGGAAAAATTAGTTTAGTAATGAGCAAAGGGTCGATCCACAAGGAATTGAATTAATCTAATTATTTAGCTTATTTTAGATTCTGATTCTAATAAACTCTAAAAAAAAACACAAAGTAACACAAAATGGGGGGTTTTGTTGTTTCTATAATTCAAACAAAAATTATATAAAAAAAATTACACGAAAATAAAAAAAAAATAAACAAGTGCAAATGATGTTGGTTTGTTGAAATCAATTAAAACTGGTTATGGGATCCCTTTTCCCCACCAAATTATATCATGCAATTAGTTCTCAATTTCAGCCTCCAATTCTCCTTTTATAGTTACCAATCTTAGGCAATGAAACATTCTATTACCTACCTTCTTTTAAATAGATTAAGGAACATCCATTAACCTATTCTAATCACTAATTGACATAGGAAACATCCACTAAGTTCAATTAACAATTGCAACTAGAAGGACAGATTGATCTAAGTTTTGGTCTCTAACATAGGACTAAGTGACTTAGGTTATATTCTCCCTTGCATACAATCAAAACTTGACCATTAAGTTTGCACACAAGTTACTACATATGGATAAAGGATAATGAACATCATAATCCTAAATCTAGCAATCAGCCATAACATGAAATAGAAGGGTGGCCAATCCAAACATGTCACATTACTACCATAATCATGAAGTGAGTAGGAGAATATAATCAACTCTCAAGAAAATAGAGGCCTGAAAATCAATTTAATTACATGATAATTTAGGGTTCAAAGTTCACCCATAACCACAAAAGTAACTTAGCCTAACATTCTAAAGAAAACCATATCACAAATTGAAGAATACATGACATGAGTTAAGAAAGAAAGAAAACATGTGCAGACTAAAGGGTGAAAGCAAAGTTGCCCAAACTCTAATCTTCAGCACCTATCTCTTCTTCTTGTCCTCAATTAAATCCTTAAAGAGCAGCAGAAAGTGATGTCCACAGCTACAAGCTTGATGAAAATGTCACTTTTCCCACTCCAATATTGTAACTATGGTTTCTAAGGATGAGTGGCTGAAACCTCTTTCTCTCTCCACGAAAATTTCTCCCTCTAGAAAGAGAAAAAAATGCTCAGTTCTGACTGCTCACCCCCCTGGTTGCTGGTCCCTTCCAAAATGTAACCTCAGCCATCCAAATTGTAACTGCTCCAAGTGTAACTCCACATTAAACTAGCTTCATAGGTTACATTCTCACAAAGAAATGGTGATTATCAGAAATAATTCTGATAATTAAGGTTGTTACAACCTATAATCAGACAATGAAAAGCCACAATTGAATTGAACTCAATTGGCCCACCATTCATTAATTAAAATTGGCAGTTTCGGTTTTTTCTGGCAGCTCAGCTTCACACGTAAATTTCATTGACCAAATGGACTTGGATCAGAGTAATTCGACCACCATTGGAAAGTTAACATCTTGGGCTTCATTTTTGGCTTTGGAATCATCCCATTTGGGCTTATATCAAGGGAGAACTGAATTGAGCAAAACTGCATTGAATGCAGTGACGGGTCAGCATTAGGCCCAACTTTGGCAGCTTCAATCTTTCTGGTCTGTTGGACTTTTTGATTGATCTTGGTGTCAAATTAAAGCTCTGGATGTCTACTTTCATCTCCAAGTGGAATCATGTCATTTTGACTTCGGAGGAAAAAGTTATGCCCTTGGAAAGACATACTGCTCATGCTGTCCAACACTCAATTCTTAACATTTTCTTGAATTAGCTCCAAATTAAGTCATTTTACTCTTGTTCAGCTCAAAAATCATCCTTAAGCTTTATTTTCCTACAAAACACAAATAGTAAAATAAAAACATAATATTTACATGATTAAAGCTACGAACAAGCATAGAAAAGAACATAAAATAAGTGAATAAAATGCACTTATCAAATTCATTGTGGATTAAGTCTTGCTTCCAATCAATGGCCAAAAGAACTTAAAGGACAAGGATAAACCAATTCGTAAAGGATAAAGATTCGCTTCCAATGATTGGCCAAAAGAACTTAAAGAATAATGAGAAACCAATTCCTTAAGGATTAAGACTTGCTTCCAATCAATGGCCAAAAGAACATAACTTACAAAGTGAAACCAATTCATTATGGATTAAGTCTTGCTTCCAATAAATGGCCAAAAGAACTTAAAGGACAAGGATAAACCAATTCCTTAAGGATTAAGACTTGCTTCCAATCAATGGCCAAAAGAACTTAAAGAATAATGAGAAACCAATTCCTTAAGGATTAAGACT
>JAVHNO010000221.1:0-44244 GCA_031439595.1 Pterocarpus santalinus | reverse complement strand
TCCTTTTGGATTAAGACTTGATTGTATTCAATGCCAAAAAGAACTTAAAGAAGAATGAGAAACCAATTCCTTTTGGATTAAGACTTGATTGTATTCAATGCCAAAAGAACTTAAGGAATAGCAGAAACCAATTCCTAAGGATTAATACTTGATTGTCCGCAACTGTTGCCAAATAAAGAACAAATAATAAAGAAGAATGAAACCAATTGTCTAATGGATTTTAAGACTTGCTTACAATCAATGCAATATGCTAATCCTAAAGAATAAAGAGAAACCAATTCCTTAAGGATTCAACACTTGCTTCCAATGCCACAAAGATGTTAACTGTTATCAAAGAGAAACCAATTCCTTAAGTGATTTAAGACTTGCTTCCAATCAACTAATAAAAGAGCTTAAAGAATAAAGAGAAACCAATCGTGACAAGCGATTAAGCACTTGCTTCCAATCAACGGCCACAAAAGAATTTAAAGAATAAAGAGAAAACCAATTCCTTAAATATTAAGACTTGCCTCCAATCAACTGTGGGCCAAAGTTAACTTAAAGAATAAAGAGAAACCAATTGCATATGGATTAAGACTTGTTTCTAATCAATGGCCAAAAGAAGCTTAAAGAATAAAGAGAAACCAATTGCATATGGATTAAGACTTTAAGGTATTCAATTGCACTCCATCAACAGAATATAAAGAAGAATGAAACCAATTCCTTTTGGATTAAGACTTTGCTTCCAATCAAATTACTAAAAGAGCTTAAAGAAGAAAGAGAAACCAATTCCTTTAAGCCGATTAAGACTTGGTTTCCAATCAATGCCAAAAGAACTTAAAGAATAAAGAGAAACCAATTGCATAAGGATTAAGACTTGCTTCCAATCAATGGCCATAGCCAAGTAGCTTAAAGAAGACAAAGAGAAACCAATTTTAAGGATTAAGACTTGCTTCCAATCAATGGCCAAAAGAACTTAAAGTTAATAAAGAGAAACCAATTGCATAAGATAGATTAAGACTTGCTTCCAATCAATGGCCTAAAAGAAGTAAAGAATAAAGAGAAACCAATTCCGTAGGGTATTAAGACTTGATTGTATCTCAATCTCGCCAAAAAGAACTTAAAGAAAGTAAAGAGAGAAACCAATTAAGTAAGGATTAAGACTGCAGCTGATTCCAATCAATGGCCAAAAAGAATCTTAAAGAATAAAGAGAAACCAATTCCTTAAATATTAAGACTTGCTTGTATTCCAACTGCCGATTAAAAAGAACTAAAGAATAAAGGAAACCAATTGCATAAGGGGATTAAGCACTTGCTTACAATCAATGCCAAAAAGAACTTAAAGAATAAAGAAAGAAACCAATTCCTTAAGGATTAAGGCTTGCTTCCAATCAATGGCCCAACAGTAATACATTAAAGAATAAATCGAGAAACCCAATTGCATAAGGGATTTAAGACTTTGCTTCAATCAACCAAAAAGAGCTTAAAGAATAAAGAAGAAACCAATTCCTTAAGAGATTAAGACTTGCTTCCAATCTAATAAGGCCAAAAAGAACTTTAAAGAATAAAGAGAAACCAATTCCTGATAAAGGTATTAAGACTTGCTTCCAATCAATCTGGGCCAAAAGAACTTAAAGAATAAAGAGAAACCAATTCCTTAAGGATTAAGACTACTGCTTCCAATCAATGGCCAAAAGAACTTAAAGAAGAAAGAGAAAACCAATGCGGGAGCAAAGGATTAAGAGTTGCTTCCAATCAACGCGCAAAAGAATTTAAAGATTAAAGAGAAGCCACTTCCTTAAGGATTAAGAGTTGTTTCCAATCACCCATGCCAAGCAAGTAACATAAAGAATAACGAGAAACCAATTCATAGGATTTAACGACTTGCTCGGTCCAATCAATGGCCAAAAGAGCTTAAAGAATGAAAGAGAAGACCTAATTCCTTAAGGGGATTTCAAGAGCTTGCTTCCAATCAATAACATAAGAGCTTAAAGAATAAAGAGAAACCAATTCCTTAAGTATTAAGACTTGCTTCCAATCAATTGGGCCAAAAGAACTTAAAGAAATTAAAGAGAAACCAATTCCTTAAGTATTAAGACTTGCTTTCCCAACTAGGGCCAAAAGAACTTAAAGAATAAAGGGAAACCAATTGCATAAATGGATTAAGACTTGCTTCCAATCAAAGACAGTTAAAAAAGAACTTAAGGAATAAGAGAAACCAATTCCTTAAGGATTAACACTTGCTTCCCCAATCAATGGCCAAAAAGAACTTCTAAAGAATAAAGAGAAACCAATGGGTATACATTTTGGATTAAGAACTTGCTACAATTCAATGGCTAAGTTAACTTAAAGAATAAAGAGAAACCAATTAAGCCCAAGGATTAACACTTGCTTCAAATCAATCACTAAAAGAACTTAAAGAATAAAGTTAGAAACTCAATTGCCATAAGGATTAAAGACTTGCTTCCCAATCAATAGGCCAAAAGAACTTAAAGAATAAAGAGAAACCAATTCTCAAGGATTAAGACTTGCTTCCATTCAATGGCCAAAAGAACTCTATAAAGAATAAAAAGAAAACCAATTCCATAGGATTAAAGACTTCTTGTATTCAATGGCCAGTCAAAAGAACTTAAAGAATAAAGGGAAACCAATTCCTAAATTTTAAGAAGGGGGATTAAGACTTGCTTCCAATCGGGCATTAGCCAAAAAGAACTTAAGGAATAAAGAGAAACCAATTCCTTAAGGCAAGATAAGACTTGCTTCCACTCAATCATTAGATATGTAAAGAACTTAAAGACTTAAAGAGAAACCAATTCTTAAGGATTAAGACTTGCTTCCCAAACAATACAAAGAACTTAAAGAATAAAGAGAAACCAATTTCTTAAAGGATTAACACTTGCTTCCAATCAATGGCCAAAAGAACTTAAAGAATGAAGAGAAACCAATTCATAAGGATTAAGACTTGAACTTGTATTCAATGTGTACAATAAAAGAGCTTAAAGAATAAAGAGAAACCCAATTCCTTAAGGTATTAAGACTGCCTGCTTCCAATCAATACCAAAAGAACTTAAAGATTAATAAAGTGGAAACCAATGTCCTTAAGGATTAAGACTTTGCTTCCAATCAACTGGCCAAAAGAAGTTAAAGAATAAAGAGAAACCAATTCCATAAGGCATTAAGACTTATTCCAATCAAATTGCCACCAAAAGTAACATAAAGACAAATGACGGTAAACCAAGTGCTTAAGGATTAAGACTTGCTTCCAATCAATGGCCAAAAGAGCTTAAAGAATAAAGAGAAACCAATTCCTTAAGCTGATTAAGACTTGAGCCTAATCAATGGCCTAAAAGAACTTAAAGAATAATGAGAAACCAATTGCATAATTAAGACTTGCAATGCTCCAATCAACACGGCCAAAGAGAACTTAAAGTAACAAAGAGAAACCAATTCCTTAAGGATTAAGACTTAGCCCAACTTCGATTCAATCGCCTAAGAAGAATCTTAAGAATAAGAATGGGAAACCAATTCCTTAAGTGATTTAAGACTTGATTCCAATCAGTGGGCACAAAAGAACTTTAAGGAATAATAAGAGAACCACCAATTGCATAAGGATTAAAGACTTGCTTCAGAAATCATTAGGCCAAAAAGAACTTGGGAGAAAGAAAGGAAAGAGAAACCAATTTCTTAAGGATTAAGCACTATGCTTCCAATCAATAGGGGCACAAGAACTTAAAGAATAAAGAGTAAAGCAAATTCCTTAAAGGATTAACACTTGCGCTTGTCATCAATAATAAAAGCAACTTAAAGAATAAAGAGAAACCAATTGCATAAGGATTAAGACTTGTTTCTAATCAATGGCCCAAAAGAGCTTAAAGAATAAAGACAGAAACCAATTCCTTAAGCATTAAGACTTATCTGTCCATTCAGAAAGCGGCAGAAATAAAAGAACTTTAAAGCCAAATAAAGGGAAACCAATTCCTTAGGCACAAGGATTAAGACTTGCTTCCAATCAATACTAAAAGAATTTAAAGATTAAAGAGTAAACCAATTCCTTAAATATTGGATTACACTTGTTTCCAATCAAAATGGCACACAAAAGAACTTAGTAAAGAATAAAAGAGAAACCAATTGTATAAGGATTAAGACCTGCTTCCAATCAACGGCCAAAAGAAGTTTAAAGATTAAAGAGAAACCGGAATTCTCTTAAGCATGGGATTAAGGCTTGCTTGTCCAAATGACCAACAAGAACATAAAGAATAAAGAGAAACCAATTGCATAAGGATTAAGACTTGCTTCCAAGTCAATGGCCAAGAAGAGCTTAAAGTAATAAAGAGAAACCAATTGCATGGGATTAGAGACTTGCTTCCAACCAATTGCGTAAGATTAGAGGACTTGCCCCGATCAATGGCCAAAAGGTCAAAGTAGCTTAGGGAAGAATAAAGAGAATGACCAATTCCTTAAAGGATTAAGACTTTGCTTCCAGTGTAAAAAGTACGAATAAGAAACCAGTGCGTAAGGATTAAAACAGCTAATCGGTGGCCAAAAAGAACATAAAGAATAAAGAGAAACCAATTCCTTAAGGATTAAGACTTGCTTCCAATCAATGGCCAATAGAACCTAAAGAATAAAGAGAAACCAATTCCTTAAATATTAAGACTTGCTTCCAATCTGTGGCCAAAAGAACTTAAAGAATAAAGTGAAATACCAATTTGCATAAGGATTAAGACTTGCTTCCAATCAATGGCCAAAAGAAGTTTAAAGAAAGAATAAGAAAACCAATTCCGTAGAAGTATTAAGACTTAAGCTTCCAATCGTGTGGCCAAAAGGCTAACTTAAAGAAGAAAGAGAAACCAATTAAGCGTATGGGGATTTTAAGACTTGCTTCCAATCAAATGGCCAAAAAAGAATCCTGTAAAGAATAGATGAGAAGCCAGTTCAGCAAATATTAAGACTCTGCTTGTGTTCTGTGACCATAAGAACTTCAAGTTAATAATGATGGAAACCAATTAAGTATAGGATTAAGACTGCTTTCAATCAATGGTACAAAAGAAGTTAAAAGAGACAAGCTAGAAATCCAATTCACTTAAGGATTAAAGACTTTGCTTCAATCAATGACCAATGTAACATAAAGAAGACAACGCAGCAGCCAATCGTGCATAAGGGATTAAGACTCTGCTTTCCCCAATCAATGCACCAAAGAGAGTTTAGCAAGAATAAAGAGAAACCAATTCCTTAAGGATTAAGAGTAGCTTCCAATCAATGGCTAAAAGAATTTAGAAGAAGAATAGAGAAACCGGAATTGCATAAGGATTTAAGGCAACTTGACGTCCAATCAGCGTGCCAAAAGAATTTAAAGATTAAAGAGAAAGCGAGTCGTAAGGATTAAGAGCTTGCTTCAATCAATGGCCAAAAAGAACTTAAAGAATAAAGAGAAAATAAGTGCAAGGGATTAAGACTTGCTTCCAATCAATGATAAAAAGAATTTAAAGAAGATTAAAGAAACCAATTCGCTTAAGGATTAAAAGGAACTGCTTCCAATCAATGACCATGAGGAATATAAAGAATAACGAGAAACCAATTGCACAAGGATTAAGACTTGCTTCAATCAATGGCCAAAAGAGCTTAAAAGAATAAAGAGAAACCAATTCCTTAAGGATTAAGACTTCTTTCCAATCAATGGCTAAAAGAACTTAAAGAATAAAGAGGAACCAATTGCATAAGGATTAAAACTTCGCTCCAATCAATGGCCAAAAGAACTTAAAGAACAAAGAGAAACCAATTCATAAGTATTAAGACTTTGCTTCAATCTGTGGCCAAAAGAACTTAAAGAATAAAGGGAAACCAATTGCATAAGGATTAAGACTTGCTTCCCAATCAGTGGCCATTAAAGAACTTAAGGAATAAAGAGAAACCAATTAAGGGATTAACACTTCCAATCAAGCGAAAAAGAACTTAAAGATTAATGAGAAACCAATTGCATAAGGATTAAGACTTAACACAATCAATGGCCATAAGAACTTAAAGAATA
Source organism: Pterocarpus santalinus (assembly GCA_031439595.1). NCBI lineage: Eukaryota > Viridiplantae > Streptophyta > Magnoliopsida > Fabales > Fabaceae > Pterocarpus > Pterocarpus santalinus. The sequence continues at coordinate 38,237 of JAVHNO010000221.1, read as the reverse complement.
AAGAGAAACCAATTCCTTAAGGATTAACACTTGCTTCCAATCAGTGGCCAAAAGAACTTAAAGAATAAAGAAGAAACCAATTGCATAAGGATTAAGACTTGCTTCCAATCAATAGCCAAAAAAGAGCTTAAAGAAGAAAGAGAAACCGTTCCTTAAGGATTAAGACTTGCTTCAATTCAATGGCCAAAAGCCTTAAAGAGGCAGAGAAACCAATTCCTTAAGTATTAAGACTTGTTTTTAATCTGTAGCCAAAAAGAACTTAAAGAATAAAGAGAAACCAATTGCATAGGATTAAGACTTGCTTCCAATCAAATTGGCCAAAAGAACTTAAGGAATAAAGAGAAACCAATCGCATAAGGATTAGAAACTTGCTTCCAATCATTAGCCAAAAGAATTTAAAGAACTAAAGAGAAACCAATTCCTTATAGATTAAGGCTAGCTTGCTTCAAACAATGGCCATAAGAACTTAAAGACTAAAGAGAAACAAATTCCTTAAGGATTAACACTTGCAGCTGATCGGTGGCAAAAGAACTTAAAGAATGAAGAGAAACCAATTGCATAAGGATTAAGACTTTGCCAATCAATGGCCAAAAGAGCTTAAAGAATAAAGAGAAACATATTCCCTAAGTATTAAGACTTGCTTCTAATCAATGGCCAAAAGAACTTAAAGAATAAAGGGAAACCAATTGCATAAGGATTAAGACTTGCTTCCAATCAATGGCCAAAAGAAGTTAAAGAATAAAGAGAAACCAATTCCTTAAGGATTAAGGCTTGCTTCCAATCAATGACCAACAGAACATAAAGAATAACGAGAAACCAATTGCATAAGGATTAAGACTTGCTTCCAATCAATGGCCAAAAGAGCTTAAAGAATAAAGAGAAACCAATTCCTTAAGGATTAAGACTTGCTTCCAATCAATGGCTAAAAGAACTTAAAGAATAAAGAGAAACCAATTGCATAAGGATTAAGGCTCGCTTCCAATCAATGGCCAAAAGAACTTAAAGAACAAAGAGAAACCAATTCCTTAAGTATTAAGACTTGCTTCCAATCAATGGCCAAAAGAACTTAAAGAATAAAGAGAAACCAATTGCATAAGGATTAAGACTTGCTTCCAATCAATTATTAAAAGAACTTAAAAAATAAAGAGAAACCAATTGCATAAGGATTAAGACTTGCTTCCAATCATTAGCCAAAAGAATTTAATGACTAAAGGGAAACCAATTCCTTAAGGATTAAGACTTGCTTCCAAACAATGACCATAAGAACTTAAAGAATAAAGAGAAACCAATTGTATAAGGATTAAGACTTGCTTCCAATCAATGGCCAAAAGAACTTAAAGAATAAAGAGAAACCAATTGCATAAGGATTAAGACTTGCTTCCAATCAATGGCCAAAAGAGCTTAAAGAATAAAGAGAAACCAATTCCTTAAGTATTAAGACTTGCTTCCAATCAGTGGCCAAAAGAACTTAAAGAATAAAGAGAAACCAATTGCATAAGGATTAAGACTTGCTTCCAATCAATGGCCAAAAGAATTTAAAGAATAAAGAGAAACCAATTCCTTAAGGATTAAGACTTGCTTCCAATCAATGGCCAAAAGAACTTAAAGAATAAAGAGAAACCAATTGCATAAGGATTAAGACTTGCTTCCAATCAACGGCCAAAAGAATTTAAAGATTAAAGAGAAACCAATTCCTTAAGGATTAAGGCTTGCTTCCAATCAATGGCCAAAAGAACATAAAGAATAAAGAGAAACCAATTGCATAAGGATTAAGACTTGCTTCCAATCAATGGCCAAAAGAGCTTAAAGAATAAAGAGAAACCAATTGCATAAGGATTAAGACTTGCTTCCAACCAATTGCATAAGGATTAAGACTTGCTTCCAATCAATGGCCAAAAGAGCTTAAAGAATAAAGAGAAACCAATTCCTTAAGGATTAAGACTTGCTTCCAATCAGTGGCCAAAAGAACTTAAAGAATAAAGAGAAACCAATTGCGTAAGGATTAAGACTTGCTTCCAATCAATGGCCAAAAGAGCTTAAAGAATAAAGAGAAACCAATTCCTTAAATATTAAGACTTGCTTCCAATCTGTGGCCAAAAGAACTTAAAGAATAAAGGGAAACCAATTGCATAAGGATTAAGACTTGCTTCCAATCAATGGCCAAAAGAAGTTAAAGAATAAAGAGAAACCAATTCCTTAAGTATTAAGACTTGCTTCCAATCTGTGGCCAAAAGAACTTAAAGAATAAAGAGAAACCAATTCCTTAAGGATTAAGACTTGCTTCCAATCAATGGCCAAAAGAACCTAAAGAATAAAGAGAAACCAATTCCTTAAATATTAAGACTTGCTTCCAATCAATGGCCAAAAGAACTTAAAGAATAAAGAGAAACCAATTGCATAAGGATTAAGACTTGCTTCCAATCAATGGCCAAAAGAAGTTAAAGAATAAAGAGAAACCAATTCCTTAAGGATTAAGGCTTGCTTCCAATCAATGACCAACAGAACATAAAGAATAACGAGAAACCAATTGCATAAGGATTAAGACTTGCTTCCAATCAATGGCCAAAAGAGCTTAAAGAATAAAGAGAAACCAATTCCTTAAGGATTAAGACTTGCTTCCAATCAATGGCTAAAAGAACTTAAAGAATAAAGAGAAACCAATTGCATAAGGATTAAGACTTGCTTCCAATCAATGGCCAAAAGAATTTAAAGATTAAAGAGAAACCAATTCCTTAAGGATTAAGACTTGCTTCCAATCAATGGCCAAAAGAACTTAAAGAATAAAGAGAAACCAATTGCATAAGGATTAAGACTTGCTTCCAATCAACGGCCAAAAGAATTTAAAGATTAAAGAGAAACCAATTCCTTAAGGATTAAGGCTTGCTTCCAATCAATGACCAACAGAACATAAAGAATAAAGAGAAACCAATTGCATAAGGATTAAGACTTGCTTCCAATCAATGGCCAAAAGAACTTAAAGAATAAAGAGAAACCAATTGCATAAGGATTAAGACTTGCTTCCAATCAATGGCTAAAAGAACTTAAAGAATAAAGAGAAACCAATTATATTAAGGATTAAGGCTTGCTTCCCAATCAATGGCCACAAAAGAACTTAAAGAACAAAGAGAAACCAATTGTTTATGGTTTAAGACCTGCTTTCTATCAATGGCCAAAAAGAACTTAAAGAATAAAGAGAAACCAATTCCTTAAGGATTAAGACTTGCTTCCAATCAATGGCCAAAAGAACTTAAAGAATAAAGAGAAACCAATTGCATAAGGATTAAGACTTGCTTCCAATCAATGGCCAAAAGAACTTAAAGAATAAAGAGAAACCAATTGCATAAGGATTAAGACTTGCTTCCAATCAATGGCCAAAAGAACTTAAAGAATAAAGAGAAACCAATTCCTTAAGGATTAACACTTGCTTCCAATCAATGGCCAAAAGAACTTAAAGAATAAAGAGAAACCAATTCCTTAAGGATTAAGACTTGCTTCCAATCAATGGCCAAAAGAACTTAAAGAATAAAGAGAAACCAATTCCTTAAGGATTAAGACTTGCTTCCAATCAATGGCCATAAGAACTTAAAGAATAAAGAGAAACCAATTGTATAAGGATTAAGACTTGCTTCCAATCAATGGCCAAAAGAACTTAAAGAATAAAGAGAAACCAATTCCTTAAGGATTAAGACTTGCTTCCAATCAATGGCCAAAAGAACTTAAAGAATAAAGAGAAACCAATTGCATAAGGATTAAGACTTGCTTCCAATCAATGGCCAAAAGAATTTAAAGATTAAAGAGAAACCAATTCCTTAAGGATTAAGACTTGCTTCCAATCAATGGCCAAAAGAACTTAAAGAATAAAGAGAAACCAATTCCTTAAGGATTAAGACTTGCTTCCAATCAGTGGCCAAAAGAACTTAAAGAATAAAGAGAAACCAATTGCATAAGGATTAAGACTTGCTTCCAATCAATGGCCAAAAGAACTTAAAGAATAAAGAGAAACCAAGTTATTAAGGATTAAGACATGTTTCCAATCAATGGCCAAAAGAACTTAAAGATTAAAGAGAAACCAATTGCCTTAAGGATTAAGACTTGCTTCCATTCAATGGCCAAAAGAACTTAAAGAATAAAGAGCCTTAAGGATTAAGACTTGCTTCCAATCAAAGGCCAAAAGAACTTAAAGAATAAAGAGAAACCAATTCCTTAAGGATTAAGACTTGCTTCCAATCAATGGCCAAAAGAACTTAAAGAATAAAGAGAAACCAATTCCTTAAGGATTAAGACTTGCTTCCAATCAATGGCCAAAAGAACTTAAAGAATAAAGAGAAGCCAATTGCATAAGGATTAAGACTTGCTTCCAATCAATGGCCAAAAGAACTTAAAGAATAAAGAGAAACCAATTCCTTAAGGATTAAGTATTGCTTCCAATCAATGGCCAAAAGAACTTAAAGAATAAAGAGAAACCAATTGCATAAGGATTAAGACTTGCTTCCAATCAATGGCCAAAAGAACTTAAAGAATAAAGAGAAACCAATTCCTTAAGGATTAAGTCTTGCTTCCAATCAATGGCCAAAAGAAATTAAAGAATAAAGAGAAACCAATTCCATAAGGATTAAGACTTGCTTCCAATCAATGGCCAAAAGAACTTAAAGAATAAAGAGAAACCAATTGCATAAGGATTAAGACTTGCTTCCAATCAATGGCCAAAAGAATTTAAAGAATAAAGAGAAACCAATTCCTTAAGGATTAAGACTTGCTTCCAATCAATGGCCAAAAGAACTTAAAGAATAAAGAGAAACCAATTGCATAAGGATTAAGACTTGCTTCCAATCAATGGCCAAAAGAACTTAAAGAATAAAGAGAAACCAATTCTTAAGGATTAAGACTTGCTTCCAATCAATGGCCAAAAGAACTTAAAGAATAAAGAGAAACCAATTGCATAAGGATTAAGACTTGCTTCCAATCAATGGCCAAAAGAACTTAAAGAATAAAGAGAAACCAATTCCTTAAGGATTAAGACTTGCTTCCAATCAATGGCCAAAAGAACTTAAAGAATAAAGAGAAACCAATTGCTTAAGGATTAAGACTTGCTTCCAATCAGTGGCCAAAAGAACTTAAAGAATAAAGAGAAACCAATTGCATAAGGATTAAGACTTGCTTCCAATCAATGGCCAAAAGAACTTAAAGAATAAAGAGAAACCAATTGCATAAGGATTAAGACTTGCTTCCAATCAATGGCCAAAAGAACTTAAAGAATAAAGAGAAACCAATTCTTAAGGATTAAGACTTGCTTCCAATCAATGGCCAAAAGAACTTAAAGAATAAAGAGAAACCAATTGCTTAAGGATTAAGACTTGCTTCCAATCAGTGGCCAAAAGAACTTAAAGAATAAAGAGAAACCAATTGCATAAGGATTAAGACTTGCTTCCAATCAATGGCCAAAAGAACTTAAAGAATAAAGAGAAACCAATTGCATAAGGATTAAGACTTGCTTCCAATCAATGGCCAAAAGAACTTAAAGATTAAAGAGAAACCAATTCCTTAAGGATTAAGACTTGCTTCCAATCAATGGCCAAAAGAACTTAAAGAATAAAGAGAAACCAATTGCATAAGGATTAAGACTTGCTTCCAATCAATGGCCAAAAGAACTTAAAGAATAAAGAGAAACCAATTCCTTAAGGATTAAGACTTGCTTCCAATCAATGGCCAAAAGAACTTAAAGAATAAAGAGAAACCAATTGCATAAGGATTAAGACTTGCTTCCAATCAATGGCCAAAAGAACTTAAAGAATAAAGAGAAACCAATTCCTTAAGGATTAAGACTTGCTTCCAATCAATGGCCAAAAGAACTTAAAGAATAAAGAGAAACCAATTGCATAAGGATTAAGACTTGCTTCCAATCAATGGCCAAAAGAACTTAAAGAATAAAGAGAAACCAATTCCTTAAGGATTAAGACTTGCTTCCAATCAATGGCCAAAAGAACTTAAAGAATAAAGAGAAACCAATTGCATAAGGATTAAGACTTGCTTCCAATCAATGGCCAAAAGAATTTAAAGATTAAAGAGAAACCAATTCCTTAAGGATTAAGACTTGCTTCCAATCAATGGCCAAAAGAACTTAAAGAATAAAGAGAAACCAATTGCATAAGGATTAAGACTTGCTTCCAATCAATGGCCAAAAGAACTTAAAGATTAAAGAGAAACCAATTCCTTAAGGATTAAGACTTGCTTCCAATCAATGGCCAAAAGAACTTAAAGAATAAAGAGAAACCAATTGCATAAGGATTAAGACTTGCTTCCAATCAATGGCCAAAAGAATTTAAAGAATAAAGAGAAACCAATTCCTTAAGGATTAAGACTTGCTTCCAATCAATGGCCAAAAGAACTTAAAGAATAAAGAGAAACCAATTGCATAAGGATTAAGACTTGCTTCCAATCAATGGCCAAAAGAACTTAAAGAATAAAGAGAAACCAATTCCTTAAGGATTAAGACTTGCTTCCAATCAATGGCCAAAAGAACTTAAAGAATAAAGAGAAACCAATTGCATAAGGATTAAGACTTGCTTCCAATCAATGGCCAAAAGAACTTAAAGAATAAAGAGAAACCAATTCCTTAAGGATTAAGACTAGCTTCCAATCAAAGGCCAAAAGAACTTAAAGAATAAAGAGAAACCAATTCCTTAAGGATTAAGTCTTGCTTCCAATCAATGGCCAAAAGAACTTAAAGAATAAAGAGAAACCAATTGCATAAGGATTAAGACTTGCTTCCAATCAATGGCCAAAAGAACTTAAAGAATAAAGAGAAACCAATTCCTTAAGGATTAAGACTTGCTTCCAATCAATGGCCAAAAGAACTTAAAGAATAAAGAGAAACCAATTGCATAAGGATTAAGACTTGCTTCCAATCAATGGCCAAAAGAACTTAAAGAATAAAGAGAAACCAATTGCATAAGGATTAAGACTTGCTTCCAATCAATGGCCAAAAGAACTTAAAGAATAAAGAGAAACCAATTGCATAAGGATTAAGACTTGCTTCCAATCAATGGCCAAAAGAACTTAAAAGAATAAAGAGAAACCAATTCCTTAATGATTAAGACTTGCTTCCAATCAATGGCCAAAAGAACTTAAAGAATAAAGAGAAACCAATTGCATAAGGATTAAGACTTGCTTCCAATCAATGGCCAAAAGAATTTAAAGATTAAAGAGAAACCAATTCCTTAAGGATTAAGGCTTGCTTCCAATCAATGGCCAAAAGAACTTAAAGAATAAAGAGAAACCAATTGCATAAGGATTAAGACTTGCTTCCAATCAATGGCCAAAAGAACTTAAAGAATAAAGAGAAACCAATTCCTTAAGGATTAAGACTTGCTTCCAATCAATGGCCAAAAGAACTTAAAGAATAAAGAGAAACCAATTGCATAAGGATTAAGACTTGCTTCCAATCAATGGCCAAAAGAACTTAAAGAATAAAGAGAAACCAATTCCTTAAGTATTAAGACTTGCTTCCAATCAGTGGCCAAAAGAACTTAAAGAATAAAGAGAAACCAATTGCATAAGGATTAAGACTTGCTTCCAATCAATGGCCAAAAGAATTTAAAGAATAAAGAGAAACCAATTCCTTAAGGATTAAGACTTGCTTCCAATCAATGGCCAAAAGAACTTAAAGAATAAAGAGAAACCAATTGCATAAGGATTAAGACTTGCTTCCAATCAATGGCCAAAAGAATTTAAAGATTAAAGAGAAACCAATTCCTTAAGGATTAAGACTTGCTTCCAATCAATGGCCAAAAGAACTTAAAGAATAAAGAGAAACCAATTGCATAAGGATTAAGACTTGCTTCCAATCATTGGCCAAAAGAATTTAAAGATTAAAGAGAAACCAATTGCATAAGGATTAAGACTCGCTTCCAATCAATGGCCAAAAGAACTTAAAGAATAAAGAGAAACCAATTGCATAAGGATTAAGACTTGCTTCCAATCAATGGCCAAAAGAACTTAAAGAATAAAGAGAAACCAATTGCATAAGGATTAAGACTTGCTTCCAATCAATGGCCAAAAGAACTTAAAGAATAAAGAGAAACCAATTCCTTAAGGATTAAGACTTGCTTCCAATCAATGGCCAAAAGAACTTAAAGAATAAAGAGAAACCAATTGCATAAGGATTAAGACTTGCTTCCAATCAATGGCCAAAAGAATTTAAAGATTAAAGAGAAACCAATTCCTTAAGGATTAAGGCTTGCTTCCAATCAATGGCCAAAAGAACTTAAAGAATAAAGAGAAACCAATTGCATAAGGATTAAGACTTGCTTCCAATCAATGGCCAAAAGAACTTAAAGATTAAAGAGAAACCAATTCCTTAAGGATTAAGACTTGCTTCCAATCAATGGCCAAAAGAACTTAAAGAATAAAGAGAAACCAATTGCATAAGGATTAAGACTTGCTTCCAATCAGTGGCCAAAAGAACTTAAAGAATAAAGAGAAACCAATTCCTTAAGGATTAAGACTTGCTTCCAATCAATGGCCAAAAGAACTTAAAGAATAAAGAGAAACCAATTGCATAAGGATTAAGACTTGCTTCCAATCAATGGCCAAAAGAACTTAAAGAATAAAGAGAAACCAATTGCATAAGGATTAAGACTTGCTTCCAATCAATGGCCAAAAGAACTTAAAGAATAAAGAGAAACCAATTGCATAAGGATTAAGACTTGCTTCCAATCAATGGCCAAAAGAACTTAAAGAATAAAGAGAAACCAATTGCATAAGGATTAAGACTTGCTTCCAATCAATGGCCAAAAGAACTTAAAGAATAAAGAGAAACCAATTGCATAAGGATTAAGACTTGCTTCCAATCAATGGCCAAAAGAACTTAAAGAATAAAGAGAAACCAATTGCATAAGGATTAAGACTTGCTTCCAATCAATGGCCAAAAGAACTTAAAGAATAAAGAGAAACCAATTGCATAAGGATTAAGACTTGCTTCCAATCAATGGCCAAAAGAATTTAAAGAATAAAGAGAAACCAATTCCTTAAGTATTAAGACTTGCTTCCAATCAATGGCCAAAAGAACTTAAAGAATAAAGAGAAACCAATTGCATAAGGATTAAGACTTGCTTCCAATCAATGGCCAAAAGAACTTAAAGATTAAAGAGAAACCAATTCCTTAAGGATTAAGACTTGCTTCCAATCAATGGCCAAAAGAACTTAAAGAATAAAGAGAAACCAATTGCATAAGGATTAAGACTTGCTTCCAATCAATGGCCAAAAGAATTTAAAGAATAAAGAGAAACCAATTGCATAAGGATTAAGACTTGCTTCCAATCAATGGCCAAAAGAACTTAAAGAATAAAGAGAAACCAATTGCATAAGGATTAAGACTTGCTTCCAATCAATGGCCAAAAGAACTTAAAGAATAAAGAGAAACCAATTCCTTAAGTATTAAGACTTGCTTCCAATCAATGGCCAAAAGAACTTAAAGAATAAAGAGAAACCAATTGCATAAGGATTAAGACTTGCTTCCAATCAATGGCCAAAAGAATTTAAAGATTAAAGAGAAACCAATTCCTTAAGGATTAAGACTTGCTTCCAATCAATGGCCAAAAGAACTTAAAGAATAAAGAGAAACCAATTGCATAAGGATTAAGACTTGCTTCCAATCAATGGCCAAAAGAATTTAAAGAATAAAGAGAAACCAATTCCTTAAGGATTAAGACTTGCTTCCAATCAATGGCCAAAAGAACTTAAAGAATAAAGAGAAACCAATTGCATAAGGATTAAGACTTGCTTCCAATCAATGGCCAAAAGAACTTAAAGAATAAAGAGAAACCAATTGCATAAGGATTAAGACTTGCTTCCAATCAATGGCCAAAAGAACTTAAAGAATAAAGAGAAACCAATTGCATAAGGATTAAGACTTGCTTCCAATCAATGGCCAAAAGAACTTAAAGAATAAAGAGAAACCAATTCCTTAAGGATTAAGACTTGCTTCCAATCAATGGCCACAAGAACTTAAAGAATAAAGAGAAACCAATTGCATAAGGATTAAGACTTGCTTCCAATCAATGGCCAAAAGAATTTAAAGAATAAAGAGAAACCAATTCCTTAAGGATTAAGACTTGCTTCCAATCAATGGCCAAAAGAACTTAAAGAATAAAGAGAAACCAATTGCATAAGGATTAAGACTTGCTTCCAATCAATGGCCAAAAGAACTTAAAGATTAAAGAGAAACCAATTCCTTAAGGATTAAGACTTGCTTCCAATCAATGGCCAAAAGAACTTAAAGAATAAAGAGAAACCAATTGCATAAGGATTAAGACTTGCTTCCAATCAATGGCCAAAAGAATTTAAAGAATAAAGAGAAACCAATTCTTAAGGATTAAGACTTGCTTCCAATCAATGGCCAAAAGAACTTAAAGAATAAAGAGAAACCAATTGCATAAGGATTAAGACTTGCTTCCAATCAATGGCCAAAAGAGCTTAAAGAATAAAGAGAAACCAATTCCTTAAGGATTAAGACTTGCTTCCAATCAATGGCCAAAAGAACTTAAAGAATAAAGAGAAACCAATTGCATAAGGATTAAGACTTGCTTCCAATCAATGGCCAAAAGAATTTAAAGATTAAAGAGAAACCAATTCCTTAAGGATTAAGGCTTGCTTCCAATCAATGGCCAAAAGAACTTAAAGAATAAAGAGAAACCAATTGCATAAGGATTAAGACTTGCTTCCAATCAATGGCCAAAAGAATTTAAAGATTAAAGAGAAACCAATTCCTTAAGGATTAAGACTTGCTTCCAATCAATGGCCAAAAGAACTTAAAGAATAAAGAGAAACCAATTGCATAAGGATTAAGACTTGCTTCCAATCAATGGCCAAAAGAATTCAAAGAATAAAGAGAAACCAATTACTTAAACCAATTACTTAAGGAATAAGACTTGCTTCCAATCAATGGCCAAAAGAACTTAAAGAATAAAGAGAAACCAATTGCATAAGGATTAAGACTTGCTTCCAATCAATGGCCAAAAGAGCTTAAAGATTAAAGAGAAACCAATTCCTTAAGGATTAAGACTTGCTTCCAATCAATGGCCAAAAGAACTTAAAGAATAAAGAGAAACCAATTGCATAAGGATTAAGACTTGCTTCCAATCAATGGCCAAAAGAATTTAAAGATTAAAGAGAAACCAATTCCTTAAGGATTAAGACTTGGTTCCAATCAATGGCCAAAAGAACTTAAAGAATAAAGAGAAACCAATTGCATAAGGATTAAGACTTGCTTCCAATCAATGGCCAAAAGAACTTAAAGAATAAAGAGAAACCAATTCCTTAAGGATTAAGACTTGCTTCCAATCAATGGCCAAAAGAACTTAAAGAATAAAGAGAAACCAATTGCATAAGGATTAAGACTTGCTTCCAATCAATGGCCAAAAGAACTTAAAGATTAAAGAGAAACCAATTCCTTAAGGATTAAGACTTGCTTCCAATCAATGGCCAAAAGAACTTAAAGAATAAAGAGAAACCAATTGCATAAGGATTAAGACTTGCTTCCAATCAATGGCCAAAAGAATTTAAAGATTAAAGAGAAACCAATTCCTTAAGGATTAAGACTTGCTTCCAATCAATGGCCAAAAGAACTTAAAGAATAAAGAGAAACCAATTGCATAAGGATTAAGACTTGCTTCCAATCAATGGCCAAAAGAATTTAAAGATTAAAGAGAAACCAATTCCTTAAGGATTAAGACTTGCTTCCAATCAATGGCCAAAAGAACTTAAAGAATAAAGAGAAACCAATTGCATAAGGATTAAGACTTGCTTCCAATCAATGGCCAAAAGAATTTAAAGATTAAAGAGAAACCAATTCCTTAAGGATTAAGACTTGGTTCCAATCAATGGCCAAAAGAACTTAAAGAATAAAGAGAAACCAATTGCATAAGGATTAAGACTTGCTTCCAATCAATGGCCAAAAGAATTTAAAGACTAAAGAGAAACCAATTCCTTAAGGATTAAGACTTGCTTCCAATCAATGGCCAAAAGAACTTAAAGAATAAAGAGAAACCAATTGCATAAGGATTAAGACTTGCTTCCAATCAATGGCCAAAAGAGCTTAAAGATTAAAGAGAAACCAATTCCTTAAGGATTAAGACTTGCTTCCAATCAATGGCCAAAAGAACTTAAAGAATAAAGAGAAACCAATTCCTTAAGGATTAAGACTTGCTTCCAATCAATGGCCAAAAGAACTTAAAGAATAAAGAGAAACCAATTGCATAAGGATTAAGACTTGCTTCCAATCAATGGCCAAAAGAACTTAAAGAATAAAGAGAAACCAATTCCTTAAGTATTAAGACTTGCTTCCAATCAATGGCCAAAAGAACTTAAAGAATAAAGAGAAACCAATTGCATAAGGATTAAGACTTGCTTCCAATCAATGGCCAAAAGAACTTAAAGAATAAAGAGAAACCAATTCCTTAAGTATTAAGACTTGCTTCCAATCAATGGCCAAAAGAACTTAAAGAATAAAGAGAAACCAATTGCATAAGGATTAAGACTTGCTTCCAATCAATGGCCAAAAGAACTTAAAGAATAAAGAGAAACCAATTGCATAAGGATTAAGACTTGCTTCCAATCAACGGCCAAAAGAATTTAAAGACTAAAGAGAAACCAATTCCTTAAGGATTAAGACTTGCTTCCAATCAATGGCCATAAGAACTTAAAGAATAAAGAGAAACCAATTGCATAAGGATTAAGACTTGCTTCCAATCAATGGCCAAAAGAACTTAAAGAATAAAGAGAAACCAATTCCTTAAGTATTAAGACTTGCTTCCAATCAATGGCCAAAAGAACTTAAAGAATAAAGAGAAACCAATTGCATAAGGATTAAGACTTGCTTCCAATCAGTGGCCAAAAGAACTTAAAGAATAAAGAGAAACCAATTGCATAAGGATTAAGACTTGCTTCCAATCATTAGCCAAAAGAATTTAAAGACTAAAGAGAAACCAATTCCTTAAGGATTAAGACTTGCTTCCAATCAATGGCCAAAAGAACTTAAAGAATAAAGAGAAACCAATTCCTTAAGGATTAAGACTTGCTTCCAATCAATGGCCAAAAGAACTTAAAGAATAAAGAGAAACCAATTGCATAAGGATTAAGACTTGCTTCCAATCAATGGCCAAAAGAGCTTAAAGATTAAAGAGAAACCAATTCCTTAAGGATTAAGACTTGCTTCCAATCAATGGCCAAAAGAACTTAAAGAATAAAGAGAAACCAATTGCATAAGGATTAAGACTTGCTTCCAATCAATGGCCAAAAGAATTTAAAGATTAAAGAGAAACCAATTCCTTAAGGATTAAGGCTTGCTTCCAATCAATGGCCAAAAGAACTTAAAGAATAAAGAGAAACCAATTGCATAAGGATTAAGACTTGCTTCCAATCAATGGCCAAAAGAATTTAAAGAATAAAGAGAAACCAATTCCTTAAGGATTAAGACTTGCTTCCAATCAATGGCCAAAAGAACTTAAAGAATAAAGAGAAACCAATTGCATAAGGATTAAGACTTGCTTCCAATCAACGGCCAAAAGAATTTAAAGATTAAAGAGAAACCAATTCCTTAAGGATTAAGACTTGCTTCCAATCAATGGCCAAAAGAACTTAAAGAATAAAGAGAAACCAATTGCATAAGGATTAAGACTTGCTTCCAATCAATGGCCAAAAGAGCTTAAAGATTAAAGAGAAACCAATTCCTTAAGGATTAAGACTTGCTTCCAATCAATGGCCAAAAGAACTTAAAGAATAAAGAGAAACCAATTGCATAAGGATTAAGACTTGCTTCCAATCAATGGCCAAAAGAATTTAAAGAATAAAGAGAAACCAATTCCTTAAGGATTAAGACTTGCTTCCAATCAATGGCCAAAAGAACTTAAAGAATAAAGAGAAACCAATTGCATAAGGATTAAGACTTGCTTCCAATCAATGGCCAAAAGAATTTAAAGACTAAAGAGAAACCAATTCCTTAAGGATTAAGACTTGCTTCCAATCAATGGCCAAAAGAACTTAAAGAATAAAGAGAAACCAATTGCATAAGGATTAAGACTTGCTTCCAATCAATGGCCAAAAGAATTTAAAGATTAAAGAGAAACCAATTGCATAAGGATTAAGACTTGCTTCCAATCAATGGCCAAAAGAACTTAAAGAATAAAGAGAAACCAATTGCATAAGGATTAAGACTTGCTTCCAATCAATGGCCAAAAGAACTTAAAGAATAAAGAGAAACCAATTCCTTAAGGATTAAGACTTGCTTCCAATCAATGGCCAAAAGAACTTAAAGAATAAAGAGAAACCAATTCCTTAAGGATTAAGACTTGCTTCCAATCAGTGGCCAAAAGAACTTAAAGAATAAAGAGAAACCAATTGCGTAAGGATTAAGACTTGCTTCCAATCAATGGCCAAAAGAACTTAAAGAATAAAGAGAAACCAATTCCTTAAGTATTAAGACTTGCTTCCAATCAATGGCCAAAAGAACTTAAAGAATAAAGAGAAACCAATTGCATAAGGATTAAGACTTGCTTCCAATCAATGGCCAAAAGAACTTAAAGAATAAAGAGAAACCAATTCCTTAAGGATTAAGACTTGCTTCCAATCAATGGCCAAAAGAACTTAAAGAATAAAGAGAAACCAATTGCATAAGGATTAAGACTTGCTTCCAATCAATGGCCAAAAGAACTTAAAGAATAAAGAGAAACCAATCGCATAAGGATTAAGACTTGCTTCCAATCATTAGCCAAAAGAATTTAAAGACTAAAGAGAAACCAATTCCTTAAGGATTAAGACTTGCTTCCAATCAATGGCCATAAGAACTTAAAGAATAAAGAGAAACCAATTCCTTAAGGATTAAGACTTGCTTCCAATCAGTGGCCAAAAGAACTTAAAGAATAAAGAGAAACCAATTGCGTAAGGATTAAGACTTGCTTCCAATCAATGGCCAAAAGAACCTAAAGAATAAAGAGAAACCAATTCCTTAAGTATTAAGACTTGCTTCCAATCAATGGCCAAAAGAACTTAAAGAATAAAGAGAAACCAATTGCATAAGGATTAAGACTTGCTTCCAATCATTAGCCAAAAGAATTTAAAGACTAAAGAGAAACCAATTCCTTAAGGATTAAGACTTGCTTCCAATCAATGGCCATAAGAACTTAAAGAATAAAGAGAAACCAATTCCTTAAGGATTAAGACTTGCTTCCAATCAATGGCCAAAAGAACTTAAAGAATAAAGAGAAACCAATTGCATAAGGATTAAGACTTGCTTCCAATCAATGGCCAAAAGAGCTTAAAGAATAAAGAGAAACCAATTCCTTAAGGATTAAGACTTGCTTCCAATCAGTGGCCAAAAGAACTTAAAGAATAAAGAGAAACCAATTGCATAAGGATTAAGACTTGCTTCCAATCAATGGCCAAAAGAACCTAAAGAATAAAGAGAAACCAATTCCTTAAGTATTAAGACTTGCTTCCAATCAGTGGCCAAAAGAACTTAAAGAATAAAGGGAAACCAATTGCATAAGGATTAAGACTTGCTTCCAATCAATGGCCAAAAGAAGTTAAAGAATAAAGAGAAACCAATTCCTTAAGTATTAAGACTTGCTTCCAATCTGTGGCCAAAAGAACTTAAAGAATAAAGGGAAACCAATTGCATAAGGATTAAGACTTGCTTCCAATCAACGGCCAAAAGAATTTAAAGATTAAAGAGAAACCAATTCCTTAAGGATTAAGGCTTGCTTCCAATCAATGGCCAAAAGAACTTAAAGAATAAAGAGAAACCAATTGCATAAGGATTAAGACTTGCTTCCAATCAATGGCCAAAAGAACTTAAAGAATAAAGAGAAACCAATTGCATAAGGATTAAGGCTCGCTTCCAATCAATGGCCAAAAGAACTTAAAGAATAAAGAGAAACCAATTCCTTAAGTATTAAGACTTGCTTCCAATCTGTGGCCAAAAGAACTTAAAGAATAAAGAGAAACCAATTGCATAAGGATTAAGACTTGCTTCCAATCAATGGCCAAAAGAACTTAAAGAATAAAGAGAAACCAATCGCATAAGGATTAAGACTTGCTTCCAATCATTAGCCAAAAGAATTTAAAGACTAAAGAGAAACCAATTCCTTAAGGATTAAGACTTGCTTCCAATCAATGGCCATAAGAACTTAAAGAATAAAGAGAAACCAATTCCTTAAGGATTAACACTTGCTTCCAATCAGTGGCCAAAAGAACTTAAAGAATAAAGAGAAACCAATTGCATAAGGATTAAGACTTGCTTCCAATCAATGGCCAAAAGTGTAACGTCCCGATTTCCGAGTTTCGGCTTCGCCATCAGGATTGACCAATTCCAATTTCCGACTTCATTTTTGGATTTCAATAGGATGACTATTTCCGAGTTCCGAGTTAGTCTTGACTTCATGTCCTTCCCGATTTCCGATTTCATCTTCAATTTTGATTATTCCGGATTTCCGACTTCATATTCTAATTTCGAGGGACTCCGAGTTCCAATCTCCGAATTCGAAGTTCAAGTATATTGGGTATAATTTCCGACCTCCGATTTAAACTATTATATTTTCGTCATTTCACGACTTCCGACTTGGCCCTCTCATCCGAACACATGAACTATTTCCACGAGATCCGACTTCATGTCTCAAGGAAAATATACCCGGCTTCCGATGTCGCACCGTGTATAAGTCACGACTTCCGAGTTTAACTATTTGGGTTTGGAAATGTGATTCGAATTCCAGAGTTCCGACCTTAATGTTAAACTCAATTGGGGTGGATACGAGTTCGGACCCTTGAGCCAATTTCCACACGAGTTACGGTATCCGATTTTACATCCAGCATTGGCATTCCCGAGTTCAAATAGGGAGTTCCGAGATTATAGGATTGCCAGCTGCATGGCTTCTGACCTCCGACCTCGATACAAGATTTCCTCAAGTCACGATGGGATGGGACAAGTTACGACATACGACTTCAGCTCCAGTCTCAACTGGGATAACACGAGTTCCGACTTAAGGTGTAATAGAGACGATCTCCGACTTCGGATAGAATGAAAGCGCATCCCGCTTTGGGACGACGTGAGAGAGCAATTTTAACACAAAAGGAGAGGCATGGCCGTAATTGCAATCACAAAATTTCATCCAATCAAAGCCACTTATTCTAACTACCACTTCAAGCTTTGTCTATATATATGTATCCTCGTCCTGGCTCTTCAGCTCATCATTCTTACGTTCCTCACTTCAGCTTCTTTCCTCTCTCAATCTACTCTCTCAAACCTCCAAGCTTTGTCAAGGCTTCCTTCAGCTCAAATTCAAATTCAGCAAGATCATACTCCAAAGAGGTAGGATTCTACTTCTACTCTTAAATTCCTTGCTCTATGATTGCATGAGATTGAATTCTTCTTTGCGTATGTGATGAATTATTGGATGTATTATGATGGATTGTGATTAAATTCATAGAGGATTTTGAGTTAGAATTAGAATTAGAAGAAGAAAACAAAGAGAAATGGATGGAAGAGGGTGCTGTCTTGGTGGAGATTCCACGGCAGTCCGTACGACGGAGTGTACGGCGCCGCCTACGATCGGTCAAATCCGATGAAACCATTTTTAGATGAAAGTAGACATTCAGGGCTTTCCATAGGTATATCATATAAGGTTATTGGATTAGTATTGAGGGAGATACGAATTTTTGAAGTTTGACCTAGGGTTCAGGATCTTCATCCGAGCAGGGTGACTTGAGGAGAATATAACTCACCCTATACAACTCCAAATCGAATGAAACTAAGTTTGTTAGAAAGCTTACACATAGAGGAACACCCCAATATAAGATTCCGAGTTTGTTATGGTCCCAATTGTTCCCAGTGATTCGAGGAAGTTGTCCTATGTCCAATCTAGGCCAAAACGGAGTAGTTCAGGAAGGTCAACTTTCAGGACTTATATCTCGAGGTGTACTTAAGCAAATGGAGTGAAACTTGTGGCAAATGAAAGGTTGTCCTGTTAGCTTTGATATGAGACCAATTTCGTAAGTTTTGAGCTTAGTTTCGATTTTTAGTGAATTTATACTTCCAGGAGTGTAACTCGGGTTAGTGACTGAACGAGTTGAAGTAAGATTTAAATATCTTGAGTTATATGGATCAAAATGATGTGGGACCAATGAGGTTAGAAAGTAGACATATAGGGCTATGACATATCCAAATTTCAGATTTAAATGAGTTGAATAGAGATAAAGATGGATTATACAAGTTTCGGGCAGAACCGAATAGAATTGGCAGGGTGGCCAAAATGATAACTTCACAAGAGTCAAAGTGGACATACAAAGTTTGAGTTGAGGATGACCGCTTAATACTGATATATATATGTGTTAAATTGATTTATGTTACTATGGTTGAACTGCCCGTAAGAGCTGGCACTATTCATGGGGAAACAGATACGATCCGTTATGCTGCCAAATTTACGACAGAAGTCTATGAATGTTATGCTCATAAGGTTTAGATATGCAAGTATGAATTTAAGTATTATATGAGTTATGAGATATTATACTTTGAATATATTACATTCACATGTTATGTTCATGTATGTCATGCATGCGAGCATAATTAGAATATGATATGCAAAATAAGATATGAGGCATATTCATATATGCACAAAGCATTTGCACGCATGACAAGATATGGAAAGGAAAGATGACGAGAACTTTCAAGAAGGACGAACTAGCTACCACGTGAGGCATGGCATAGACCCAGCTAGCGTGGTGTAGAGCAAGATCGTTTCTAAGACTTGGGCCAGCCCTCGACCAGATTTAAGAATAGACCTGCATGAGGGTCGGGAAAGTAAACCCGTCACTCATGTATAGGTACGAGCTCGAACTCAAAAGCGTGCTATTACCCAGGGTGAGAAAGGCCATTCACCTCCGAGGGACCAAGCACAGAGAAGTAAGACCAAGTACAGAAAAAGAAAGATCTGATTGAGTCAAGTGCACTTGCATACAGATAAGCACAAGCATTTCCATGTGCATCCTCAGTTATCCCATTAAATGATAAGATCATTAATATTCTTGTTGAAGCATATTGCACTACTGGTATTTCTATGTTTGTCATATATAATATGGCAAGCGATTGTTAAAACATAAGCCGCCGAGAAAGATGCTTTCCATTTAAAATTGAACCACTTTGTTTATGTATCGTGCTCACATTTTCATAATAAACCAAGCGGCTGGAATGTTTATGACGACATTATGAGATTTGTTTAAATTTACCTCATCGAGAACCTTAGGTTCTCACCGCTCGCTTGTATGCTTTTCTTTCCGTAAACATTCCAGCACTCCAAGTGGAGGTCAAACACGAGGCCGAGTACAAGGTCACTCATTGAGCAAGAATTGGGCACTAGCCAAATCAAAAGACTGTCGAAGCGAGTTATCTTAATCACAACTTCTTTTAGAGGGTAATTATTTTATTATCCATGTATCATAGATTATTAGTCAGAAATGAAGGAAGCAGTACAAGGGCCATGTATTCTATTTTTCACATTTTAAAGTTTACTTAGCATCGTGGATTTACCCTTTTCATATAACTCCATGACTCGAGCATGGCTTATATGATAGAGGTGTTACATTAATGGTATCGAAGCTTGAGTCATCCTATATGGGCCCGTGGATGGACTGATTATGCTTCTAATGCATACTCGAGAATCCAGATAAACCATGTTAGGCCCTCAAGTAAAGAGGACATAGAAATATTATGCATGGTAGCCTTGTTGTGAGTGTTGAGGACTACTGTTGCACTTTGATGAATGTTGAGCCTGATCACCTCAATATAAGGTTTTGTGTAAGCAGAAGCCTACAACACCCAACAGGCTTATTAGGCACCTTCTATATATATAATTATTAGGAACAAGTCTCCTAGAAAGTAATGACGGTATAAAGAGATTGACAATGGAGCAAGTTGAAGAGTACAGAGAATTGGAGAGGAAATCAAAGGAGTTATATCGAATGATTTACTATGAACATAGTAAACCTAGTTAAATCCAGGGGAGGTTGTTTGCAAAGTGTTGCTAGGTGGTTGAAGACTTCTTATTGTCAAGGGCAGAAGTGTTAATCGAAAATAATTGTGATAAGGCTTGACTCAAGCTTTCTTGCAATTATCTACTCTGACCATCTTTTCTAAGATTGAATCTACGGAATTCTTCTGCCTACCTTTCTATCTTTAGTACTTGACAAAAGCAAGATTATTAAGCACCGATGAGAGTCATTTTATGCGACAAGGAAGGTATCCTTATTAATAGGACTACCCTAAAGATGCCTTGTCGATGAAATTCGAGTCCATGGTTTTTACTTTGGATTGTGGTGCGCCACATTATAAAGACCTAATCCTCCATTAAGAAACTTGTAGAGCGAACGGATGAAGTAGAGCACCAGTAAAAGTAGCTAAGGGCAGAAGTTTCGATTAAGTATATGGAAGCCTTTTGTAAGTCCACATCTAGAGGATGTGGTAGGCTTTTCTTCAAGAATAATTAAAACCCACTCCTTAGTGATCACAATCATTTAGATCTCAACATTTAGGACGAGTCTTTATAATGAATAAATAAGAAAAGGCGATAAGTCTTATGGATTGTACCTTTGAAGTGGGCTGATGCGGATTGGCTTTCCACTAATCGAGTCATGCTTGACTATTCGGATATGACGATGGTAATCTCCTCTGTCTCAACTTCTGAATTATCTGAACTCTTTTAGGTCGAAGAGTCAAGGATACATCGTCTTGTCAGCTAATATGACGGTAGAAACTTGAGATTAGGTTGTTAGGGATATCTTGATGTTTTTTCAAAGATATTCTGAACACCTCCTAAGAGAAAAGATTAAGTTCACCATTGAGTTGGTTCCAGGTGTGGGAATCGATATCGATAACTCAGATCGAATGTCACCGCTGTGAGGCGATAGAACGAAAGAGATGGATTGAGGAGCTTTTGGAAAAAAAAAAAAAAAAAAAAAAAAAAAAAAGATTCATACAGCCAAGTGCGTCACCATGGGGGGCTCCCGTCTTATTGGTCAAAAAGAAAGATGGAAGCGGATGGGCAAATTGTAAAGGGACCCATCCAACTGTACATTGAATTAAGATAGAGATATCACGGTTGTGCGAGTAAGGAAGGCCGATGAAGTTATAAGTATAACAAGGAGATGAGGCAGTATATCTCCTACTAATATAAAGTAGGAACACCTTCATACAAAAGGAGGCATAAGGACCTAGTGTTTCTATTTTCAAGGAACAAAGGAAACGCTAGGAAACCTAGTCATGTTCAAATTTTATCAACCTCAGCCACCATAGGAATTGGATGATAGGATTATCTCCAACATGTTACTAGCAGAGGAATGAGGCTATTTTGAGAAGAAAAGTAAGGACTACTAATTGCCTTTAGGTATCATTATATATGCTATGGGTAACTTGACCAGCAAGGTGTATTCAGATTCTAGCGAAATGACAAGGGTTTAAAGTATGCGACTAATGCCGTTATCCCGATATAGTATTAAAGTGGGAGGTCCTAATGGACAAAAATGAAGATAAAGTTAGATAGGGATGAGGGATACTAAAAGGTAGAAATAGGAGAAAGGAAAGTTTTAATTTCATATAGCCTATTGAAGAAAGAAAAGTTACCTAATGCGAGATCATGGTGCAAATAAGATTGTGTATGAAATACTAAGCGTGGCTACCTTGACATCGGTCATGGCGCAACAAACCCAATGCGCCTAGGCAAAACTAGGTGATGCACCAATATAAGACCAAAGCGGACTTAGAAATGTGCCCCATGAGGGCAAGGTTTCACATCGAGAACTAGAGCGATCGGAAAAGTCTTCATCCATTGGGCGGATTAAATGTAATCATCACTAACGCACTAGGTTCCATTAGAACTTCGGTAGTTAAGCGTGCTCAGACAGTAAAGGGGAGATGGGTGACCATATGGGAAACCATCGTATTGAAACTTCGACAGGATAAGCGAGACCATTGTTTCCATTTCTCACAACAAATGGATTATATCCTAAGGGCAAGAAGTTATGAAAAGTAGGCAAGGAGCTTAGCGATTAGGGTAATATAAAATCTAGCCATTACAAAATGCATCTGCATACATGGTATTAGGACAAACCCCCAGCGAGTGTTACAGTGCCCATAAAAGTGGGAGGCAACCATCAACACAATAGTTGAGAAATCTCCATGCTAACCAATTGAAGAAAGTAGAAGAATGGCGGGGACTTTGGCTATCCCAATAATCATTGAGAAATTCAACAAGGATGACCACGAGGTCTAATGAGCAAATAATGAAAAGTAGAATAAAGTCACTTAAGAGAAGGAAGGATTTGAAGCAAGGACCATAGTTATAGTTTAGAAGGGAATTCTAGCCTTGCACCTAAAACCTAACGCAAGCGGGATTCGTCACTGATCAAAGAAAATCAGGTAGGCAAGAGTTTGGTTATGGCTTGATAAATTTCTCGAAAAACTTTGGCGAAGCCACTATGATCACTATTTATTGACATTGATTGCTGCGATAGCCAATGATTTTAAATAATGACAGAACTTTTTCAGTTGGTATTTAGGACCCAAGACACAAGTATTAAACAGTTTACTAGAAAACATAGTGTGCAAGTGGTCAGACATATGATAAGGAAAGGAACTTACTCGATGAACTTGATGATGAATTAGAATGTCAGTAAAGCAAAGTATATTTTGGCATCCATATGATCTACGACAACTCTCTGCATGGATATTCGAAAGGCCTTTTGTAAGGCAGTATGGTAAGGGAACTCTCCAGCTTCAATAAGAAGGATCTGACTTTTGATCTTGGTTTTCTTTTTACATCAAATTGCCTATATCTCAATAACTAGGAATCAAGGAGGATATCAGACTAATAGAAAGAACTCAATCCATATAGTAGAAGCAACCTAAAATGCTCCTACGAATACTAGACACTATATATATATTTACCAAAAAGAAGGAGTTTTAAGATAAGGCTCCTAGTTATAATGAATGAGGAGAGGCCTAAGACCATGTTTCTCAAGAACCATATTGGAGGCAAATTTGTTATCAAATTAGAGGTAGCGGAGCAAGTAAGAATCTTGGGAAAGAAAGTACGGACCTCCTGGACTCGGACAATTGCTATAATAACTGCCAATCTTTGCAATTTCAAATCTTCGTGAGTTGAATGTTCAAGGTCTCATGTACAAGTGGCAGAAGACCTACAGCAACTACCACGAAGTAGGAGTAGCAGAGTATAGAGCAAGGGAGATGAGTAAGAGTCTCCAATAAGTTAAACCGTAATTTAAAGCGTCGTAGAAATAAGACAAGCTTGGACGCCAACATAACCCTTATGGATCCTTTGTCCGTACTAAGACAATACCTCATAGCTCCTGGCAAGCAATCTCATGACCAAATGCAAATTCGAGAGAAGGAGTATCCCTATAAGTTAAAGGGGTTTTCCTTGACCTTTCTTAATCCTAGAATTTTGAGGACAAAATTCTTTTAAGGAGGGTAGTAATGTAACGTCCCGATTTCCGAGTTTAGGCTACGCCATCAGGATTGACCAATTCCAATTCCTGACTTCATTTTTGGATTTCAATAGGATGACTTTTTCCGAGTTACGAGTTAGTCTTGACTACATGTCCTTCCCAGATTTCCGATTTCATCTTCAATTTTGATTATTAGGATTCCGACTTCATATTCTAATTTCGAGGGACTCAGAGTTCAATCTCAGTCGAAGTTCAAGTATATTGGGTATAATTTCCGACCTCCGATTTAAACTATTATATTTTCGTCATTTCACGACTTAGACTTGGCCTCTCATCCGAACACATGAACTATTTCCACGAGATCCGACTTCATGTCTCAAGGAAAATATACCCGCCCAGATGTCGCACCGTGTATAAGTCACGACTTCAGAGTTTAAGTATTTGGGTTTGGAAATGTGATTCAATTCCGAGTTAGACCTTAATGTTAAACTCAATTGGGGTGGATCTGAGTTCGGACCCTTGAGCCAATTTCCACACGAGGATTCGGTATCCGATTTTACATCCGGCATTGGCATTCAGAGTTCAAATAGGAGTTCCGAGATTATAGGATTGCGGCTGCATGACTTCGACCTCAGACCTTGATACAAGATTTCCTCAAGTCTCAACTGGTATAACACGAGTTCGACTTAAGGTGTAATAGAGAGCGATCTCCGACTTCGAGATAAGCGGCGTGCATCCCAATTTTGGGAGCGGCGTGAGAGCAATTTTAACCACAAAAGGAGAGGCATGGCGAAATTCAACTTGCCCACAAAATTTCATCCAATCGCGCACTTATTCTAACTACCCTTCAAGCTTTGTCTATATATATGTATCCTCCTCTTCATTCCCAGCTGATTTATGTCTCCCTCTCCTCCTTGCTGCAGCCTTCGTTTTCCTTTCCTCTCCCAAATCCAACTCCATCAAATCTTGAGGCTTTGGCAAGTTCCATCAATCAAACTCCAATTCAGCAAGATCACACTCCAGGAAGGTAGGATTCTACTTCTACTCTTAAATTCCTTGCTCTATGATTGCATGAGATTGAATTCTTCTTTGCATTATGTGATGAATTATTGGATGTATTATGATGGATTGTGATTAAATTCATAGAGGATTTTGAGTTAGAATTAGAATTAGAAGAAGAAAACAAAGAGAAATGGATGGATGAGGGTGCTGTCTTGGTGGAGATTCCACGGCAGTCCGTATGGCGGAGCGTACGGCGCCGCCTACAATCGGTCAAATCCAATGAAACCATTTTTAGATGAAAGTAGACATTCAGGGCTTTCCATAGCTATATCATATAAGGTTATTGGATTAGTATTGAGGAGATACGAATTTTGGAAGTTTGTCCTAGGGTTTAGAATGTTCATCCGGGCAGGGTGACTTGAGGAGGGTATAACTCGCCCTATACAACTCCAAATTGAGTGAAACCAATTTTGTTAGAAAGCTTACACACAGGGAATACCCCAATATAAGATTCCGAGTTTGTTATGGTCCCAATGGTTCCCAGTGATTCGAGGAAGTTGTCCTATGTCCAATCTAGGCCAAAACGGAGTAGTTCAGGAAGGTAGACTTTCAGGACCTATAACTCGAGGTATATTTAAGCAAATGGAGTGAAACTGGTGGCAAATGAAAGGTTATCCTGATAGATTTGATATGAGACCAATTTCGTAAGATTTGAGCTTAGTTTCGATTTTTAGTGAATTTATATTCCCAGGAGTGTAATTCGGACTAGCGACTGAACAGGCTGAAGTAAAAGTTGAATATCTTGATTTATATAAATCAGAATGACATGGGACCAAAGAGGTTAGAAAGTAGACATATAGAGCTATGACATATCCAAATTTCAGATCTAAATGAATTGAATAGAGATAAAGGTGGATTATACAAGATTCAGGCAGAACGAATAGGATTGGCAGGATGGCCAAAATGATAACTTCACAAGAGTCGGTGGACATACAAAGTTTGAGTTCTGGATGGCCAGCTTGACCTTGATATATATGTGTTAAGTTGATTATGTTGCTATGACTGATTTGTCCGTGAGAGCTGGCACTATTCATGGGGAAGCGGATATGATCGTTATCTTTGTAAATTCTGTGAGAAATCTATGAATGTTATGCTCACAAGGTTTAGATATGCAAGTATGAATTTAAGTATAATATGAATTATGAGAGATTATACTCTGAATATATTACATCCACATGTTATGTTTATGTATGCCATGCATGCAAGCATAATTAGAATAGGATATGCAAAATAAGATATGAGGCATATTCATATATGCACAAAGCATTTGCACGCATGACAAGATATGGAAAGGAAAGATGTGAGAACTTTCAAGAAGGGCGTACTAGCTACCACGTGAGGCATGGCATAGACCCGGCTAGCGT
This sequence comes from Pterocarpus santalinus, assembly GCA_031439595.1. Lineage (NCBI taxonomy): Eukaryota > Viridiplantae > Streptophyta > Magnoliopsida > Fabales > Fabaceae > Pterocarpus > Pterocarpus santalinus. The sequence continues at coordinate 12,306 of JAVHNO010000221.1, read as the reverse complement.
GGTGTAGAGCAAGATCTTGTCTAAGACTTGGGCCAGCCCTCGACCAGATTTAAGGGGAATAGAGCCGGTGTGAGGGTCGGGAAAGCAAACCCGTCACTCATGTATAGAAATGCGAGCTCGAACACGAGAAGCGGCTATTACCCAGGGGGTGAGAAAGGCCATTCACCTCAGGGACCAAGCACGAGAAGTAAGACCAAATGCAGGTGAAAAAGAAAGATCTGATTGAGTCAAGTGCACTTGCATACTGAGATAAGCACAAGCATTTCCATGTGCATCCTCGGTTATCCCATTAAATGATAAGATCATTAATATTCTTGTTGAAGCATATTGCACTCTTGGTATTTCTATGTTTGTCATATATAATATGGCAGCGATTGTTAAACATAACCCGCTTGAGAAAGATGCTTTCCATTTAAAATTGAACCACTTTGTTTATGTATCATGTGCTCACATTTTCATAATAAACCGAAGCTTGCTGGAATGTTTATAGCGACATTATGAGATTTGTTTAAATTTACCATCGAGAACCTTAGGTTCTCACTGCCTGCTTGTATGCTTTTCTTTCCGTAAACATTCCAGTACCCAAGTGGAGGTCAAACACGAGGCCGAGTACAAGGTCACTCATTGAGCAAGAATTGGGCACTAGCCAAATCAAAAGGCGTGAGCGACTTATCTTAATCACAACTTCTTTTAGAGGGTAATTATTTTATTATCCATGTATCATAGATTATTAGTCAGAAATGAAGGAAGCAGTACAAGGGCCATGTATTATATTTTTCACATAATATAAAGTTTACTTAGCATCGTGACGACCTTTTCATATAACTCCATGACTCGAGCATGGCTTATATGATAGAGGTGTTACATTAAGCATTAAGACTAGCTTCCAATCAAAGGAAGAAAGCCATTAAAGAAGAAATGGAAACCAATTCCTTAAGGATTAAGACTAGCTTTCAATCATTCCATTTAAGCCATTAAAAGAGAAAGAGAATCCAATTCCTCATGGATTAAGACTAGCGTTCAATCATTCCACTGAAGCCAATAAGACTAGAAATAGAATCCAATTCCTTAAGCATTAAGACTAGCTTCCAATCAAAGGAAGAAAGCCATTAAAGAAGAAATGGAAACCAATTCCTTAAGGATTAAGACTAGCTTTCAATCATTCCATTTAAGCCATTAAAAGAGAAAGAGAATCCAATTCCTTAAGCATTAAGACTAGCTTCCAATCAAAGGAAGAAAGCCATTAAAGAAGAAATGGAAACCAATTCCTTAAGGATTAAGACTAGCTTTCAATCATTCCATTTAAGCCATTAAAAGAGAAAGAGAATACAATTCCTTAAGCATTAAGACTAGCTTCCAATCAAAGGAAGAAAGCCATTAAAGAAGAAATGGAAACCAATTCCTTAAGGATTAAGACTAGCTTTCAATCATTCCATTTAAGCCATTAAAAGAGAAAGAGAATCCAATTCCTTATGGATTAAGACTAGCTTTCAATCATTCCGCTGAAGCCAATAAGACTAGAAATAGAATCCAATTCCTTAAGCATTAAGACTAGCTTCCAATCAAAGGAAGAAAGCCATTAAAGAAGAAATGGAAACCAATTCCTTAAGGATTAAGACTAGCTTTCAATCATTCCATTTATGCCATTAAAAGAGAAAGAGAATCCAATTCCTTAAGCATTAAGACTAGCTTCCAATCAAAGGAAGAAAGCCATTAAAGAAGAAATTGAAACCAATTCCTTAAGGATTAAGACTAGCTTTCAATCATTCCATTTAAGCCATTAAAAGAGAAAGAGAATACAATTCCTTAAGCATTAAGACTAGCTTCCAATCAAAGGAAGAAAGCCATTAAAGAAGAAATGGAAACCAATTCCTTAAGGATTAAGACTAGCTTTCAATCATTCCATTTAAGCCATTAAAAGAGAAAGAGAATCCAATTCCTTATGGATTAAGACTAGCTTTCAATCATTCCACTGAAGCCAATAAGACTAGAAATAGAATCCAATTCCTTAAGCATTAAGACTAGCTTCCCTTCAAAGGAAGAAAGCCATTAAAGAAGAAATGGAAACCAATTCCTTAAGGATTAAGACTAGCTTTCAATCATTCCATTTATGCCATTAAAAGAGAAAGAGAATCCAATTCCTTAAGCATTAAGACTAGCTTCCAATCAAAGGAAGAAAGCCATTAAAGAAGAAATGGAAACCAATTCCTTAAGGATTAAGACTAGCTTTCAATCATTCCATTTAAGCCATTAAAAGAGAAAGAGAATACAATTCCTTAAGCATTAAGACTAGCTTCCAATCAAAGGAAGAAAGCCATTAAAGAAGAAATGGAAACCAATTCCTTAAGGATTAAGACTAGCTTTCAATCATTCCATTTAAGCCATTAAAAGAGAAAGAGAATCCAATTCCTTACGCATTAAGACTAGCTTCCAATCAAAGGAAGAAAGCCATTAAAGAAGAAATGGAAACCAATTCCTTAAGGATTAAGACTAGCTTTCAATCATTCCATTTAAGCCATTAAAAGAGAAAGAGAATACAATTCCTTAAGCATTAAGACTAGCTTCCAATCAAAGGAAGAAAGCCATTAAAGAAGAAATGGAAACCAATTCTTTAAGGATTAAGACTAGCTTTCAATCATTCCATTTAAGCCATTAAAAAAGAAAGAGAATACAATTCCTTAAGCATTAAGACTAACTTCCAATCAAAGGAAGAAAGCCATTAAAGAAGAAATGGAAACCAATTCCTTAAGGATTAAGACTAGCTTCCAATCATTCCATTTAAGCCCTTAAAAGAGAAAGAGAATACAATTCCTTAAGCATTAAGACTAGCTTCCAATCAAAGGAAGAAAGCCATTAAAGAAGAAATGAGAACCAATACCTTAAGGATTAAGACTAGCTTTCAATCATTCAATTTAAGCCATTAAAAGAGAAAGAGAATCCAATTCCTTATGGATTAAGACTAGCTTTCAATCATTCCACTGAAGCCAATAAGACTAGAAATAGAATCCAATTCCTTAAGCATTAAGACTAGCTTCCAATCAAAGGAAGAAAGCCATTAAAGAAGAAATGGAAACCAATTCCTTAAGGATTAAGACTAGCTTTCAATCATTCCATTTATGCCATTAAAAGAGAAAGAGAATCCAATTCCTTAAGCATTAAGACTAGCTTCCAATCAAAGGAAGAAAGCCATTAAAGAAGAAATGAGATCCAATTCCTTAAGGATTAAGACTAGCTTTCAATCATTCCATTTAAGCCATTAAAAGAGAAAGAGAATACAATTCCTTAAGCATTAAGACTAGCTTCCAATCAAAGGAAGAAAGCCATTAAAGAAGAAATGATAACCAATTCCTTAAGGATTAAGACTAGCTTTCAATCATTCCATTTAAGCCATTAAAAGAGAAAGAGAATCCAATTCCTTATGGATTAAGACTAGCTTTCAATCATTCCACTGAAGCCAATAAGACTAGAAATAGAATCCAATTCCTTAAGCATTAAGACTAGCTTCCAATCAAAGGAAGAAAGCCATTAAAGAAGAAATGGAAACCAATTCCTTAAGGATTAAGACTAGCTTTCAATCATTCCATTTATGCCATTAAAAGAGAAAGAGAATCCAATTCCTTAAGCATTAAGACTAGCTTCCAATCAAAGGAAGAAAGCCATTAAAGAAGAAATTGAAACCAATTCCTTAAGGATTAAGACTAGCTTTCAATCATTCCATTTAAGCCATTAAAAGAGAAAGAGAATACAATTCCTTAAGCATTAAGACTAGCTTCCAATCAAAGGAAGAAAGCCATTAAAGAAGAAATGATAACCAATTCCTTAAGGATTAAGACTAGCTTTCAATCATTCCATTTAAGCCATTAAAAGAGAAAGAGAATCCAATTCCTTAAGCATTAAGACTAGCTTCCAATCAAAGGAAGAAAGCCATTAAAGAAGAAATTGAAACCAATTCCTTAAGGATTAAGACTAGCTTTCAATCATTCCATTTAAGCCATTAAAAGAGAAAGAGAATACAATTCCTTAAGCATTAAGACTAGCTTCCAATCAAAGGAAGAAAGCCATTAAAGAAGAAATGGAAACCAATTCCTTAAGGATTAAGACTAGCTTTCAATCATTCCATTTAAGCCATTAAAGAGGAAGAGAATCCAATTCCTTAAGCATTAAGACTAGCTTCCAATCAAAGGAAGAAAGCCATTAAAGAAGAAATGCAAACCAATTCTTTAAGGATTAAGACTAGCTTTCAATCATTCCATTTAAGCCATTAAAAGAGAAAGAGAATACAATTCCTTAAGCATTAAGACTAGCTTCCAATCAAAGGAAGAAAGCCATTAAAGAAGAAATGGAAACCAATTCCTTAAGGATTAAGACTAGCTTTCAATCATTCCATTTAAGCCATGTAAAGAGAAAGAGAATCCAATTCCTTATGGATTAAGACTAGCTTTCAATCATTCCACTGAAGCCAATAAGACTAGAAATAGAATCCAATTCCTTAAGCATTAAGACTAGCTTCCAATCAAAGGAAGAAAGCCATTAAAGAAGAAATGGAAACCAATTCCTTAAGGATTAAGACTAGCTTTCAATCATTCCATTTATGCCATTAAAAGAGAAAGAGAATCCAATTCCTTAAGCATTAAGACTAGCTTCCAATCAAAGGAAGAAAGCCATTAAAGAAGAAATGGAAACCAATTCCTTAAGGATTAAGACTAGCTTTCAATCATTCCATTTAAGCCATTAAAAGAGAAAGAGAATACAATTCCTTAAGCATTAAGACTAGCTTCCAATCAAAGGAAGAAAGCCATTAAAGAAGAAATGGAAACCAATTCCTTAAGGATTAAGACTAGCTTTCAATCATTCCATTTAAGCCATTAAAAGAGAAAGAGAATACAATTCCTTAAGCATTAAGACTAGCTTCCAATCAAAGGAAGAAAGCCATTAAAGAAGAAATGGAAACCAATTCCTTAAGGATTAAGACTAGCTTTCAATCATTCCATTTAAGCCATTAAAGAGAAAGAGAATCCAATTCCTTATGGATTAAGACTAGCTTTCAATCATTCCACTGAAGCCAATAAGACTAGAAATAGAATCCAATTCCTTAAGCATTAAGACTAGCTTCCCTTCAAAGGAAGAAAGCCATTAAAGAAGAAATGGAAACCAATTCCTTAAGGATTAAGACTAGCTTTCAATCATTCCATTTATGCCATTAAAAGAGAAAGAGAATCCAATTCCTTAAGCATTAAGACTAGCTTCCAATCAAAGGAAGAAAGCCATTAAAGAAGAATTGAAACCAATTCCTTAAGGATTAAGACTAGCTTTCAATCATTCCATTTAAGCCATTAAAAGAGAAAGAGAATACAATTCCTTAAGCATTAAGACTAGCTTCCAATCAAAGGAAGAAAGCCATTAAAGAAGAAATGGAAACCAATTCCTTAAGGATTAAGACTAGCTTTCAATCATTCCATTTAAGCCATTAAAAGATAAAGAGAATCCAATTCCTTAAGCATTAAGACTAGCTTCCAATCAAAGGAAGAAAGCCATTAAAGAAGAAATGGAAACCAATTCCTTAAGGATTAAGACTAGCTTTCAATCATTCCATTTAAGCCATTAAAAGAGAAAGAGAATACAATTCCTTAAGCATTAAGACTAGCTTCCAATCAAAGGAAGAAAGCCATTAAAGAAGAAATGGAAACCAATTCCTTAAGGATTAAGACTAGCTTTCAATCATTCCATTTAAGCCATTAAAGAGAAAGAGAATCCAATTCCTTAAGCATTAAGACTAGCTTCCAATCAAAGGAAGAAAGCCATTAAAGAAGAAATGGAAACCAATTCCTTAAGGATTAAGACTAGCTTTCAATCATTCCATTTAAGCCATTAAAAGAGAAAGAGAATACAATTCCTTAAGCATTAAGACTAGCTTCCAATCAAAGGAAGAAAGCCATTAAAGAAGAAATGGAAACCAATTCCTTAAGGATTAAGACTAGCTTTCAATCATTCCATTTAAGCCATTAAAAGAGAAAGAGAATCCAATTCCTTATGGATTAAGACTAGCTTTCAATCATTCCAATGAAGCCAATAAGACTAGAAATAGAATCCAATTCCTTAAGCATTAAGACTAGCTTCCAACCAAAGGAAGAAAGCCATTAAAGAAGAAATGGAAACCAATTCCTTAAGGATTAAGACTAGCTTTCAATCATTCCATTTATGCCATTAAAAGAGAAAGACAATCCAATTCCTTAAGCATTAAGACTAGCTTCCAATCAAAGGAAGAAAGCCATTAAAGAAGAAATGGAAACCAATTCCTTAAGGATTAAGACTAGCTTTCAATCATTCCTTTTAAGCCATTAAAGAGAAAAAGAATCCAATTCCTTAAGCATTAAGACTAGCTTCCAATCAAAGGAAGAAAGCCATTAAAGAAGAAATGGAAACCAATTCCTTAAGGATTAAGACTAGCTTTCAATCATTCCATTTAAGCCATTAAAAGAGAAAGAGAATCCAATTCCTTAAGCATTAAGACTAGCTTCCAATCAAAGGAAGAAAGCCATTAAAGAAGAAATGGAAACCAATTCCTTAAGGATTAAGACTAGCTTTCAATCATTCCATTTAAGCCATTAAAAGAAAAGGAGAATACAATTCCTTAAGCATTAAGACTAGCTTCCAATCAAAGGAAGAAAGCCATTAAAGAAGAAATGCGAACCAATTCCTTAAGGATTAAGACTAGCTTTCAATCATTCCATTTAAGCCATTAAAAGAGAAAGAGAATACAATTCCTTAAGCATTAAGACTAGCTTCCAATCAAAGGAAGAAAGCCATTAAAGAAGAAATGGAAACCAATTCCTTAAGGATTAAGACTAGCTTTCAATCATTCCATTTAAGCCATTAAAAGAGAAAGAGAATCCAATTCCTTATGGATTAAGACTAGCTTTCAATCATTCCACTGAAGCCAATAAGACTAGAAATAGAATCCAATTCCTTAAGCATTAAGACTAGCTTCCCTTCAAAGGAAGAAAGCCATTAAAGAAGAAATGAAACCAATTCCTTAAGGATTAAGACTAGCTTTCAATCATTCCATTTATGCCATTAAAAGAGAAAGAGAATCCAATTCCTTAAGCATTAAGACTAGCTTCCAATCAAAGGAAGAAAGCCATTAAAGAAGAAATGGAAACCAATTCCTTAAGGATTAAGACTAGCTTTCAATCATTCCATTTAAGCCATTAAAAGAGAAAGAGAATACAATTCCTTAAGCATTAAGACTAGCTTCCAATCAAAGGAAGAAAGCCATTAAAGAAGAAATGGAAACCAATTCCTTAAGGATTAAGACTAGCTTTCAATCATTCCATTTCAGCCATTAAAAGAGAAAGGGAATCCAATTCCTTACGCATTAAGACTAGCTTCCAATCAAAGGAAGAAAGCCATTAAAGAAGAAATGAAACCAATTCCTTAAGGATTAAGACTAGCTTTCAATCATTCCATTTAAGCCATTAAAAGAGAAAGAGAATCCAATTCCTTAAGCATTAAGACTAGCTTCCAATCAAAGGAAGAAAGCCATTAAAGAAGAAATGGAAACCAATTCCTTAAGGATTAAGACTAGCTTTCAATCATTCCATTTAAGCCATTAAAAGAAAAAGAGAATACAATTCCTTAAGCATTAAGACTAGCTTCCAATCAAAGGAAGAAAGCCATTAAAGAATAAATGGAAACCAATTCCTTACGGATTAAGACTAGCTTTCAATCATTCCATTTAAGCCATTAAAAGAGAAAGAGAATACAATTCCTTAAGCATTAAGACTAGCTTCCAATCAAAGGAAGAAAGCCATTAAAGAAGAAATGGATTAAGACCAGCTTTCAATCATTCAATTTAAGCCATTACAAGAGAAAGAGAATCCAATTCCTTATGGATTAAGACTAGCTTTCAATCATTCCACTGAAGCCAATAAGACTAGAAATAGAATCCAATTCCTTAAGCATTAAGACTAGCTTCCAATCAAAGGAAGAAAGCCATTAAAGAAGAAATGGAAATCAATTCCTTAAGGATTAAGACTAGCTTTCAATCATTCTATTTATGCCATTAAAAGCGAAAGAGAATGCAATTCCTTAAGCATTAAGACTAGCTTCCAATCAAAGGAAGAAAGCCATTAAAGAAGAAATGGAAACCAATTCCTTAAGTATTAAGACTAGCTTTCAATCATTCCATTTAAGCCATTAAAGAGAAAGAGAATACAATTCCTTAAGCATTAAGACTAGCTTCCAATCAAAGGAAGAAAGCCATTAAAGAAGAAATGGAAACCAATTCCTTAAGGATTAAGACTAGCTTTCAATCATTCCATTTAAGCCATTAAAAGAGAAAGAGAATCCAATTCCTTAAGCATTAAGACTAGCTTCCAATCAAAGGAAGAAAGCCATTAAAGAAGAAATGAAATCCAATTCCTTAAGGATTAAGACTAGCTTTCAATCATTCCATTTAAGCCATTAAAAGAAAAAGAGAATACAATTCCTTAAGCATTAAGACTAGCTTCCAATCAAAGGAAGAAAGCCATTAAAGAAGAAATGGAAACCAATTCCTTAAGGATTAAGACTAGCTTTCAATCATTCCATTTAAGCCATTAAAAGAGAAAGAGAATACAATTCCTTAAGCATTAAGACTAGCTTCCAATCAAAGGAAGAAAGCCATTAAAGAAGAAATGGAAACCAATTCCTTAAGGATTAAGACTAGCTTTCAATCATTCCATTTAAGCCATTAAATGAGAAAGAGAATCCAATTCCTTAAGCATTAAGACTAGCTTCCAATCAAAGGAAGAAAGCCATTAAAGAAGAAATGGAAACCAATTCCTTAAGGATTAAGACTAGCTTTCAATCATTCCATTTAAGCCATTAAAAGAGAAAGAGAATCAATTCCTTAAGCATTAAGACTAGCTTCCAATCAAAGGAAGAAAGCCATTAAAGAAGAAATTGAAACCAATTCCTTAAGGATTAAGACTAGCTTTCAATCATTCCATTTAAGCCATTAAAAGAGAAAGAGAATACAATTCCTTAAGCATTAAGACTAGCTTCCAATCAAAGGAAGAAAGCCATTAAAGAAGAAATGCCGACCATTTCCTTAAGGATTAAGACTAGCTTTCAATCATTCCATTTAAGCCATTAAAAGAGAAAGAGAATACAATTCCTTAAGCATTAAGACTAGCTTCCAATCAAAGGAAGAAAGCCATTAAAGAAGAAATGAATACCAATTCCTTAAGGATTAAGACTAGCTTTCAATCATTCCATTTAAGCCATTAAAAGAGAAAGAGAATCCAATTCCTTATGGATTAAGACTAGCTTTCAATCATTCCACTGAAGCCAATAAGACTAGAAATAGAATCCAATTCCTTAAGCATTAAGACTAGCTTCCAATCAAAGGAAGAAAGCCATTAAAGAAGAAATGGAAACCAATTCCTTAAGGATTAAGACTAGCTTTCAATCATTCCATTTATGCCATTAAAAGAAAAAGAGAATCCAATTCCTTAAGCATTAAGACTAGCTTCCAATCAAAGGAAGAAAGCCATTAAAGAAGAAATGGAAACCAATTCCTTAAGGATTAAGACTAGCTTTCAATCATTCCATTTAAGCCATTAAAAGAGAAAGAGAATACAATTCCTTAAGCATTAAGACTAGCTTCCAATCAAAGGAAGAAAGCCATTAAAGAAGAAATGAAAACCAATTCCTTAAGGATTAAGACCAGCTTTCAATCATTCCATTTAAGCCATTAAAAGAAAGAAAGAGAATCAATTCCTTAAGCATTAAGACTAGCTTCCAATGAAAGGAAGAAAGCCATTAAAGAAGAAATTGAACCCAATTCCTTAAGGATTAAGACTAGCTTTCAATCATTCCATTTAAGCCATTAAAAGAGAAAGAGAATACAATTCCTTAAGCATTAAGACTAGCTTCCAATCAAAGGAAGAAAGCCATTAAAGAAGAAATGAAACCAATTCCTTAAGGATTAAGACTAGCTTTCAATCATTCCATTTAAGCCATTAAAAGAGAAAGAGAATCCAATTCCTTAAGCATTAAGACTAGCTTCCAATCAAAGGAAGAAAGCCATTAAAGAAGAAATGGAACCAATTCCTTAAGGATTAAGACTAGCTTTCAATCATTCCATTTAAGCCATTAAAAGAGAAAGAGAATACAATTCCTTAAGCATTAAGACTAGCTTCCAATCAAAGGAAGAAAGCCATTAAAGAAGAAATGGAAACCAATTCCTTAAGGATTAAGACTAGCTTTGAATCAATCCATTTAACCCTTTAAATGAGAAAGAGAATCCAATTCCTTATGGATTAAGACTAGCTTTCAATCATTCCATTGAAGCCAATAAGACTAGAAATAGAATCCAATTCCTTAAGCATTAAGACTAGCTTCCAATCAAAGGAAGAAAGCCATTAAAGAAGAAATGGAAACCAATTCCTTAAGGATTAAGACTAGCTTTCAATCATTCCATTTATGCCACTAAAGAGAAAGAGAATCCAATTCCTTAAGCATTAAGACTAGCTTCCAATCAAAGGAAGAAAGCCAGTAAAGAAGAAATGGGAACCAATTCCTTAAGGATTAAGACTAGCTTTGAATCATTCCATTTAAGCCATTAAAAGAGAAAGAGAATCCAATTCCTTAAGCATTAAGACTAGCTTCCAATCAAAGGAAGAAAGCCATTAAAGAAGAAATGGAAACCAATTCCTTAAGGATTAAGACTAGCTTTCAATCATTCCATTTAAGCCATTAAAAGAGAAAGAGAATCCAATTCCTTATGGATTAAGACTAGCTTTCAATCATTCCATTGAAGCCAATAAGACTAGAAATAGAATCCAATTCCTTAAGCATTAAGACTAGCTTCCAATCAAAGGAAGAAAGCCATTAAAGAAGAAATCGAAACCAATTCCTTAAGGATTAAGACTAGCTTCCAATCGTTCCATTTAAGCCATTAAAGAGAAAGAGAATACAATTCCTTAAGCATTAAGACTAGCTTCCAATCAAAGGAAGAAAGCCATTAAAGAAGAAATGGAAACCAATTCCTTAAGGATTAAGACTAGCTTTCAATCATTCCATTTAAGCCATTAAGCCCCAAACAGAATCCAATTCCTTATGGATTAAGACTAGCTTTCAATCATTCCACTGAAGCCAATAAGACTAGAAATAGAATCCAATTCCTTAAGCATTAAGACTAGCTTCCAATCAAAGGAAGAAAGCCATTAAAGAAGAAATGGAAACCAATTCCTTAAGGATTAAGACTAGCTTTCAATCATTCCATTTATGCCATTAAAAGGGAAAGAGAATCCAATTCCTTTAGCATTAAGACTAGCTTCTAATCAAAGGAAGAAAGCCATTAAAGAAGAAAAGGAAACCAATTCCTTAAGGATTAAGACTAGCTTTCAATCATTCCATTTAAGCCATTAAAAGAGAAAGAGAATACAATTCCTTAAGCATTAAGACTAGCTTCCAATCAAAGGAAGAAAGCCATTAAAGAAGAAATAGAAACCAATTCCTTAAGGATTAAGACTAGCTTTCAATCATTCCATTTAAGCCATTAAAAAAGAAAGAGAATACAATTCCTTAAGCATTAAGACTAACTTCCAATCAAAGGAAGAAAGCCATTAAAGAAGAAATGGAAACCAATTCCTTAAGGATTAAGACTAGCTTTCAATCATTCCATTTAAGCCATTAAAAGAGAAAGAGAATACAATTCCTTAAGCATTAAGACTAGCTTCCAATCAAAGGAAGAAAGCCATTAAAGAAGAAATGGAAACCAATTCCTTAAGGATTAAGACTAGCTTTCAATCATTCCATTTAAGCCATTAAAAGAGAAAGAGAATACAATTCCTTAAGCATTAAGACTAGCTTCCAATCAAAGGAAGAAAGCCATTAAAGAAGAAATGGAAACCAATTCCTTAAGGATTAAGACTAGCTTTCAATCATTCCATTTAAGCCATTAAAAGAGAAAGAATCCAATTCCTTAAGCATTAAGACTAGCTTCCAATCGAAGGAAGAAAGCCATTAAAGAAGAAATCGAAACCAATTCCTTAAGGATTAAGACTAGCTTTCAATCATTCCATTTAAGCCATTAAAAGAGAAAGAGAATACAATTCCTTAAGCATTAAGACTAGCTTCCAATCAAAGGAAGAAAGCCATTAAAGAAGAAATGGAAACCAATACCTTAAGGATTAAGACTAGCTTTCAATCATTCCATTTAAGCCATTAAAAGAGAAAGAGAATCCAATTCCTTAAGCATTAAGACTAGCTTCCAATCAAAGGAAGAAAGCCATTAAAGAAGAAATTGAAACCAATTCC